>OY978221.1:31311284-31692497 GCA_963854785.1 Vaccinium vitis-idaea | reverse complement strand
CCACACAGCTAGTTAGCCATTTCAGACTTCTAAACTAACATTGCCTTTTATTTATTGAAAAGAAAACCATACATTTTCTAACACTATCCCATTTCTTATTTATGTAAGACTAGGCCCATATTTTTTTACTCCCTTGAAAAAATAAAGAAAACCATACATTTTCTAACACTATCCCATTTCTTATTTATGTAAGGCTAGGCCCATATTTTTTTACTCCCTTGAAAAAATAAATAAAAGGCAATGTTAGTTTAGAAGTCTGAAATGGCTAACTAGCCGTGTGGAGCGGGTGGAGCTGCAAGAGCAGTAGCGAGAGGTGGGGCAACGGCCGGTGGCACGGCGACTGGTGGCGCTGGATGAGGTGCAACGGCTCCCTGTGGTAAACATTACAAATGTCTTTTAGCATCTAAGTTAGTTAATACTCAGAGGAAGTACGTAAAACAACACATGTACTCAATTCACGTTGGTTTTCCAGTCAAGGAGTATACAAACTTTATGCGAGTCAGAGTATTCTTACAATAAATTTCTTACAACATTAAAACAGTAAGAATTGATAGACTTGGTTTTGAGTTTGAATCGATTGATTTCCTTGTGAGAATTATGTCGAATTGAGAGGTTTTGAAGGAGATCTGACGAACATGAAGGAGTACAAAATTACAACAGTAAGAATTGATAGACATGGTTTTGAGCATTTTCACAAATTTCTATCGAGTGATTGATTTATATCGAATTTAGGGGTTAGAAAGTGGATTGACTAACCTGAAGCACGAAAATGCAGAATCCATGTGGGCGGTGATTGCGATGTTCCACGGTGGTGGCGAAGAGAGTGTTGCAAGCCAAGCACTTCCAATTTCCGATTTCTGCCATTTTTTCCCGAGTAGTAGTTCTGTAGTTTATGTGAGTATCTCCCTAATTCATACCAATTTATAGGGGAGGCCTAGAGCTACAAACGAGTCGAGCTTTATAATGTTCTGGTTTGTTCGTCAAAATTTTTAAACGAATCCAAAGCCGCTAGATTCGTTTAAAAATTTGATGAACGAACCAGACTTAAAAGTTTGTAGGTATTCAAGGTTATATGTTTGCGAGCCTAAGCGAGCCGATTACTGGCAAGTTTAAGTTCGGCCCATTTACTAAACGAGTCTAAAATTAAGGCTCAGGTTTGGTTCGTTTAGTACTCGAATCGAACTCGGATGAGCTTTTTCCGAATTGAGTTTCGAACAATTCAAGAACGACTCCGTTCATTTGCTGCCTTGAACTCGAACTTTTTTTTTGGGTTGGTATAAGGTTAGGGAATGAGAATACTTACATGCAATACACTTGAACTCAAACTTTTTTTGTGTTGGTACAAAATTACTAGAATCCATCCCTATTTATACTACCCCATGGAAAGACTCTAGTCCGAAGATATTTTCATACAAGATAAATAGGTAGATTCTAGAACTACACATGTGACTAAATCTCACAAAAAAATCTAGATATATCACAAGAATATCCTAGAACTTCTAGATATTTCACAAGAATATCCTAGAGCTTCTAGATACTACATATGTGACAATCTCAAAAAAATCTAGATATTTCTAAATCTTTTACCGCCTTCAATAATATCTAAATCTGTGAGCCTTATCAATTGGGCTTGTTTGAACTTTACTTTCTCGTGTTAAAAAAATAAATCTAGTTTATGCTTCCGCAAAGTTAAACATACAGTAATTAATATACAGTTAAAAAGTAATTATACCTAATAGGAGTAACATCAACAAATTATGCTTGCATTTTAAAAATAAATTATAAATTGAAATGCAAAATTTCAAGTCTCTCAATTGGGGTCTATCATACTAAGGCTTTCTTTGTCTTGGTTATGGAAAGAAAAGAAGAGTTATAATATGATTCAGACAAAACACAATCAAAGTATACTTCTTTCTTTTATTCACACTCAACATTAAAGTTGAATTTTCTATCAAATGGTTTGAATGTCTCCATAATTACATAAAATGGCTTAGATTAATGTGTCTGGGGTTACGCATCTTAAAATAAAGTCCGACTTTTTCCCAATAAGTAATCGTTGGATATGTACGAATCAAGATATGCGTATATATCGTAGGATACGCGAACGTATCGTAGGATTTCTATACGAATATGATACGAGGTGGGATACGTATGGTTTTTCACAGGAGACAATACGAATCGTAAGATACGTATCGTGTATCTTAGGTTTTTAACAACTATGTATGAATCCAGATCTCTTCTCATTTGTGTGTCCATAATTCGATCTGATTTCTAACTGCTTAAATTCACCAGTAATTGAATGGTTAAATAATGTCTGGATCGAAATATCTCGAAAATCATGAGTTAGATATAGATTGACCTACGTTATCACACCTGGAAAAAAAGGCCTCTATAAGCTTCACAAGAGTCACAAATTCCACGGATCAAAGCCCAATTATGCACTCATCAATTATCTGATCAATTTTGACCGATCGGTGTCGAAGAATCACCTTAGCCGGACCGATCAAAGAACAGAGAGAGAAGATAAGAGACTGTTCTTTGATAGAGAGAGAACAAGGAGAGAGGATATATTGGGAAAAAATTAGCCCAAAAAACTTAGTTATGTCCACAGAAAAAACTGATATGCTGATGCTTGGTCAATTTCCGTTGGACCAAAAAAAAAAAAAAAAGAAACGTTTTCAAGGATTTTACGCTAATTTTCCCGTGTTTTTATTGTGATAGTCCAAGTATGATAAATAAGGTGAGCGCCCTTTCCCAATTCAATGTTTTTGTTTTGTTGATTAAACTGAAACTGCATAAAATCCAAAGCATAAATAGAGTTCTAAGGAATTTCCTACCTATATTGAATCAGATGTAACTTTTACTATTTCTAGGGATTGTTCGAATTTCTGACTTAAATTCAAAACTGATTTATCGCACTTTACGAGATTGATCATTCTCTTACAATGCATTAACAATACTTACGCCAATTCCTATAAGTTAAGTTAGGAATTAGAATATAAAAGTTACGAGACGCACTAAAATGTTTCTATGAATCTTTATGAGGTGACAGAATTTGAACAACGCATTAGGTGCATATGATACACATTTTTAAGAGGTGTATATTGTAAACCTTGTAGTGTTATTTTTTGTTTTACATCATACATATATAGTCCTACTTCTACATTTGTTTTACACTTGGCCAAAAAATAAATCCTATGTGTAAGGAGAGTGGTTTGCAAACACTTTTAAAAATTATTTTTGATGAAACAATTCGAGCCTTCATTTATATGATTCATGCAGTTTCAAAATCACCCTTACATTTTGAAATAATTAAAATAATAAATACATTCAAGAGTTAATTTACTCCTATAAATGAATTTTGTAAGAAAAAAGGCCTAAATAAGCCGAGAGTGAGCCCGATCTTTAGCCCGAGTCCAATCCCTTGGTCCGAATACATTAGAAATTCCAGGCTAGGCTTGGGCCTAGACGTTATAACTAGGCGGGGCCGAGCCAGGCCTTTTTCGGAGTCCGATGAGCTTAGATTGGGCCTGCCCGAGCCCTCGACTGCCACATATACTCCCCACGTTCAAATAGCACATGGTTGAGTATGAAAAGAGTTGATAACATTAGGATATAGGCAATAAAGGGAACAAGTTCATACCACCATGAGCTTGGGCCTAGACTTTATAACTAGGCAGCCCGGCTTGGCCCGGCCCATTTTCAGAGCCCGATGGGCCTAGATTGGGCCTGCCCGAGCCCTCGACTGCCACATATACACCCCTCCCCACGTTCAAATAGCACATGGTTGAGTATGAGAAGAGTTTAACATTAGTCCATAGGCAATATAGGGAACAAGTTCATACCACCTGCATGGGAACCGCCACAGGCGGCTTGGTGATCTTGGCCTAAGACTTAACCTCTCTGGGTTAGCTTCTTCTGAAAGTCTCAACTTGGATTCTTCTCATCAGTAATTTTTGGGGTCACCTCACCTATACATTTGAGCGTGTGAAAAGACTATGAGAGGGGGATTATAAGAATTACTCTGCCATGCGCGTAAACTGGCCCGAGACACCTTGCATTATAAAAAAAGAAGTTAATACACCTGGCTGGGGTTCACATATGAGGATCAAGTATCAACTGAATAATAAATTATTCATACTTAGTTCGCTGGTAAACCAAACATTAGACTATAGGCAATGAGGGGAAAAAATTGCGGTCAATTCTAACAAAAGAGTCAAACAAAGATTAAAAAAAAAAAAAAGAGTCAAACAAATGAACAAAACTATTCAAATATTCAAACCTTGGAGTCCAAGGAAAAAAAACACCCACTCCCCTCCTTCCCTTGTAAAAACCAAAATTACCCTTTGTGTTTGACCGAAATCTATCGCAGCAACGAGGGTATTCTGGGTATTCAACCATTTGAATTCACCAGTATTTGACAAAACTCATACTATGGTAGTATGGTCCACCAAAGCGAGCGAAGCCCTTAGATCATCACATGTAAACCACAGCATGAAAGAATGATTCAAAATTGTGTTTGGTCAACAAAATGCACCAAAGCTTAATATTCAAAGTGTTTGTACTATAAATATTCATCAAAACCATGCACCCTTTTCCTCATACACATCTTCAAAGCACCAAAAACCTCTCATCACACAAAAAAGAACTCACCCCCTTCAGGTCTTCATCGCTCAAATATTTCTGGGTAATTCACATTCCTTATCGAAAATGTATTTCCGGCGAGAAACCGCTAGTTTGGTCGTTCTGGTCATTTTTGTTGCCATTTTGTGTCACGCCCATGTGGAGGCGACAAGGGTGTTGAAGGAGGATTTTGCCAATGCGAATCAGCTTGCGACGTACCCGTCAGTCTACAAGAAGGCAAAGTTGACCATGGCATGTTGGCTCGAACGCTTGGCATCAGGACCTAGCCCCCGAGGTCCAGGCCACTGATTCATCAAAGTTCGTGAAGGACATGAGAATGCAAGGATACACTTTAATCTTGTTCATTTATTTTTTGTATAGGGAAATACATGTATTGTGTACATGACCAAAATTCTTTCAGTCGTAATAGTTCTCAAAATATGAGCACATGGCTCTTACATTTCTGGGAATTTCTCTCTCTACCAATGAAAAAATATTTGGCCTCTTATATACTCCACTCACCGATCTAACCACTTGCGAAACAAACCCCAATTTCCTCACTAATTAGAGCTGTACAAGCAATTTTGACATATATAATAGCTAACTAACTCAGGTTAACATCCCCGCAAACGAAAGGGTGGTGGTTCACCATGCATGAGTTTGGAACGCAAGTGATGGTTTTAAATACCGGCTGTTACGTAATGTATCGGCCATTACGTAACGGTTTTTGACCTTTCCAATACTGTTGCACCCCGGTATACCAGTGAGAGGGAAAAATCACATGCGTATCGGCCGGTGACCGTTACGTATCGGTCTATATCTGATTCACGGACCGGTTTATGACCGTTACGGCCGGTACTCGACTATTACGGGTTATTTAAGCAATTTAAAATTATTTTTTTTATCAAAAAATATTTAAAAAAATTCACGACCGCTACACCCGACTCCTGTTACGTAACGTTCGATACTACCGAAACCGTTACACCAACTGTTACCGTTACATGTCGGTAAACCGGTATTTAAAACCTTTAAAAGAGGCTTTGTAAAGATATTCTGTGAGCTGACAGTCACTGCAAATATGTTGCCACAAAATGATATTATCGAGAACCTTTTCCGGAATAAAAAGTGATAATCAATCTCAACGTGTTTGCATGGTTTTAGCATGGAAGATGGGATTAGAAGCAAGAGCTATGGCCAAACGGTTATCACATCACGTAACAAAAAGGCAAAGAAAGAGAGGGCACTTGAGCTCATTCAACAACTGACGTATCCAAGTGAGATCCGTTAACAAGAAGTTAACGAGAAAATGTCAAATTCTTTATACCGCTGGTGTGAAAAATTCACTTTTACACCACCGCAATTAGGGTTGGTCATTTCTTCCGACCCGTTCAAATTCGATTCGATCCCCAATTCGAACGGATCGGCAATATGGATATCTGTTTGGAGATTGGATAGGATGTGAGACTTTTTTTTGAAAATGTTTGGGGATTGGGTAGGGGGTGGAGATAGGCATGTTCCCGCCCCGAATTCGCTCCGAATCCGTTCCCCGATCCATCCCCGCCCCGCTCCGCTCCGTCCCCGATCCGCCCCGTCCCGGAATCCCCGAATATAGGGGTCTATTCATGAGTTATGAAACTTTTGGGTCCCACTAAATTTTCTCCAAACACATAGGGTCACACTAAATTTTCTCCGAACATTTTATTGATAATTGACCTTTGTAATACAATAAATGTAATTAAATAAGAAATGCATCACTATAATTTGAATACATACCAACTAGGTTGACAACTACTCAACTGTCAATCATATGTATTCTTTAAAATAAACATAAAAAAAATGCAAAATAAAAGCAATATTTTTCCAATCGAGCCGTTGATTGTTGTTCCTATTGATGAAATCAATTGTGTAAAGTTTATTCTCGATTGAGTTTACTTTTTGTACTTTAATTACTTTATCTTAGTGCTTCATATGAAGTTGAAGATCACACTACTTAAATACTCTTTTATGCTATTTTGCTTGTGGTTCCTTTAGTTTTCAAATTAGATCAATCCAGTTGATAGTTAATACAACTGGAATTGAAACTGGCAAACACTTACGCTTGCACATGAATACCGTGCCGTGTCGTGCTGTGCCAACGATAAACGTACCGTGCTCGTTCCAGCCTGGCCCGTTCGACACCTCTACTTGTAACTTGATTTTAGCATTTAATTTGTAACTGGGATTCTAGATTTCTAGTAATCTATTTTTTCAAAAAAAAAATGATTGGATCCCCGAATCCCCATGGGGATCCCCGTTCCCCATTTGGAGTGGGGATGGAGGATGAAAATAAAGCCCAGTTGGGGATCGGGTAGGGGATGGATATGGAAAAGGGGTTTGGGGATTGGGGTGGGCCTCACCGTGTTTATTGTAGTTATATAAATCGTCCATCTTGTAGGGCCCTTACAATAGTATATCTATGCAAAAAATCAACTTGAATATTTGATATCCATACGTATATCAAAATTTGAATTTTGGTTGATAAAATGGACAATTTGTCAATAATTTTAAAGTTAAACTATCAATGACCGTCCATTTTACAAAAGTTCAAAATTTGATATACCTATCGACGTTTAGTCAAACTGATTTTTTTTGCATATATTATGGATGTATTACTTTGTGTGCCCTGTAAAATGAACTATTCAAAACAACAATTAATTCAATGGCGATTGTGGGAAAATAGACTTTTCCGTTGGTGGTATAAAAATATTTATTTCTAACGGATATTAGTAACGAGGGGAACAAGCTAATACCACCTCCCGTAAAAAATTATTCGTACGTAGATCAAATGAACAAATTATTCGTACTCATCCACTGGAAATTGCAATACTAGTAGTATACTCCAAGGAAAACCAAATAGTCAAAAAATTAGACTCTGTTTTTTTCTCCTTTGATTGAGGAAAACTAAAGAGTCAAAAAAATTGAACAAAATTATTCAAATATTCATACCTTGGACTCCAAGAAAAAACACCCACTCCCCCTTTCCTAATCAAAAGACCAAAATTACCCTTTGTATACAACTAAAGTCCATCGCGGCAATGAGGGTATTCTGGGTATTCAGTAGTTTGAGATCACTAGAGGATATTTCCACTTAGCCCACTAAACTAAGCACTTGCTAACTAGTGAGGGGCAAGGGGGTCCTTTTAACGCATACATGCAAACCCAAACTTCTCAATATGGAAAGCCAGCCTATGACGCAGATTCGAAAGTCTCACCCATCCTTTGGACAGGCCCAATGGCATGAAACGACTAGTCTCCTTTCTATGGTTGAAGTTGGGCCGATGATATGGTATTTTTGAACAGAGGGTAAAAAGGTAATTCTACTTAATCCACTGTGCAATTGCTAACTAGTGAGGTTAGGACCCTTTTAATCCAAACTTTTCAATGGGTAATTAGTCAGTATTTTGAGATCACGAGTATTGAAAAAAAATTAGGAATTAATTATCGTATGGCCCATCAAAGGGACGCCCATGTAACCACTGCATGAAAGAACAGTTCAAACTTCAAAAATTGTGCTTGGTCAAAAAAATTAAAACCCCCAAGGAGTATTCAAAGTGTTACACCTTAGTCCAATTAGACCGCAACAAACCCTATGCTACTATAAATATACTTCATGCACTCTCTTTCTCAGACACATCTCCAAAACACCAAAATCTCTCATTATTCACCAGAAAACACCTCCCCTCCTCACCCTGATAAAGAAAATTCTGGGTATAATTTATTTTCCAAATCGAAAATGTACTTTCAGCGAAAAACCTTGAGTTTGGTCGTTTTTGTCATGTTCGTTGCCATTTTGTGCCACGCTCATGTGGAGGCAACTAGGGTTTTGCCGGAGGATTTCGCTAGTGCAAATCAACTTGCAACAGACTCGTCAATGTACGAGAAGGCGAAGTTGACCATGGCATGTTGGCTCGAGCGCTTGGCATCAGGACCTAGCCCCAGAGGCCGAGGCCACTAATTCATTAATGAAGTTCTTGACGAGGGACATGAGAGCCGCAAGAATATACTTCTTTTTAGATATTTATTTTTAGTTATAGAGATAACATGCATATATTGTGTATGAATAACAAGAATTCTTTAAGTTATATTTCTAAGTTAAACTTCAGATAGTTTTCAAACATGAAAATTTTCACGTATATTTGTTGTAATATTTTAGGGAAAAAAGAGCTAAACTCGAGTTGCATGTTAGTTTCTCTTACTTTATGTGTTGCACGTGGGAATTGGGGATCTTGTACGGCATGTATTCATAAACGGAAAGAAATAAAATTATGCTTCACTGAATTAATCTGGTTTTATTCTCCAATCAATAGGCACGCGGTCATAGCTTCGCTTATACTACATGATACACATTTGTTGACTTTTGATGGTTTCGCACGATAACTCTAGTTCTGTGAGTATTTTTGACTTTGTGAAATATCTTAACAAGGAAAGTCGATCAATTCATCATCGATCACCTTTCAAAAATTATAGTAATCGTTTTCGCAATACATACTAAAAGAAAAAAGATAGAAACACTAATACTTGTATCAACAATTGCAGAAATTTTCTCGCATGTGATTTGTGGGACCCACATATGAGTGGTAGGGCCCATGTATTCTATGTGAGAGAGTTTGTGCAATTGTTAGTCCAGGTAGGGAAGGAACTAGGACTTCATGCACGAGAGAGTCCTATGAACAACGAGATTTTAACATTTTAAGGTTCAAGAATCTAAACATTTGAATGTCTAAATCACAGTAATAACCCATGTAATGCACTTGAATTTTAAGCGGGCAATATGAAATGGAAGTTTAGATATTATGCTACCGCCACCTCAGTCAGGAAATATTGCCCCATCGACACACCACACCATTATTTATAAGGGACCCTACGACACATATGTCGGGACCGAAACTAAAGTCTCACTGCTTGTAAGAGGTGTTAGGAGTATATAGAACATTAATATCCTTTCTTTTGTTTATGGGAGGCCCACCATATAAAACTTTAATACCATAACAAAAAAATTACTAGATAATTCTGGGAATTTCAAATGGGGGAGGCCTTGGCCTCCCTTAGCCCCTATGTACGTAGTTACGTCTTGGAGTACAGGTCTTAGTGCCTATAACAAATCTGAAACTAAAATAGCTTCAAGTCTTCAAGACCTTAATTAAGCACCACATTTAGTATGCTTAATAAATGGCGGATTTAGATTTAGATTTTACCCAAATCATATGAGTATATATCTTGTTAGGATCGATGTGCATATCACAACAAAATAATCACCCAAACAAAAAACCTCTAAAACTATTTTTATAGCTTTCCTTTTTTTTTTTTTTTTAAAGAGTTCTGTAGCCGGGACAAGGTTTTGGATATAATGGGTAATGGAATAAAGAGGTGGATATACAGTATGGAGAATTTGTTTAAGAAGTAGGTAGGATTAACTAAAAAAGAGTTTCTTTTGTAGTTAAATTGGATGGATAGGAGCGGGTGGATAAATTAATACTCCATAACGATATGAAAATTTACTTAGTTGCCCTTACATATTTCATTGTAATAAGAATACAAAAAGGGTATCGAGAGGTTTGACGGGCACACCAATAAAGCAAATGACGGGGACGGGTAGGGTTCGCTAAGATCCTGTAGGAGTCTTAGCTTAATCATTAAACAGATTGGGTGCAATGGGGATAGGGGTGCAAACAAGCTGAACCGAGCCGAGCTTTGTTGTGTTCGAGCTCGGCGCGTTAAGTAAACAAGCTGAAAAATCGAGCTCAAGCTTGGCTCGGTTATAAATGAGCCAAGCCCTTAATGAGCTGAGCCAGGGTTATTTACTGAACGAGTCTCTTTAAACGAGCCGAGCCAGGGTTATTTACTGAACGAGTCTCCTTAAACGAGCCGAGCCTATACAATCGAGCAGAGCCGAGCTTTAGTAAGCTCATTAACTGAACGACCCTGAAAATCGAGCTCAAGTTCGGCTCAATTACTTAACGAGCCGAGCCACGAGCTGCTCGCGAGCAGCTCGATTCGTTTGCAACTCTAAATGAGGGGAACCAAACTCTAGATTAGAGTAGGCCCAAATCAGTAAACTCTGAAGGCCCTTAACCCTCATTCTTCGTCCCCCAAACTAGCCGTTAATTTATTTGGACTCCTGCATAATTGAATACGTATTAAATAATAGACGGTGATTGGACTACCAATCCCATGAACCATTAACATGACTTTTTTTAGTTTTATTTTTGGATGGCCATATTAGTAGTACGTCTGAACCGTGAATCCCCCAAATTAATGGACCCTGTTAGACGCACAAAACCTCGAGGTACATTTGAATTGATGGCTTGTGGGGCTCACTTTTGGGTCCCATATTGCAAACGAATTGAAACTTGAAATTTTGATCACCCATTAATGCATATCGAATTGAGCTAAATTTTGGCGGTCGGAGGAACTCAAAAAATTATTTTAAATGATTGAACGGTTTGGATTATTTATCTCTAAAATTAATGGGGGGATTAGCGCGCAAATGAAAGAGGGTGGGTTTCAGACTCCAATTCGTCCGACCAAAGAACCGATCCCTGTTAATCACTTTCCACAATGAATTTCAATCTCAATCCCCTCCTCATTACAAATTCCATCCGGCCCGTAACATGCATCGAATGATGGAGAACTAACTAACCTGAAACACCCTACTCATGGATAGATTTAATCGGTGCCTTAATTTGACGAGAAATTCTCATTCCTTTCACAAAATTGAAACACAACTAATACGAGGGAGGAGCATTGCTCTTCGAGCATGTACCGATTTATTGTTTTCCTCATCATCCCATGGGCAAAAAAGTCATTCAAGGATTTATGCTCAGTTAACACATAGGCAGCTTTGCTTAAATCAGCTAACACAAGTTACGCAACCCATTCAACAGAGAACAAGCGAGAGTCAGTCAACTTGAAAATTCTCAAATCATGAAATTCGAGCAGGAGAATGCCCACAAGTGGATTGGTCCTTAATTATGTTAGACGGGTTTCGGACTAAATCATTTTTTTTGACTTATTTTTCTGTTCAAAGTTCAAACTCGATCTGCTAATTTTCGGTTAATTTTTTTTCTTTTCTAAATCGTCTTGCCGAAAGAAATTTTAAAAGAAAAATGCTACAATTAAAAATTGAAAAATGTTCAATGAAGGCTAAACTAATTCAAAGCAGATAATTATAATTTTGTGGATTATTTTTGTTATTTTATAACTTTTTTTCCGATTGATATAATTTTTCCCCCCTCATTTGAGACAAATCTAAGAAAAGTAAACATTTTGACCAAAAATTAAAAAAGATTTACCAACAATTTTCTTCAAAAAAGGTTAGCTAAGTCCAAGCTCCAAGTTCCCCTCTAAAACCTCCAAGTTCCCCTCTAAAACCTCCAAGGCAACAAATTGATTATTCAGTGCTCGTGGAGCACCGTCAAAAGTTGTCATAAGGGTCTTTTCCATAACACCGTGGAAATCGGGGGTGTTTTACTAACAAAAAACAATTTTTTCAAAAACCAAGACAAATCATTCTCTCACAATACATCACATAAAAAAGCGTGAAAAACAAGTTTATTCTAAAAACACCCTTAGCAGAACACCCCCTTAATAGTAGAGTCGACAAAAACATGTACTGGAAAAATCTCTGAAGGATCACATGCATGACGGTGCTCTAGGAACAAGTAATAATTTTCCTCGGAAACAAGGGCTTTCTTGGTATTCAAATTAAACCCTCAAAATTCAAGGGCGTTGACGACTTCAAACTTACCTACCCCCATAAACATATACGTATGCATTCCTCCTAGCAAGTGGCCACAACGAAATGTCAACAAAGCCCCTACCATATGTATATCACCCATGATGTAACCATACTAGGAAATCAAAGAATACTTCACCCTTAACTTAGCTTGGTCAACACGTACTACAATGTGTGTTTCAGCTAGTCCAAAGTAGACCACAAAACACACCCTTAAATTGTTCCTATAAATAAGCTTCAAACTCATATGCATCCTATATCTCATTCACATCTCACCAAAACACCAAAACCTCTCACTAGATTTATACCACAACACAAACAAAATAAACCATCTCTCCAAATATTTTCCGAGCGACCGATCATATCAACTACTTTCGAATATGTATACCTTGCGAAAAAGTACCCTTTTGGTCATTCTGGTTGTTTTTGTTGCCGTTTTGTGCCACGCCCATGTCGGTGCGGCGAGACTGTTACCGGAGGATTTTGCCGGTGCAAACCACCTTGCAACATATCCACCAGCGTACGAGAAAGCGAGGTGGACCCTGGCTTGTTGGCTCGAGCGCTTGGACTCCGGTCCTAGCCCGAAGGGACCGGGTCACTGAGTGGTAGAGTTTTTTGGAGCCAATTAACCAGGAGAAGCGTGCTGCGAGTTCGGTTTTTTTTTTTTCCATAATTTACGTAGGAAACACATGCATGATGGATAATAACAAAATGTAAATCTCTTTTATCTGTATTCACCCGATTCTTTTGTTAACAATTCTTATACACGGTTTTTAAGTTGCATAGTTTTTCTTCTCTCGAAATTAGAAAAGCTTCCAATATTTGAGATGAATTTTTTTTTTTTAGTGCTTCGGATATAATATTTGAGATCGACGCTTTGATACGATCACCTTGCAGATATATCTGGATTGGGTTTTTTTTTTTATCAACAAAGAAGAATTTTATAGATCAAAGGGAAGGAAACAAATAATACTACAATTTAAGGCTGCATATATAGGAATGGAAAGTGAACCCAAACAAGGGCCACCAACGGCAAACCAAGCGCAAACCCAGAAAGGAAAATCACAAAAGAAGTTGAAGAGGATTCAACTTCAAAAAAAAAAAAAAAAAAATCCCCAAAGCAATACATGCAACTACTAACACCAAACATTGCTCCTATCTCATCGACTGAATTTTTTGGCTTATGTTTGTTGTAATTTTAGGGAAAAGGAGCTAAACGCGAGTTGCATGTTAGCTTCTCTAATTTTACGTGTTGCACATGGGAATTGGGGATCTTGTACCACAAGTATTCATAAAGGGAAAGAAATAAAATTATGCTTCACTGAATTAATCTGGTTTTATTCTCCAATCAATAGGCACGCGGTCAGAGCTTCTCTTATACTACATGACACACATTTGTTGACTTTTGATGGTTTCGCACGATAACTCTTGTTCTGTGAGTTTTTTTGACTTTGTGATGCAATATCTTAACGAGGAAAGTCGATCAATTCATCATCGATCACCTTTCAAAAATTATAGTAATCGTTTTCGCTATACATTCTAAAAGAGAAAAGATAGAGACACTAATAGTTGTATCAACAATTGCAGAAATTTTCTCGCATGTGATTTGTGGGACCCACATATGAGTGGTAGGGCCCATGTATTCTATATATGTGAGAGAGTTTGTGCAATTGTTAGTCCTGGCAGGGAAGGAACTAGGACTTCATGCACGAGGGGGAAGTATGAACAACGAGATTTTAACATTTCAACGTCCAATCTAAACATATGAATGTCTAAATCACTAGCAATAACCCAGGTAATGCACTTGAATTTTAAGCGGGCAATAGGAAATGGAAGTTTAGATATTATGCTACCGCCCACTCAGTCAGGAAATATTGCCCCATCGATACACCACACCATTATTTATAAGGGACCCTACGACACATATGTCGGGACAAAAACTAAAGTCTCACCGCTTGTAAGAGGTGTTAGGTGTATATTGAACATTAATATCCTTCTTTTGTTTATGGGAGGCCCACCATATAAAACTTTAATACCATAACAAAAAAATTACTATGTATTTACGTCTTGGGAGTTTCAAAAGGGGGGAGGCCTTGGTCTCCCTTATCCCCTATGTAGTTACGTCTTGAAGTACAGGTGTTAGTGCCTGTAACAAACCAGATACTAAAATAGCTTCAAGTCTTCAAAACCTTAATTAAGCACCACATTTCGTATATGCTTAATAAATGGCGGATTTAGATTTAGATTTTACCCAAATCATATGAGTATCTTGTTAGGATCGATGTGCATATCATAACAAAATAATCTCCCAAACATCTAAAACTATTTTTCTAGCTTTCCTTTTCTTTTTTTTTTAAAGAGTTATGTAGCCGGGATAAGGTTTTGGAGATAATGGATAAGGGAATAAGAGGTGGATATGCTGAATGGGGAATTTGTTAAGAAGTAGGAAGGATTAACTAAAAAAGAGTTTCTTTTGTAGTTAAATTGGATGGATAGGAGCGGGTGGATAAATTAATACTCCATAATGATATGGAAATTTACTTAGTTGCCCTTACATATTTCATTGTAACAAGAATACAAAAAGAGAGGTTTGATGGGCACACCAATAAAGCAAATGATGGGGACGGGTAGGGTTCGCTAAGATCCTGTAGCCTATATAATCGAGCCGAGCCGAGCTTTAGCATGCTCATTAACTGAACGACCCTGAAAATTGAGCTCGAGTTCAGCTTGATTACTTAACGAGCCGAGCCGAGCTGAGCCTTAACGGGCCTAGCCACGAGCTGCTCGCGAGCAACTCGATTCATTTGCAATCCTAAATGAGGGGAACCAAACACTAGATTAGAGTAGGCCCAAATCAGTAAACTCTCAAGGCCCTTAACCCTCATTCTTCGTCCCCCAAACAAGCCGTTAATTTATTTGGACTCCTGCATAATTGAATACGTATTAAATAACCAGTGTAGGTGGTGATTGGACTACCAATCCCATGAGCCATTAACATGATTTTTTTTAAATTTTTTTTTTGGAGGGCCATATTAGTAGTATGTCTGAACCGTGAATCCCCCAAGTTAATGGGCCCTGTTAGACGCATAAAACCTCGAGGTACATAAAATCAACTGATGGCTTGTGGAGCTCACTTTTGGGTCCCATTTCTCAAATGAATTGAAACTTGAAATTTTGATCACCCATTAATGCATATTGAATTGAGCTAAATTTTGGCGGTCGTAGGGACTCAAAAAATTATTTTAAATGATTGAACGGTTTGGATTATTTATCTCTAAAATTAATGGGGGATTAGCGCACAAATGAAAGAGGGTGGGTTTCAGACTCCAATTCGTCCGACCAAAGAACCGATCCCTGTTAATCACTTTCCACAATGAATTTCAATCTCAATCCCCTCCTCATTACAAATTCCATCCGGCCCGTAACATGCATCGAACGATGGAGAACTAACTAACCTGAAACACCCTAGTCATGGATAGATTTAATCAGTGCTTTAATTTGATGAGAAATTCTCATTCCTTTCACAAAATTAAAGTACGTGGAACACAACTAATACGAGGGAGGAGCATTGCTCTTCGAGCATATACCGATTTATTGTTTTCCTCATCATCCCATGGGCAAAAAAGTCATTCAAGGATTATTTTTGTTATTTTATAACTTTTTTTCCGATTGATATAATTTTCCCCCTCATTAATTTGAGACAAATCTAAGAAAAGTAAACATTTGACCAAAAATTAAAAAGATTTACCAACAACAATTTTCTTGAAAAAAGGCTAGCTAAGTCCAAGCTCCAAGTTCCCCTCTAAAACCTCCAAGGCAACAAACTGATTATTCAGTGCTCGTGGAGCACCGTCAAAAGTTGTCATAAGGGTCTTTTCCTTCACACCGTGGAAATCGGGGGTGTTTCACTAACAAAAAACAGTTTTTTCAAAAACTAAGACAAATCATTCTCTCACAATACATCACATAAAAAAGCGTGAAAAACAAGTTTATTCTAAAAACACCCTTAGCAGAACACCCCCTTAATAGTAGAGTCGACAAAAACATGTACTGGAAAAATCTCTGAAGGATCACATGCATGACGGTGCTCTAGGAACAAGTAATAATTTTCCTCGGAAACAAGGGCTTTCTTGGTATTCAAATTAAACCCTCAAAATTCAAGGGCGTTGACGACTTCAAACTTAACTTAGCTTGGTCAACACGTACTACAATGTGTGTTTCAGCTAGTCCAAAGTAGACCACAAAACACACCCTTAAATTGTTCCTATAAATAAGCTTCAAACTCATATGCATCCTATATCTCATTCACATCTCACCAAAACACCAAAACCTCTCACTAGATTTATACCACAACACAAACAAAATAAACCATCTCTCCAAATATTTTCCGAGCGACCGATCATATCAACTACTTTCGAATATGTATACCTTGCGAAAAAGTACCCTTTTGGTCATTCTGGTTGTTTTTGTTGCCGTTTTGTGCCACGCCCATGTCGGTGCGGCGAGACTGTTACCGGAGGATTTTGCCGGTGCAAACCACCTTGCGACATATCCGCCAGCGTATGAGAAAGCGAGGTGGACCTTGGCTTGTTGGCTCGAGCGCTTGGACTCCGGTCCTAGCCCGAAGGGACCAGGTCACTGAGTAGTAGAGTTTTTTGGAGCCAATTAACCAGGAGAAGCGTGCTGCGAGTTCGGTTTTTTTTTCTTCATAATTTACGTAGGAAACACATGCATGATGGATAATAGCAAAATGTAAATCTCTTTTATCTGTATTCACCCGATTCTTTTGTTAACAATTCTTATACACGGTTTTTAAGTTGCATAGTTTTTCTTCTCTCGAAATTAGAAAATCTTCCAATATTTGATATGAATTTTTTTTTTTTAGTGCTTCGGATATAATATTTGAGACGCTTTGATATGATCACCTTGCAGATATATCTGGATTGGGGTTTTTTTTTTTATCAGCAAAGTAGAATTTTATAGATCAAAGGGAAGGAAACAAATAATACTACAATTAAAGGCTGCATATATAGGAATGCAAAGTGAACCCAAACAAGGGCCACCAACGGCAAACCAAGCGCAAACCCAGAAAGGAAAATCACAAAAGAAGTTGAAGAGGATTCAACTTCAAAAAAAAAAAATCCCCAAAGCAATACATGCAACTACTAACACCAAACATTGCTCCTATCTCATCAACTGAATTAAGCCCGGAAATCTCAGAAGAATATTGTTGATAGAGAAGACCCTCGAACCTTGGTAAGATCTGAACCAATTAGCCATGTTGAACTTTATAATATTCCCCATATCCACCCATCTCGGACCTACTCCTTGGAAAATAAGATCATTCCTAAACTTTCAAATATTGGCCTCACGTAATAAATATTATTTTAATTTTCTTCAAATAGTTATTGTTATTACTGGACGATTTGATATGATCACCACACATATATATCAACAGAGTTGGTCCCTTCCGGAGATTCCAACTTCTTGAGGGGACAAACATTAAATGCATGCCTCCTTGAAAATGACATCTCGTTTCCACCATTGTCCTCAAAAATTCTAAAATCATGAAATTCGACCAGCTCAATGCCCACAAGTGGAGTGGTCCTTATGTTAGACGGGTTTCGGACTAAATCATTTTTTTTTACTTATTTTTCTTTTCAAAGTTCAAACGCTGCTAATTTTGAGTTAATTTTTTTCTTTTCTAAATCGTCTTGACGAAAGAAATTTTAAAAGCAAAATGCTACAATTAAAAAATAAAAAAAAGTTCAATAAAGGCTAAACTAATTCAAAGCAGATAATTTTGTGGATCATTTTTGTTATTTTATAACTTTTTTTCCGATTGATATAATTTTCCCCCTCTCATTTGAGACGAATCTAAAAAAGTGAACATTTTGACCGAAAATAAAAAATGTAACGATCCGGATTTTTCAATAAAATCTCCATACACTCCTAGGCCCTATTTTCCTCAATACAAAATTACATCACTCAAATAATACAAAAATGTCCGAATAAAAACTCCTCTAAATAAAATTCCTTTGATCAAATAATTAATCCTCAAATCCTCGGATTCAATCTCCACTAACCTGGCTCCACACCTGAAAATTAAAAATCACCGGGAAGTATACGATACAACAGAATTACAATGCTTGCACTTAAGTGGAATCAATAAAGAACGATTATCAAACCGATTTCACAAATCACAAGAGACCTCATACCCAGTCCTCCTCAGTACATGATCAGTGCCCCACCCTCACCCGCTTCACCTAGCCTATCTGGCTTTCCTGGATCAGCCAAGATATTGGCAAGGTCACTCGATCATCGTACCAAACAGTTCCATGACACTTTAGCCAAAAATATCATTTTCCAACAAATATTCCACTTTCAACAAAATTCCACAAAATCGAACAAATGATACGAGATATTCAAAAGGAGTACGAAATGATAAAAAAGAAGGGATTCCGGAAATGGCCGGGAAGCATATCGTATACTCTCCGGGTTACCTCAAATCTATTCTTGTTCGGTCACCTTTTCCTTGATGATTCTCTAATTCCACTCTCACAATATGCACTAGAAATCTATGAGAAAAACCACTGATCCTGAAGGGAGTTTTCTTTCTCAGTGTTACAGCCAATAGAAATATTTGTGTGTGATCTCCTCTGCCCAAACATACACTTTCCTACACGGCTAAATAGGAAAAAGGTGGTAGGAAACAAGTAGCTAGGAACAATAAAATCTCATGTATTGAAATTCTCTACCCTCTCAGCCAGTTAACCCACAAACATTAATACTCTAAACCTTCCATGACTAGGAATAGGAATCATATTTGTAAGGGTGTGGCTGTGAGTCCGAGGTCTCCTAGAGTTTCGCACCTATTTTTTGCGGATGATAGTTTCTTTTTCATGGAGTTTGATGCTTCTCATGTGGTGTTCTTTAAGTGGTTATTGGATGAATATTGTCGATTGGCGGGTCAAAAAATTAATCTTGATAAATCGGAAATCTTTGCTGGTCCTAACTTGAGTCTGGAGATGAAGGGTTCTCTTTTCAATGTGCTGGGGATTAAAGTGGTTGAGAAATCAAGAGTCTATTTAATTAGGTGCAGATTTAGGTTTTTCTAGAAGAAAAGGAGGGATTTTTCAAAGGGCTTTAGAGAGGATTGGATGCCGATTAGCTAGCTGAAAGAAGAAATTTTTAACTTTTTGCTGCAAGGGTGACGCTTGTCAAGCATGTATTATCCACTATTCCTATTTATTTATTTTCGATTTTTAGAGCCCCTAATTATTTTATTTCAAAGGTACAAAGCATTGTAGTTAAATTTTTGTGGGGAAAAGGTGATATGGAAGTGGATGAAATGGGCTAATTTGTGTAAGCCTATGGGTCAAGGGGGGATGGGTTTGAGCGACTTAGGGTGTTTTAATCAAGCTTTGCTAGCTAAGGTGGCATGGAGATTGTTTAGTAATCCTGAGAGCCTTTTGGCTAGAGTGTTGATGGGTAAGTATTGCAAAGAAGGTGATTTTTTCATGGCTAAGGCTAGATCAGAGTGTTCTTGGGGGTGGCGTAGTATATTATGGGGAAGAGATTTGATGATGAAGGGTTTAAAATGGGAGTTTGGGAATGGTCAGGACATCAAGGTTTTTAAAGATGAGTAGACTAGTGGTGTTGGAAATCCGTTTGGAGGGCGCGAGGTTTTGAGTTCTCTAAGTAATATGAGAGTGGGCTCTTTAATTGATTGGAGGTCATTTAAGTGGCATGAACCTTTGGTCAATCAAGGCATTGTTTCCTCCTAATGTCGCTATTAGAATTCTAGCTACGTATGTGCCAGGTAAGTGAAGGATCGATTGTCGATACTGGGGTGCACTCAAAAAATGGGTGTTTCACGGTTAAGTCGGCTTATTTTGTGGCTGCCTGGGCATGTAGAAAGATTGGTGGTTGATGCTCATGGCTATTTTTGTGTTCCTGCGTTATCATCTACACAAGTGGAGGCTTTGGCAGTTTTGGGGGCTCTCAGATGGGCAAAATTGGCTGGGTTTAGTTGCGTGCAAATCCTGATCACGGACAGCCTGGAGGTGGTCAAAGCTTTGTGTGATGTCTCTACCGCTAATGTAATAGTGAGGAATATCATTAGAGACATTTTACATCTTATTGTTTCTTCCTTTTGTTTTGTAAGTGTGATCAAGGCCACCCGTCATGATGTGATGAGTGCTCACAATCTAGCGAGGAGTCGCCTTTGTAACTTTTTATCTGGTTAATATATATTATTCCGTATGTTTATGGTTCAAAAAAAAAATAAAAATGAGGGGGTGTTCCACTAACAAAAAAACAGTTTAAAAAAAAATCAAGACAAGTCATTATTTCACAATACATCACATAAAAAACCGTGAAAAACTAGTTTATTATAAAAAAATACCCTTAGCGGAACACCCCGTGAGAACCTCCTCGGCAACGAGAGTGATTATTTAGTGCTCGTGGAGCACCGCCACAAACTGTTGTAAGGGTACTCTTTTCCATCGATCACACCATGGAAGCCACACAAACGTGTACTGGAAAAGGCTCTGAAGTATCACATAGTTGTAGTAATAATTTCCCTAGGAAACAAAAGCTTTTTTGGTATTCAAACCCTCAAAATTCATGGGCGTTGAAATGTTCAAACTTACCAACCCCCATAAATATATACATAATTACATATACATTCCAAGCAAGTGGCCACAACGAAATGTCAACAAAGCCCTGTCATATGCATTTCCGTGTCACCCATGATGTAACCATACTAGGAAATTAACGAATACTTCACCCTTAACTTAGCTTGGTCAACACGTACTACCATGTGTGTTTCAGCTGGTCCAAAGTAGACCACAAAACACACCCTTCCTTAAATTGTTCCTATAAATAAGCTTCAAACCCATGCATCCTATATCTCATACACATCTCCAAAACTCTTAAAACCTCTCACTAGATTTATACCACAACACAAACAAAATAAACCATCTTTCCAAATATTTTCCGAGCGACCGATCATATCAACTACTTTCGAATATGTATACCTTGCGAAAAAGTATCCTTTTGGTCATTCTGGTTGTTTTTGTTGCTGTTTTGTGCCACGCCCATGTTGGTGCGACAAGAGTGTTACCGGAGGATTTTGCCGGTGCAAACCACCTTGCGACATACCCGGTAGCGTACGAGAAAGCAAGGTGGACCCTGGCTTGTTGGCTCGAGCGGTTGGACTCCGGTCCTAGCCCGAAGGGACCAGGTAACTGAGCAGTAGAGGTTTTTTGAAGCCAATTAACCAGGAGAAGCGTGCTGCGAGTTTGGTTTTTTCATTATTTACGTAGGGAACACATGCGTGATGCATAATATTGCAAAATGTAAATCTCTTTTATATGTATTTACCCGATTCTTTTGTTAACTATTCTTAATACACGGTTTTTAAGTTGCATAGTTTTTCTTCTCTCGAAATTAGAAGAGCTTTGAATCATTTCCACAATAATTTTCTGGTCATTATATATACGGTGCGTAAACTATGGCTGTATCACCAACAATCTCTTGGGGCCACTACGGGTCATGCCCAGTCGTTACCTCTAGGGTCCCGAAATTAGTAGAGGTGTGCGCAAGCTGGTCTGGACATTCGGTTATTTAAAAAAAAAAAAAAACTATAATTGTAGGAGTATCATTAACTTTTGCTTCCAATATTTGAGACGTTCTTTTTTGGTTCAACGGAAATAATATTTGAGACGATTTGATATGATCACCTTGCAGATATATCTGGATTGGGTTATTGACCTCACGTAATAAAAATCACTTCAATTTTCTTCAAATAGTGATTGTTATTACCGGACGATTTGATATGATAATTTTACAGATATTTCTAGAGAGGTGGTCCTTTTAGGGATTCCAACTTTTTGAGGGGACAAACATTACATGCATGTCTCCTTGAAAATGACCTCTCATTTCCACCATTACCCCTTGAATCCCACAAATTTTAGACCTGGTTTGGGTAAATTGAAAAAATTGGTTTTTTGGTTTTTGTCCTTATTCCATTTTTTTTTTTTGCATTTGTAAGTTTTCGGTCGATTTTTTGTGGTTTCTTGGCTTGTCTCGACGAGAGGAATCTAAAAAGTATAAAACTATTAGCCAAACTTAAAGTTTTGTGAATAAAGACGAAGGTGACATCCAAAAAACCGGTTTTTTGGATTATTTTTCGTCTTTATTCACAAAACTTTAAGGTTGGCTAATAATTTTATACTTTTTAGATTCCTCTCGTCGAGACAAGCCAAGAAACCACAAAAAATCGACCGAAAACTAACAAATGCAAAAAAAAATTGAATAAGGACAAAACCAAAAAAACCAAAAAACTAGTTTTTTCAATTCACAAACTTTTTAAGTTGACTTTTCAAAATTAATTAATAGACTAATATCTTATGACATCTTAAAATGGAATAGAGAACCGTGATTGTAGGGCGAAGGAGTAACACGTTCGTTCTGACCGACGAGCAATTTGCATGTTTCAAACCATCACTAAAGTCAATGATATGTGTGCATATATATCATATTATCGTGAAGACTCAGTTAGAAAATAATAATAATTATTATGAAGACTATTAATGAGGGAAATGTTAGTCAAAAGAGGAGGCCTCAGGAATGGGTTTTGGTCTATGTGGATGTTAAGGAGATGGCCTATAGAAAGGTCTCTTGTTTAAATTAAAAAACAAACTAAATTAATTATGCTAATTCTTGAACCTTTATTTTTTAATTCTTCTTTCAACAATCATATTTATTTACAGGCGCTTAATTGTATCTAATTATATCCCATAATTTACACATGTCTGAGAACCGTGAGAGTGAACCAAGACACAAAAGTATAGCCCTCATCATCCGTTGTAAAGAACCAAAAACATACCTTGTGGCATTGATCGTCCAACGTTGGTCTAGACCAGTGATTCTGCACCTTAACACATGCGCAATGGTCCGGATGATCGAGGCGTTGTCTTGATGACAAGGAACAGACCTGAAATGTGTTTTAGCGTTTTTCATGTAGTTTAGGAGGTTAAAACATTTTGAGGGTTCCATAAACTTGTTAAGAGGCAACCCTAGAAAGAGAAACTCAAGAGCAAGGAGAGGATTTCCATGTCTTCTTCAACTTCAAGTGCAAGATTAATCTCTTCCATGGCCGGCTAAACATTCATCTAGAGAGACAATGAAGGTCCGTGCCAAGTAACTATGATTAAGTATAGGTCTTAATTTTCTTATTCGAAATATGTAACTAGACCCCGTTTTAAGGCAATGAAACGATTCAACTCTTTCAATCTCTTATGTGTTTGTATTCAGTATTTCAAATACAAGTTGCACAATGGTTTTCCTTGATTTTAATTGGGTAACTGAGGTGGGTTATGCTTATAAAACGGATCATACTATTGGACAGTACTCAGCGAAAGAGACTCTGTGAAAGAGATGGATTGTACTAGTAAGATGGTCCGTGGTATGGTAGAGTACTCCATGCTGGTTAACAATAACACAAGTTTCTTCATGATGATTATCAAGAGGGTTTGCAAGCCCTATTGATAATCCTTTATGATTTGAATATTAAACCTAGTATATTCATAACATAACGTAGTTACATGGTTGGGGTGGATTACTTAGGAACCCTAATCCTTCCTCCACTAATTTTACTCAATTTTAAATATTGCTTGCCCTAGTTTGGTAATTCTCAAAATCAAACCAATCAACGCTCTTTCTTTTGAATCAATTTAGAGAAATCAATTCAATTTATTGTAAGTCAGACAATCCAGCCCGCGGATCGACACTCAAACTTAGCCACTATTCTCTGGAATAAGGGTTAATTACTCTTAGGTTGTACTTTGTACAAATTTATTTTTGGTACAGTATGATGCGATTAAATTTTTGCACGCACTGTTGTCGGGGACAGTTTGAACGGTTGCACAAGTTCGATTAATTTTTATTTTAGTTCATAGATTAGGTTTATTTAATTCTGTTTGTTAGTTTGGTATTCTAAAGGAACAGGTTGCGAGGAGTCCATTCGAGCAGGATCCATCCTTGACCAGCGTTGGCTTGATATAAAGCGATATCGTGATTCATGGCATCAGTGGATTTTCAAAAGGCAAATGGAATGTCTGTGTGATTCATGACATCAGCGGTCAAGCACTGAGTATGATGTACGAGAATTCGACAACTAGATAGAGTCACTGCACGGGAAAAAGAGGGGGTTATGCTAACAGGTGTCATAGTGCACCCGTTAAGGGTACAAAAAAATACACTTTTGTGGGTCTCACTTGTACAAAAAAATACACTTTAAAAGTACACTTTTACGTTAAAGTACACTTCAAGATGTACTTTAAAATACAAGTGTACTTTAGAATAATGATACATACACAAACTTTGTGCCACAACCAACTACAACTCCACTCACATGGGATGTGGGGCCCGCATGTGTGGCCCATGTGGGACCCACACCCCATGTGAGTGGGGTTGTGGTTAGTTGTGGCACAAAGTTTGTGTCACAATCATTTTTTATTTGGTTTTGATCTGAGATCAATCACAGCTTTGTCGGAATCCTAGATAATGAAAAAGGAAAAAAAGGGTCTTTGTTCACATACAAATTCCTCCCACGTGTATTGTTCATGTAGCTGATCAGGGAAAAAAAAATCGTGTCCTGTTCCTGTGCAAACAAGAAAAAGTTAGGGGTTCAGGTGTTTTTTTTTTATTATTAACATTTTTTTATTTTATTTTTAAGAGGTCAGTGTGCAAACAAAATAGAAAGGTGTTTTTTTTTTATTCAATCCTTCCCGGAACAGGGGCACTACATATCCAGGATTTGATATCCAGAAATTACCCAACCACATACACAAATATGTGGGCGGATAATTTTTGGATAACAAATTCTGGGTACTTAGCATTTCTCTCCCCGGAAAAATAGATAAGGGGAAGATCTCCTATTGCCAATAAAGTGAATAAACGCACGTACATTCATATTGCCAACAACGAAATGTCAACAAAGCCCTCCCCACATGTACCACACTAAAGAATAATTCAAAGTTGAAAATGTGTAAAAACACACCCTTAGCTTAGCTTGGTCAACACGTACTACCATGTGTGTTTCAGCTAGTCCAAAGTAGACCACAAAACATACCCTTAAAAATTGTTCCTATAAATAAGCTTCAAAACCATGCATCCTATATCTCATACACATCTCATCAAAACACCAAAACCTCTCACTAATTTATACCACAACCACAATCAAAAAACCCTGTCACCAAATATTTTCCGGGCGACCGATCATACTGCACAATATACATTGAATATGTATACCTTGCAAAAAAGTACCCTTCTGGTCATTCTGGTTGTTTTTGTTGCGATTTTGTGCCATGCCACTGTCGATGCAACGAGGGTGTTATCGGAGGATTTTGCCAGTGCAAACCAGCTTACAACATACCCATCAACGTATGAGAAAGCGAGGTTGACCATGGCTTTTTGGCTTGAGCGCTTGGCATCAGGTCCTAGCCCGAAAGGTCCAGGTCACTAAGTCGTAGAGGTTTTTTTGAAGCCAATTAACCACGAGAACCTGCGAGTTTGTTTTTTTATAATGTACGAGAAATACATACTGAATAAACAAAAATACTGTAAGTGTAAATCCATAGTAATATGAAATTCTTTTATCGGTATTTCTTGATTTTTTTGTGAAATTTTCAGCTCATACACGCCTTTTTTAATTGCATAGTTTTTTTCTTTTCCTCCTCGAAATTAGGAGTCTTTGCATCACTTCCACAATAACTTGTAAAAAAAATGCAGAATAAAATTCAGGTCATTAATTACGTATGGTACTGCAGGATATCCCAGACCAGTTTGTGCGCATCTTGAACTAATATTAATTTCTTACAGCTCCTCCCAAGATTGTTTCACACGCTTACGTGTGGGAGTGAGGTGGCACCAAGAATTTTGGCAAGGAGAATCAAATCTGAGACCTTAGGAGGGAGTAAAATTCTTAAGTTTCTGGTCAAAACCACTTGGCCAGGAATTTTGGCAAGGAGAATCAAAGGGGTTATGGTTGTAACAATTGCTTTTGCTTAATTACAAGCCTACTATTTTGGGTGTTTTAAGGCCTATTTTGGGTGTTTGATCTTCTTTGTTTTCATTTAGGTTATTGAGGCTCACAGGTGTTTTGGGCGTTGCCCTTTGGTTTTGTCCAACTTTTAGTTTGATCTCCTTCCCCATCAAGTTTTAATAAAATCTTATTGTTGATAAAAAAAATTACAAGCTACTATTCCAAAACTTGAGACAATTTGATATAATTACCTACATATCTCTGGACACGGTTACGGGCCTCACGTAATAGATTTATTGTGTATGTAGAATATATAATTTTTAGTACCAGTAACTGAAATATCTACTGATAATGGTTGAAGTGTAACAGTTCGGCACATACTAATTAGGGCGACTTGTTCAAAAGTCCTAGGCAAAGAATTTGTAACCCCATTAATCCGTCAAACAAGTTTATAACCTATCCAGTCCTAACGCTGGCATCTTTTTTTTTTATTTTTTTTTACCTTACCAAAAAAAAGTTTGCATCCTATGAAAGTGCCAAAAAAGTTTGTACCCTATGAAAGTGCCAAAAAAGTTTGTACCCTATGAAAGTGCCTAAAATCCTATGGTACCCTATGAAAGTACCTAAAACCCTAAGGTACCATATGAAAGTGCCTAAACCACTAAAACCTTATAATAGGAAAGTGCACCCTAAAACCGAAACCCTAGGGTACCCTATGAAAGTGCCTAAAACCCTAGGGTACTCTATGAAAGTGTCTAAACCACTACAACCCTATAATAGGAAAGTGCACCCTAAAACCTAAATCCTAGGGCACCCTTTGAAAGTGCCTAAATTCTAAAAATAAAAAATAAAATCATGGACCTTAGACCTTGTAAAACTTTAACATGGACTAAATGACCCAATAAGTACCCACTTCTGGACCCTAGAACAATTAACCATACTAATTTTTTGGTGGCACTTTTGCGAATTTTAAAATCACAATGATCGACAGACGCTTTAGACCTAGCTGAATTAGTAGCATGATTAGTCGATTATCATCAATGAATCCGATACGTACGGAGTACGGAGAATAAACTTGTGTTCAGTTAATAATAGCGAGTAAATTACGACCAATTAATGAACAATTTGTTTTAATAGCAGTGCCACGTACCCAGATTTTTTACGCAAGTGAAATCAGTAGCTCAAATTTACTTGAAAGTGAATTTAAGTCAAATTTTCTTGTTTTAAACCGTCAAGTCAATGACGTGTGTATCATTTTTTTGAGAAGACTGTTAATAAGGAAAATGGTGGTCAAAGTTGGTGGGTTTATCATCACAATTTTGGAAAGTCGTTAAATATACAGTTCTCACTCCGATAGGGAATATTTGTAGGCTGACTTTCTATACAAAATTACAAACGCATATTGTTTGAAAAATAAACAAAAGTAATTCCCAGGAGCCTTGTTTTTTTTAATTTTAATAGTGATTGTTATCACGGGACCAAATTAAGGTGATTCGACTCTACCCGCATGCTATTAATTCTGAGCTTAGATTTTTTATTCATGAAAACTCGATAAGGGTACATCAAATCGGGGAAGAGGGAATGAGACTCCAACCAAGAGTTATAGGAATTAGCACCCATAGGGACAAGCCCGACACCTAACGGACTTAGCCCAAGTTAGAGCAAACCAAATACAACAGTGAAGCTCAAAATACACCAGTGGGCTAAGCCCAAAATATCGAAGGGCCTAGCCCAAATAGAGCATGCCAAATACATCAATAAAGCGCCCAAACCCTAAACCAAAGTAGCCCAAAACAAAGCAAACCTAGACTATCACCTGCCGCTGCCCCTCCAACCATCCACAGCAACAACTCCCTTGCCGTTACGCCAAGAACCGATTCATCCAACAATGAACCGGCGTGAGATGCGAAACCAGAGACGGCGGAGAAATGGAAGGATGCTAACTAGTGATTTCAAGCAGCCCTAAAAAACTCACCTTGCCATTAGGCCCGAATTGGATTCACTTAGCAGTGAACCGACGGCAACCCGAGAGATCGATGAAACGCCCAAATAAATATTTTTGTCTCGATTATTTTTAATTTTTCATTCCCATTCTCTTTACTTTTCCTTATCTATTTTCAAAATCTTCATCTTTAGAAAACATCTAAACCTAATTTCTTTCTACACTCATTCATGACTGCCCCAATTCGGCCTCCACCATACTACCCGGCCCGTTATTCCAAACCACGGTTTTTCGGGATATTAACAAAATGTTGAAAAAATTTGAGCCATTTTTTTTTTTTTGAGCTCAAATAAAATCACCTCAGTATCATATTGTCACCGATCTAGATAATATTTTGTATATCTCCATCTAAATAAATTTTGAAGCTGCTGCTCAAGTACGTATATTAAAAATCTTGTAATCGTGCATGCATGACTAGAACAACTCTTACGCAACGAATCCCCGACGATCAAATGAACTCCGAATGTGAATGAATTGAGAAATAATCCGAATTCGAATACTTCACGTATTCACAATGAAGTACTATTGCGCACCAAATAATGGTGGCATATGTAACGCTCCATGTAGATCACTGATTCAGTATTTTGATTTTGATTTTGATCCACAAGCCACATACGTAAACCAAAATACTTAAATTCAAAGTACTATAGTAGTAATATCTTACATGGTTCATTATATGCTCAATATCACCTATGTAAACTTCCGATGTGGGATAGGGCTTTCCCATTTCTCCTACTATATTCTATCTCATTAAAATCCTTGCACTTAAGACAAAAAAAGAAAGTAGGCCAAACTTTCCTTTGTGGAAAATTTTAATTTGGCCCTATATTTTGGGACAACCAAAAAAAGAAAGTAGGCCAAACTTTTTGGGACGGTTCCGGGAGTATATTCTATCTCATTAAAATCCTTGCACTTTAGACAAGGGGTATATCTGTCCAGGATGAAATTCTTTTTCATTCCTTCAAATAGTCCGTGGAAAGTAAACTTGGAATTTGTATGTACTTGAAGATCATCCTTTAATTCAATGGACTAAATTAAGAAGCATGACATATACATGTCTGAGTATTACTTAAAGAAATTTGTGGAGAAATCTAAGTTGTGTGGTGATGAAGTAAAAAAAAAAAGGCAAAAGAAATTTCATTCCACGAAGATAAAAGATGAAATCAATACAATCAGAAAAGAAAAAAAAGAAGTGAAGAGAGCTTTGAATAATACCCATGACTCTTCTTGTGCTGTAACTCGCAAAATCTCAATCGACTCCTCACCTCTCGATTTTTTAATAAAACAATTACGCCAAACAGAAAAACCAAAATGAAATGAACACCTAATTGGTGATGAAGTAAATTAAGTTCAGCTACTTCGACAAAACCCTAAATTAAGTTCAGCTACTTCGACAAAACCCTAGCGAGGATGCTGGCGAACTGGAAGTCCTTTCTCTGGCATTGGCATCATGGTGCCTAAAACTTTCTCACTAGGATTAACAATGTCCCATTTAAACTTTTTAACCACATTGTGGACAAATGTGAGTATCGCTACTCGAGCATATTCTTTTCCGGGGCACATTCTTGGTCCACCTAACGGCACGTATGCGTAGGCTGGTGGCCCATCACCTTCTAGGAATCTTGACGGGTCAAAAATATCTGGTTCTCGAAAGTACTCGGGGTTCCTTTGTGTTGTGTGAACGGTCCAAAATACCTGAAATAATGTGCATTTATGGTGAGTTTGGACTAAGTTAATTATTTATTCATAAAGACATTTGGTAATTTTTTTATTTGGCTTCGCAAAAAAGAATTCATTAATCTTTGAAAAGGAACACAAAGAATAAAAGAGATAAGGGTATAATGGCAAAACGCCACTTGAGACCCAAAACAACAAGGCAAGATGCCAACCAAATTAACATGGACACAAGCCCTAGTACCTTTTGTTTTTTTGTATTATTGGTGTTTAGCAACCTTTGTTTTTTATTTTCATCAAAAAAAAAAAATATTAATCATTCATTTCGACGAGAGAAATTAAAAAATATTATAAAAATGCACCGAAGTTTAAAATAGTTCAGATAAATCGAACAAAAAGACAATGAAACTACCTTTTTGAATGTTTTCCTTTTTAGCAATTTTCTTTATTATGATCATAAGTTTTTACATTTTAAATCCAATTCATCAAGGCAAATGATTACTCTTAAAAATTTAAAGTGAATCTAACAAAAATTTAAAAAAGATTTAATGACAAAATGACAAATAAGTCGAATTGAAAGAAAGGTGCACAACCTCTTTTTTCTTTTTTTTTTGGGCTCTCAAAAACCTTGAGCTGGACCAAGTTATTCAGAAAGAAAAATGTGTATGTACCTTCCACCCTTTTGGAACAGTGTAACCAGCATAGGTGAAATCAGTAAGGGCTTCTCTGAAAGTTCCTAAAATTGGGGAAACAAGCCTCATTACTTCACAAACTACGGCCCAAGAGTATTTCATTTTTTGCATGTCGTCCCAGCTTAACAATTCTCCTGCTTGTTTCGCCTTTGAGATCTCCAGTTGCTCTGAATTTAATTTGCAAAACAAACCCATTATTAGGTTACGTTTATAAGACCAAAATCCTGATCAAATCTGATGATCAACAAACCCCCTTTGAAACTATTTGCTGCTAGTGGTGGATCTAGGAATTCCACCCAAGGGGTCACCTTTGACTTGTGAAAAATCCGAGCCGTTCAATAACCTTAAAATGATTTTTCAATTGGCCTTAAAAAAATCAGCTAATCAAATAATTATATGTACTTGATTGAATCCTTTAAATTTCCATTCAGAATTTAAGACCCTAAATTAAAAATGAATTTTACGGACAAGTTTGATAATTGTGTGTCAAGTATGCTAATGATCTGAATCATAGATATTGTAGAGCTTGTTGCAAAGAGAATTTATATAATAAAATTATTTTGATCTGACATGTATGGTTATCAAAACGCAAAGATTATTTTAAAAATATGAACTGAATTGATACCTATCATTGTTGGATCAAGATTGATTTTTCTATCAATACTCTTCTCATAAGACTTACGGTTCATATCACGATGAAATCGAGAACGCATGTAACGCCCCGATTTTTCGGAAACGTTAAAATAAATTTAAAAGGCAATTTCACAAAAGATTCCATAATCCATCATAAAACCGTACCGAAAGCAATTGTTATAGTTTTACAACCATATCGAATTAAAGTTAAACTGTCAAAATATTACAATTTTCAATAAGACTTGAAGCTTTCAAAATAGTCGATAAATTTTGTTCAAAGCGACTAAGCATACGGAAACCAAGGCTCGTTGGCTTTCTCTTCAGCAGTGTTGAAATTTGTCTGTTTGCATGGTCCTTCAGCTCCGTCTTCATTACCTGGTGATAAATCACTGCGGTACAAGTACCCGTGAGCTTAAAAAGCCTAATAGGAATATCATACTCTACTTAACCCCACATATCTAACAGATAAACATGCATAATAAACGAATAACATGAGATAGCAAAAATAACATTTACTGATTAATTACTAGCCATTTACCTACGTGTCATCTAGGATTCTCTGCCACGAGATTCATCCTACCCTCCAACCTCTAGCATAGGGCAACTGGTGTGATTAGACTCCCCCTAGTGAAGATCCGGACAGAGAACCTGGGTTATATACCCGAGTACCACTTCCATGACCCCAAGGCACGATAAACAAGATTCACCGGGAGTGCGGCCCCACAACTCATCCTCGGCCTGCGATGCAAGCACAGTGCCACCCTTATAGCCCGACCATTCTTGAGAGTTAATCACCACCATGTCCTATCTAGGGTTTCGTATTCAAAATGTTCATCCGTCCAGGGCACACTCCGGTCACCCCCGGAACCACAGCTCGTCAGCTCAACAATATTTTCACACGTTTCTATTTTTTATTACTTTTCAATTTACATCCACATGTAAATCTCCAAACCGTAAACCCACCCATGAAGCAAATGTCCGTCTAAGTTATTGGGATATGACAAATTTGCATAAAAAGATAGTCTAAAACATGCGTTAAGAATCGAGTGCAAAATAATAATACAACATGATCAGAAATAACAGAGTAATGACATAAATTAAATTTTCATAAATTACTCCACAACGTATTATATCCAAATGCTAATTAACACTTCTAATAAATGGCCATTCTAATATGTTCAAAACTGGTTGAAGGTGCAACAGTTTTTATCAAATGCTCGCCTAATTCCTTGAACACAAAGATAGATTTATAGGGGTAAGAATAAAGTGGGGCCAGAGGTTGACTTGGTTTAGCTTTCTGAAAATTTTCCAAACTATTTATTCACTTGATTACAAGTCGGTGTACCATACCGAGTGGGGTGGTAGTCATATACTCCCCCGATCGAAACGTCCGAGTTTTGTCTATACACGATGAAAATTAACAAATAATATATCAAAATGTTCGTTGGAACATGAACTACACTTCTATCACAGAAAAAGTTGGATTTGAAATGGTTTGGACGTGACCCAGTAGCTCAGAAGTTCAAAACCGCATATACACTGCTCCTCAACGATCGAAACGCTCGGGTTTTGTTTCTACTCAACGAAAATCAACGTATTATATATCAAAATGTTCGTTATGAAACGAACTACATTTCTATCACGGAAAAAGTTGGGTTCAGATTGTTTTGGACGGGACCCAGTAGCTCAGAAGGTCAAAACCGCATATACACTGCTCCCCGACGATCGAAACGCTTGGATTTTATTTCTACTCAACGAAAATCAACGTATTATATATCAAAACGTTCGTTATGAAATGAACTACATTTCTATCACGAAAAAAGTTGAGTTCGGATTGTTTTGGGTGGGACCCAGTAGCTCAGAATGTCAAAAACGAATTTACACTACCTTGCAACTAACGAAATGCGCGGGTTTTGTTTCTACGCAACGAAAATCGACTTATTATATACCGATGGGTTCAGTAGGATGTAACCTACCTTTCTTCCGAAGATTAAGCTAATCCGGAGTGATTTGGATGGGCCTCGGTCGCGTTGAACGGACTGAACTTCTTCTTCTTCCTTCCTTAGTTTTCTTCTTCTTTTTCTTTCTTCTTTTATTCTCCTACCCAACCATCTCTCTGGTGAAGAAAAGGAAAAAATAGAAAAGAAGAAAGTAGTGGAAGATGATGATGATTAGATATCCCTCTCTCTCTGCCCAAAAATCTATCTTTCTCTCCTCTCTTATTTTCTTTCCGTAATGTGAAGGGAGGAAGGGAGTTTAAAGGGTTAAATTTTAAGACTTAATCTCATGGGTAAAAGGAAGTTTGGAGGAAACCTTTTGTTTAGGAGATAAGGGAAAGTATTAGAGGGGTGTGTTGGTTTCTTATTGGTTGGAAAGAAAAAGGAACCAAAAATAGCTAAACAAAAATTTGCTGGTGGAAATGATGGTTTGATTGAAAGGGTAAAGGAAGCTTAGTAGAATTAGGACCGTAGTTTAGAATTTGGGTAGGGTAACCGGATAGTGTAATGGGATTAGGACCACTAAATCACAAAAATAAATTTAATCATTTCTAGGTATTATTAATAAAACTATTTCATAAAAAAAAAAGGCTAAAATCCGGGTCGTTACAACGCATTTATCAATCTTTTTCTCCAAAATTCATTTAAAGCTTAGTGTCCTAAACTCTGAATGAAAAATCGAAAGATTCGATCAACTACCTATAATTATCTCGATTGAGTTGATTTCTTACAAGCGCAATTAACTAGCTATCTCAAGGCTATTGAACAGTTCAGATTTTTCACAAATTCAAAAAAAAAGAAAGAAAGATGATTTCTGGAATTTCAAGAGGGCCACGTGACCCCTATGTACTCTATGTGCATCCGCCCCTGCTTGCTACTAGGCAAGTCTGAGGATTTATGATGCACCGATATTTACAAAGATCGTTATATTCGTGTCAAACACTTTGGGGGCACGCGACACAATGGAAACAAAAGGGACACGTATATATTTACTATCATAGGAGTAGTATTTATGAGGGGACATGAAAATGTGATGTTAAAAAAAATTGATAGTTTTTCTCGGATTGAAATATTTATAATTTCCAGTTCAAAAAAAAATAAAATTATAATTTCACAAGTACTGGGCCAAAAGTGTGATACAAAGCGTACTCATCTTATTTTCTGACAATTTCATCTAAAGATGTGTGCTGGCCTAAAAAGTTACCTAACTTATTTTTTCGTTTTTATTTGATTTTTTTTCGCATTTTTTAGTTTTGCATCAACTTTTTGTGTATTATTGGTTCATCTCGATAAGACGAATCAAAAAAATAAAAAATTATGATCGAAGCTTAATTTTTTTTTGAATAAAGACAAAAATAAGTCAAAAAGTCAGTTTTTTACACTTTTTTCGATCTTATTCAAAAAATTGAGGGTTCTAATCATAATCTTTTACCTTTTTAGATTTCTCTCGTCGAGACGAACCAATAATACTCAAAAAATCGATACAAAACTAACAAGTGCAAAAAAAAAAAAATCAAATAAAGACAAAAAAAATAAGTTAAAGTTGGCTTTTTAAGCAAAAACACCACTTAATTTGGTGACGGAGAAATTTAAAAAATCATGCATAGAAATACATTATTTTTTGATGTGAAACTTGCACATCTTTTCATAGTAGAATAATTTTTTCCGACGGAGGGAGTATGTATATATATATATATATGTAAGGCATACATAGGAGTAGGGTGCGTGATGTGCGGCCCAATGCACAACACACGTTTTGTGCGATGAATACGGGACCCACTCAGGGTCTCTTTTTTTATCTGAATCCTTCATTTTGTTCGTCTCGTCGAGTACAAAGTCCACGTAAAAATTCAAGTCGGTTGGACATGGGTAACGATTTGATCAGTGACCATTTAACTTACAGTTTTGTGGGAAAAAAATCACCTACAACGGGTAACTGTTTCGTTTCCATGAAAAATGCAATTTGAAAATATAGTTACCGAGTTCCTATCAATCTAAATTTTTACGTGGACTACATGTTCAACGAGACAAACAAAATAAATAGTTCGGATAAAACAACGTGACCCCGGATGGACCCCGTTACTACCACACAGCATGCATCCTACATCCAGCATACACGGGACCCATCGGTCGGTAATGCATTCGATATAAGTCACGTAGGGTTGCATTAGGGGGTGTTTCACTAACACAAAAAAAAAAAAACAGTTTTTTCCAAAAATCAAGACATGTCATTCTCTGGAATTGACACCCTTAGCGGAACAAAGTGGTTGTATCCCGTGTTTGCGTCCCAATTTTCTGAAATTGTCGTGTTCCATATCGATTATCTTTATCTTTGGGAGATTACTCACTGCCCTTGGAGTATCGCCATGTGGTGCTGGCCTAGATAACTTAGGCTTAGTTTTTCAAAAAAAATTAGCAACCTAGTTGGTAAAATCAACCCTGATTTTGGCAAATGAGTTCACCAAGTGCTAAAATCAACTATGATTTTTGCCTAAAATCAACTATAATTTTAGTACCTGGTGAACTCATTTGCTAAAATCAAGATTGATTTTAGTAAATGAGGTTACTAAAATCAAACGAAAAACTCAGCCTAAGGTGAAAAAGTAACATGAGTGGCGGTGCCAATAGGGGCACAACATAGAAAGGAGGGGTGGTTACCTTTTAGAACCTTATGATAAACCTCAGGTCTCTCTCCAACATGCTTCATGAAAAAAGTCATGGTACTAGCAACCGTGCTATACCCAGCCACCAGCAACCCCATTATTTTGTCAGCTATCTCGGCGTCCGACATGTGCCCGCCGGAGATGAACGTCGACAACAGGTCCTGAGTCGGTGCTCCGACTGCCACCGCTGCTTTCTTCTCCTCGATGACAGTCGCGAGCTCCTTCCGAATCACGTCCGCAGCTTTGTTCGCGTTGTAAAAGGCGGTCCCGGGCAAGTTCAGAGGGAGGGAGTGCATTCCCTTGGTGATTTCATCGAAACGGCCGACGAGTTTCGCGATGCGGTCCGGATCGTCGATGCCCATGAAGAACCGGCACGCGAGTGTCAAGGTTACAGTCCTTGAAAAGGGGTGAATCTTCACCTCAGATTTGCCTTCCAGGTGTGTCATCAGTTGTTGCTGGATCATGGAGTCCATACCTGTAAACAGGGATGGATCCATAAATTTAATATATTGGGGCATCTTATTAAACATAATTGTAACTTTTGCAAGCATGCTTTTTACAAAAAGATCCAACTATGATCAAGCAATCTTAGACAAAACTTTCAGAGTGCGCTTTACAAAAGCAGGGGTGCTGGTGTGTGGCAGACACCAGAGCCATCGGATACATTTTCCAACGGATCGGATTTCACACTTTGTAGATCCAAGTCACCTATTACTAAGATGAAATCCGAGCTGTTGATTGCCGAGATCAACGACTCTAATATGCGCACCAGGGGGCACACCAGCACCCCCGGATCCGTGTTTTATATAGACATTGGCAAGTCTAGAAAGATCGAGATGGTTTCTCACTTTCTCCATGAAGGTTAAAAAGATAAAGAGAATCAAAAAAATTAAATATCCAAATAGACAAACAGTTTAGAAACTGATCGATAAGTGTAAATGAATTAGTCGACAAAAGTTGCACAAAATTAATTCTGCAATTTTATTTTTGATATATATAAATGTGTATTCTAATGTAGTAGGAGACTTACATAATTTTGTTAAATATCTAAAAATATTAGTAATATTATAAATTTTGAGTTGAGGCAAGCAAACCCCTTCTAAGTCCATCCCTTCAGTCGGACAGGTGCGGAACCAGTATTTTATTTCAGGAATTTCAAATTTTGAAAGTTCAAAGCATGGGAAAAAATTAATTTATGGGTGGTCATAATGTAAGACCATTTTTTTTAATGGACATTGCTATACGTACAGGTACAAGTGCACAGAAAATGCTTGGGATTTTTGGATTGAAACTGTGAGATTTTGGTTCGACCACTTCTAACGGTCCGATTGAGCTAAATTTTTATGGGCCCACTCGAAAAAATGTTCTACGAAAAATAAACAGTTCGAATCACTTGTGTGGGACCCAAAAGTGGGTCCCCAAGTGCATTCTCTGTACATATGGGTTGGTAACCATAGGTTTTCCGTTTTTTAATGTCACACTGTCAATGTATAAAAGGCTTTTATCCATTGAAAAGTTGACATTAATATATAATACTCCCTCCGTCCGGATTTGTTAGTCCACAAACATACTTTTTCAAGTCTGAAAATGTTTGTCCATTTTCAAAAGTTAAAGGGTAAAGTAGGGGAAAATTACTTTTAATGATGTGAAAACAACTAACACAAAAAGTAATGGAAAAAAAGTTAGAATCCCCAAAACGGACCAACAAATCCGGACGGAGGGAGTAACAGTTTTGCAGAGGATTTAATAAATACTCCTAGTAAAAACACAACTTGGTTAAATTCCGTCCCAAAATGTTGATTGTCTACAAAAGACATATGAATAGAGTAGTTTTTGAGGTCGACTCACAATTTTGAATTCCCAAATTGCCCTTTTAACTATCACACAATTATCCCTTACCCCTTTAACTGCCACTAATATATTTTTTTTTGTTAAAGTTCGACGGGCACACACCCAGAGCCCTAGTCAAAATAATGTCCGACCATGTAGATGGGATTCGTTTCTGCCGCGGTCAAGAAAGGTGCAAATATCTGTTTGTACCATAATTTTTAATTTTGTACACGTGGCAATAATTTTGGCCAAAAAGATTTTTAATTTGAATTCGGATTTATCCCTAAGCCGAATTCCCTACAATTTAGGTGATAATGCATCTTTTGAAAGTGATAAGGTGGTTACCTAAATTGTAGGAAGCAAAGTTTATCTCATGATTTTTTCATGAGGCCAAAATTAACATGTGATAAAATCACAAACGGTTAATTTCGGCCATGTAGCCTTTTCCTATAAAAATTGGTGTACGTGGCCCATGATCTAGGAAGTAGTTGTACTTCCACCTTGAAATTGGATGTACATGTGGCAGCCTTAGGATCAATTTTAGCCCATGATCTCCCCATTATCTCTAACTTGCACAGAAAAGGGAGAGCAAATTGCATGCATAATTGGATTTTGCTCAACCATTTGGAAATAACTGCTGCAAATTAAACCGCTAACAAGAGGAGTGGATGTTATTTTTATTTAATTCGGATTTAATGTTGTGGCCGAATTATCTGTAATTTAGGTGATAAGTTTGTTACCTAAATTATAGGAAAGTGGTTTTTATCCAAGGCAAGGTGATAAGGGCCGAAATTAACATGTGCTAATTGTATTGAGAACATGGGTAGTTGTTTTCGGCCAACTAAAGGACACATGTCATCTCCTCATGCATTTTCAAGGAGATACCGAAGTGGATGCAAGACATGGGCATAATGGTTTGTGTTCATGGGCGGTTACATTTGGAAGTTACAATTGGACCCAAAGCCTATAAATACAAACCTTGGTGCAACATTGCAAAGGTCCACGCACCAACAACGCTCACAACAGCAAAGTAATTTAGTATTATCTCCTAACTCTCGCAGTTAGTCGATCGATCCCCTCTTATTCTTCTTCTATCTCCTATCTATGTCTATCTTCTACCTCTCCCCCGTTCTTCCTTCTTCTCCCTCCTCTTCTCTCTCTCTTTCTTCTATGTAATTTTCTTCAATTGTGGAAGTCATTGTTCAAGGCCCACGAACCGTTGTAACTTTAGCTCAAGTTTCGCAATTGCTTGAAAGAAGTTGGTAGTTTCAGGCGCTTTTCTTTATTCTCTTGGAGATTCACGTCTCCTGGCATGCCCTCGCATCTTCTACACCACCAGGTGTTGACCATCCCCGTTTCTCCTGTCCCTGGAGGAATCGGTGGCAACAATATCAAAAGAAACGAACACATGATTCGGTATTTTTTGTGTAGAAAATTACCTGCCAAGTAATGTACCAATGCCTCGGGCTTCAAAAATCCCGGTCCTCATAGCGCCTTGACATCCTCTGCACGTACTAACGTTTCGATACTCGGTTGGGAGGCGAGGAAGAGCTTTCGAATGGCTTCCGGATAGAACGTAGTGAAGTACTTGTTCTCGTTGGACCAGTGGAACTTGTGACCGTTTGGGCCACGATCTTCTCTCCGAAAAAGTTGGTTCGGAAAATGTCCGGCGAGTGTTTCGTCATCCTATCCCTGGTGAATTTCTCGGGGTTGAAGAAGAAACTGAGGGTTTCGCCCATGACGGGCAACCCTGAGCCACCCGGCGGAAGCCTCGAATCGACGTTGTCGGATCCATTTGTGGAAACAAGAAAACGTAGTGTGAGAAAGATGATGAGAAAACCAGGGCCAGTGAGAGAGCCTCCATGTATGTTATCTTGCGGTTGGAGGTAGGATCTGAGCAAAGGAGAGTTTTTTAGGCAGGAGAGGGAATTTGCTTGATTTTTATAGTAGGGGAATGATGCAAACAGAGGAATATCAAACACTAACTCTCTCAAATTGTATTTCACAATTTGCTGGATTTCTCTTTACAATCTCTCACACACCTTGATCACTCGTATCTGCATGCTTGCACAATTAGATTATAAGCCTATTTATAGGCTAAACAAGATAAAAGGATGGACGCGGAGAGGCTGTTGTGCAGCTTGCGCACAGTAGGTGTTGTGCAGAATCCAGACTGTCCGTAACTTGGATGAATGACTCAGATTTCAAACAAACTAAACTATTCATGAATAATAAACTATTCGCGCAAATAGTTTGTTTTCAATCCGAATTGTTGAAAACACTCGAGGACGACTGTAATTCTGCACAGCGCCTGCTTTGCATAGGCTACACAGCAGCCTCCCTACGTCCTAAAAAGACAAATACAAGATAGGCTCTCATTTATGAAGCAAATCACAAATACTATCATGTATGTTAAAAAAAGTCTTAGCCTAATAAAGGAATAGTAAATTAACCATGTGTTTTCTATGTGCTGCTTGTATTCGATCACTTGCTTCATGTATCTTTTTATCTTTTCTTCAGGAAAGTGTAGTTGGCTATTAGTAATTGTTTGCAAATGATGTAGTCTACCATGTCTGAGTGAATGAGAAAAAAAAATCAATGTCGAGCGGGTACCACGTGGTGCTCGCTCGCGCACATTCAAGCGTCCAAAAATACAACGGACGGCCTGGATTGAAAATGCCGGATGAATTTCAAAAAAATGAAAGAAGAAAAGAAAAAATGTGTTTTAATCCAAGCTATCTGTTGTATTTTTGGACGGCCAGATGTGCGCAAGCGGGTACCACGTCAGCAATACCCGCTCAACACTGAAAAATTCCTCCTGAGTGGATGGTGTTCAAGGGTAATTTGCGAATCTTTTTTCATTCACAGCTAGATGTACTCAAGCCTCATCATTCGGCCCATGAGCCCGAAGCCCGCTCGAAGCCTGCTAGGCCCGCTGGGCTTTACCGTAGCCCGAGCCCGACAAATGGGCGGGCTAGCCCAGCCCGGATTTTCCTTAGGTTGAGCTTGGGCCTAAATATTTTCTTGCTGACCCGCCCGCCCATTAGCCAGCCTGTCAGCTCAGCCCGGCAGCCCGAGATACCAGCCCGCCCGGTAGCCCGATTATGTTGATGCACCAAAAAGTTAACATGATTACTACACACTTGATTATTTTCTACCCATAGCATCAGATGTTCTGCTAATAAATCTGATGCTGATGTGAAAAAGTGAACATTTTACTTCCCAAGGCAATTAAGGCAACGTATAAGTGTACAACCAGAGAACTTGAAAAAAGTGAACAATTTTCCACCGTTGGATTTGTCTATGACTATTGACTATTAATTAATTTAGGCGATTGAATATTTTGCTACCTTGCCCATGGCGGGGCAATTTAATTAATTTAGGCGTATAGGGTATTTTATGAAGCAATGAAAGGTGAGTCACGTGGTGTTTCGGATCACAGTATACATATAATTGGTGTTAAGGATGACAACTGTGGATTGATTGCCACGTAGCTGATCTGCCAGCCTTCTTTCCCAAAACCTTAAACCACCCTGCATGTGCTGCCAGCTGATTGTTTTGGTGGGTTCCATCCCCCATGCTTTGATTTCAGAGCTTCTTCTTTTTTTCTGTATTGATTACATTCATGGGATTGTCTTTCTAATGTCCTGCTCTGTTACAACCACCTCATTGGAACCACGGACATCTGCTCTGGAGGATAAGATAGGGTGGATTAAATTAATTAAAATGGCCATTTCCAGGATTGTAAGACAATCCTTACACAGCATATGGTTTATCACATGGGCGAAGCGAATGTATATGGGGTGCTCTTCGGCCTTCTCCACGTGGTGCCCGTAAGTCCTGCACAATCGCATATTCATGTGGAGTTCCGGGCTAAGTATATGGATCTCACGTGAATGAGTGATGGTAAGGTGTCCCAAGATGCTAAGCAAGGGATGGTACGTGGGAAGTTTGCATTACGGAAAAGAAAGAAAATCGCAATTCGATCTTCTTGTGGGCCGGGCAGCTATAAGTTTGCATCATTATTGGAAAGAAAGACTACGAATAGCTTGGGAACTATATTTACATCACCCAGATGTGTTCAAGTGGTGATCGTAAGTGCCAGAGATTGAAGAGGAATGTTACAAGCTATTTATTTTTTCAGTTTCGTCGAAATAAAATAATTGCACTTGTGTTTTTTTTTTTTGCGTACGAGTCTAATATTTGTGGTGTGATCCAATCTTATTAGTGACAATTCTCAAAGAAAGCTTTCAATTCAGCCTCATTGTGAGTATGTTAATGTGATTATTTACGAGGAAAGTTTGGTTATACCTACCCGCTTCGATTGGGAAGAGGAAGATTGTTGAGAGGGGTTAGCAACATACGTGGAACATTACCGTATCGGGTCTAGTGGCAAAGCCAATATACAACAAGGGGTGTCAGTTGAACCCGTCAAAAAAAAAAAAAAAAAAATTACTGGGAATAGATGATGTCTACACTTTAACCAATGGTAACTTGACACCACCCTTATCCGTTGAACCCATGTATGAATCTTTGGATCTATATTGTGTCCAAAATTACTGAGAATATACACAAGGAATGTTGCAACATTATATGTTACAGGGTATAGTTTCAAAATTACTGCTATCACCTCATCGTGATGCATGAATAAAAACTCTCTTAATCCAAGTATGATGAATTTTGGCGGTTGCCGGTTCTAACAGCAACTTGCGCTATTATGCCTTGAATTGCAGACGGATCCAATATAATTTATAACTTGGATGGAGGTCGGTAGTCGTGCATACCTGAATAAGAACCAAAGGGCAGTCAAGGAGGCTGCCGGAGCCGGGGACATCATAAAAAATGGGCCAACGTAACATCGGCATCAGCTTCGACAAACAATACTCCTTCACCAGTGCAGTCCACCATCAGCTTGCTCCCTGCAGCCCCCGGCTCTAATTCCCTCAGCCGACCTGCGAATGGGTAGTACCATGACCGTGTCGTGCCGAGTAAAAAATAAATATTTAATAACTAGGAATTAACTTTTATTCCGGAGAATAGTGATTTAGTCCAAGTATCGATCCACGGAAACAGATTGGCTAAGTTACAATAGCTTCGATTAATCTTTAAATTAATTCTAAGAAAACAATGGATTGAGATTTGGTTTTGGAAAGCTAATTAACTAAAGAACATTGAAATTAAATTAGATGAAGACAGTGAGAGAAAAAGTCTAGGGTTTGGAATCTACCCCTACCACATAACCATGTATTCACATAAACCGGATCTTTATTCGAATCGATAAATAACTATCGCTAGGGCTTGCAATCCCCATCGATAGTCAGCAAAAAGATATTTGTGATTGTTAAAAGGCATAGACTATCCCTTAGCACGGACCGTCTCACTGGCATGGTGTCACGCCACCCAACGGCATGATCCGTCTTACGAGCATAATCTATATCAGAACTCCAAGCACAACATTGAAAACAATTATATGAATAGGTATTTGAAATTGCAGATACAAATACGCAACTGATTGAAAGAATAAAAATTATTTTATAAACTAAAACATGTTCTGATCATATAATTCGATCCGAATAAAAATCTTAGTTCATACGAAATACATCGTTACTTGGAGCGGGGTTTCAGCTTCCCCCTAGATGAAAGTTTAGTCGGACATCACAACTTGAACCCAGTAGCAGCCGTCCCTCGTTTCCCTGTTCCGCAGTGTCTGAACAAATCCCATTATGCGTGTAGTCTCCCTTTTACATAATTGATCTGCGTGGAGTCCCCCAAGCCAATCCAATTGTGGGACATATAAGTCACCGAAAATCCACAAGGAAAGAAGGAGTCTTTTTCCAATCAACTATTCTCCCTTTGGCAGTATATTAAGTCTTCCCAATTCTGTTTCCTATTACCAATGAAACTCTTGCCTAATTGTGAACTCTTATTTTTATGGCAAAACCTTCTCCTCCACAGCCATAATAATACTTGTCATATTCTCTTAAATTTACGATCTCAATCAGGCTCAAATTTGTGCGTGGATATCCTCTCTAAAATTGACTTTGGATTTTTGCTTCCGGACCATGTAACATTTGACTCATTAACATATTGAGCTCCCAAATACCTGTAACACAAAATTCAAGCATCATACTCCAAATAACAATATAAATGGACTTAACAAGGATAATTAGGAGGCGCTAATGTGAACAATTAGGCGCCTATCATACCACACCAGCGTTTTTGCGATTGCCTCTCTTATCACCTTCACGGGGTCTCTGTCTCTCCCTGCAGCTTTCATCGACGTTGACCCATCCTTTCGATAAAAAAAATATACCTGGGATCTGAAACCGAAGCCCTTCTTGGTCATCGATGTCTGAGAGCAGTTTGTATTCACGAGGCGTGGCCTTTGCCGGAGCTACCAACTCAGGTGTCTTCCTTATCACTGTGAACACTAAACCAGCAGCACTACTGCTCGATGCTGCCATTTTTCTATATGTATTACTACTAAAGTAAAAGCTAGTGAATGTGTTCAATCAGATCCTCTCTCTCCTCTCTGTGTGTGTGCCCGTTGAAGAAGCATGAGGTGAAAACCGTTCTAATTGAATGACTCTCCAGAGTTCGGTTCCATGATTTATTTACTGCTTAGATGCAACTTTGGTAATTAAATACTCTTAGAGGATTTTCAAATGTTGCTCTAGAAGCCTTTCATAATTTTTTAAATGCAAATGAGGTAATGCGCGAAAATAGCAGTCACGATCCAAAACCGGCCTTAAATGTCATGACCGGCCAAGTGGGTATTAAGCTGCCAAAGGCCTGCTATAAGATAACACAATTTCCAGAGCTTTCAAGTGTAAAAATATAATAGTTATAAACCATTAGACTACTTAGGATTGTCCACATAGCACAAACGTGCTAGCCTTGAGGAGTCAATGGTTATACATGCTATTCCGTGGAAAAAAATGGAAAAGATTTTGCACAAGTGAAAGCTCGTGCGAGAAACATACTACCAAGGTGACAAGTTTGACCACGGAAACGTTTTTATGTCATATAATGCTTCAATTTCCAGAAGAGATAAGATCGGATAAATCATTAAACATCAATATCCATAGCAACTATGCTCCAATCAATTGTACTAATCCAAGTAGAAGGACAGTTTGACATTTCATAGAGAGGAACCCGAAATAATATTATCGTTTAATGGTTTTGTCAGACGTATTACCGGGGAGCGACCCATGATATGATACTACCATTTATGGTGCCTGGCTGCACCCCTCCCTTATTTCACCCAATCTCTAATTAACTTCTTTAACCATCCGCTAGATCACGAGATACCGTCCGAACATAACATAGGAAAACATGTTTAAGAAAATCAAAGAGATTACGTTTCCAAATCATATTACATGTTCTAAGATCAACCATAATAAAATATATGTGGATAGCCCATTTTCCAATAATTCATGATTTATAAAAAAATAACAGGTTTCATCAAGAGCATATCATTCATATTTTCTAGCATTTGAAAGCCAGTAGCATTTTGTTTCAAACACTTAAGTAAAAGCATGTAACTAGAGTATTACGTACTCACAAAAAAGAAGTGCCTTATCTCATCAAGCGAGTGAGCTACTCCATTGAATTTGTACCTAACCGTAGTTAGAAACGCACCAATGATATCAAGATTGGGGACTGAACAGCCACGATTAAGGAGTTGGGGTACTTAATGAATTTCTGTCATGGGATAAATTAAATCTTTTGTATTGGCTCGGGAGCCCAAGTGTAATTTTTCCAAGCCGAAATTGCAACAATCTGTTTTCCAAACTGGGTTTTATCCGGTAGTTCCCGACGTCGACAGGCAGCGACAAAAACCCAAAGACTCTATTTTGATAGTAATTGGGAAAAAGAATTTCACCATGCGGACGCCCGCCCCTGCAACCACTTATGTTGCGTCGCGAGACTCGCGCCCCAAACCTTCGGTACGTACCCATACTCGCAACTCGCAAGGATGGAGCCGTGGTGCCTAGTAGGGACAGAGGCCATGTTACAATTTGAAAAACCCTACTATTATAATCAAAATATATATGAGGTAATTAAATAATCATCCGTTTTTTGGGCACTATTTAGATTTTCATCCCCCTTGTTTTATGAAGTTATGTTTTCATCCTTTTCAATTGTAAAATACCTTATCTACCCTTATTTAGTGATAAATATGAATATAGATATATTGTTGCCTAATTAGGTGGGATATAGTTTTCCTAATTAGGTGGGATTTGGTTGATTATCTGAAAATGAAAAAGGGAGAAGTTCAAATATTTGTTATCTCAGATATAAAAAAAAAAAATTTGTTATCTTCTTCTTGAAACTAACGCAAAATTCTTTTTGTTTAATTTACCATCGAAACTTCCATTGATAATCATGGTAAATTTTTGTAGAACTAAATTTAACCTTATTTGCTGTTTAATTTTACCATGATTATTGGTTGAGATATGTAAGTCAAATTAATCCATTTATTTTTTAATTTACCATGTTTACTGGCATGTAATTTATTTTTTACCATAATTTTTGGGTGGTGGGTCACATTGATTGTTTGGCTTTAAAAGTCTACTATGTTTTTTGGCGTTTACTTATTTTTACCATCTTTTCTTGGTGATGCATCAAATTGTATCATATTACAATTTCATGGTAAAACTTGAATATCATCTGAACTGGATGGTAAATACTCACACAAGAACCATGGCAAATATAATCATGGTAAAAAATGGTAAAACTTGAATACCATCTGAACTGGATGGAAAATACTCTCACAAGAACCATGGCAAATATAATCATGGTAAAAAATACGTACACAAGAACTATGGTAAATATAATCAATCTAATCCACCACCCTTGAATCATGATAACAAAAATATATCCCTATCAATAAACATGGTAAACTCGAATACCATGTTAACGAATTTCATGGTAAAATTGAATACCAGGATCAGCAAACATGATAATTATTACATAACTAGTAAAAAAAAAAGAAAAAGAAAAAAGGAAGTAACCACGCTCTTTCTCCTCTGCCTTAGCATTTCATTCTTGTGGATTCACCCATGAGGCTGTGAATGCCACCGATTGGCTCACCTGCGATCTTCATTCGCGGTCCAGCGTTTCACCATCTAACCATTGTGGGACAAATTCTAACCTTTGAACTGAAGCAAAATTTCTCAACCGTCCTGATTTCTTGTATATCTCAATACCTAAATAGAATTCAAATGCAACAAATAATTAGCAACTCCCGAACTGCAACTTCTCAGCGTTGAAAACAGTAACTCCGGCGCGCTTAACGGAATCAAACAACGGACCCACAATTCTTTGGTGGTGAACAGGCCTAAACATCTCCTTGTTAAAATTGATCTCGACGTCAGATACTCCGATTTCAGATAGCCGAAACCCTAGCTTCTCACCGGCTCTGGACATGACCTTGGCCTCCCAAAATTGGTGGGAGCGAGGGAACCGGTTCAGGTTCAATCGGTACTGGGGTGCGATTGAGGTTTTTTGTGGTCAACGGTGGCGGAGGAAGACGATATTGGGTGGTGATTTGTTGGAGGGACGAAACATTTTTTGGATTTTCAAAGACAGAGATAGAAGCTTTGTATGGGATTTGATTGTTGGGTGGTGATCTTTTGGGATCCTTTCTAATCTGTTAAGTCCGAAAATAATGCATAATGGTTAAAATGAGGGTTTTTCACAGTTAGGTTTCCGTAATTATAGGGGATGATGAAGATTGATGATGGTGGATGAACGAGATTTTAGGGATTGGGTTTTATCCCCAATCCCGTAATTACCGCAGAGGACCTCATAATTTTGAAAATGGTCCACTACCTACCGTCCCATATATGCAACTTTTAATTTAGTCATCAATTCCTTAATGTGTTACAATTATATAATTATATATATAAAGGGCATTTTAGGGTTTATTTGAATCTCGGGATGAAAACATAACTCCTAAATAGGCTCAGAATGATTTTCTAATTTCAAGTGACTAAAAGGATGATTATTTAAGTGCCCCAATATATATATATATATACACAGACGATTCAGTCAAGGATCCCGGAAATCCCGGATTGAAGCGTTTTGAAGCCCTTCCCGATATTTTTTTGACGATCCGAGCCGTCCAATGTGTTCAAAAGGTGTTTTCCAAGGCCCACGCGGGAAATCTTCAAAAAAAAATACCGGGAAGGGCTTGATCCAAGCAGTTTTTCGCAAAAATTGCATATTTACAGTTTTGCGAAAACCGCTTGGATCAAGCCCTTCCCGGTGTTTTTTTTTGAAGATTTCCCGCGTGGGCCTTGGAAAACACCTTTTGAACACATTGGACGGTTCGGATCATCAAAAAAATATCGGGAAGGTGGAGTCCCGGATCCGGGACTCCCGGACTAGATCGGGACTCTATATATATATATATATATATATATATATATATATATATATATATATATATATATATATATCATTAAATTATATAACTCTGCCACTCCTCTACATATATAGCCTGCCTCCACTACGTAAAAATCCTAACTCCATCCCTGTGCTCGAGTCCAAACTTAATACTGCTATCAACACTTTTTAGAGGGGGAAACTTAACTATTGACTTCATTTTTATTACTCCATCAATGTCAATGCACGCATGGAGAGTAACGGACTTAGCTAGACCAATCATCACAAGTGCACAGAATACAACAAGGAATCTTTCTAACTGGACAGTAACTGCCTAATGATCCCTCCCAGCTGACTTAAGCCCTCACTTTGCATTGGCTAGGTTAATACACTTGAGTAATACTACTTGAAGAGTTAATAAACTCATACAAGCATGTGCAATGGTTGGCTGACATTTTCTTCGAGGAAAAGGCGAAGAATTCCTACCCAGCCATACCCGTACCCTACATTTTCACATTTCTAATACGTACCAGTATCGTAACAGTACCTGTGCTCGTACTCGCAAACGTGCTTCTTAGGTCTTACACCAAGTGATCAGTCTCAGGCTCTCAGCACGACACAGTTCAGTACAAGCAAGCAACTAAGAAAATCAGCACAAAATCCTAAAGTTGGAAATCTGCCAAAATTTTGGAGGAACCAAAGATTTCAAAGTGCAATTGCATCTTACGGCAAATTCTTAATGAAAAACTCAATGGCTACCAAGGCATGAGGTTCCGCTATTACAAATCTGAGAAGAGTTAATGTACGCAGCCTTACCTCTAAAAGCGGAGAGACTATTTCCACAGCTCAAACTCGTGACCAGAGCAGGTCAAACTGGGGCAACTTACTGCAGCGCCCGCGCCACCTTTCTAAGGCAAAACTATGACAGAAGTATATTATCCGGGTTGCCGACCCTCGATAAATACGCACGGTAAACACTCAAAAAGTTTCGCAAACTAGGGGTGCACAAGAAAACCAACGTGGGAAGGAAGAGCAGATTTATTTTTACCTGTTAACAAGGCTCGGATAGAATAGTCAGAGCCGGCTTATGGGTGTTGCCCAAGAAGCCTGGGCTTTAGGCCCACTAAAAATGCAAAAATTTGGAGCCTCCAATTATTTAGGACACCTGCATATATATACTAGGCCCAGATAATTTTTGTGTAAGCCATGTCCCAAGTTAAAATTGATAAATACTTATCTCTGGTCAACCATGTCCAAAAAAGATTGAATGGATTGATATTAATTTTGTCCATTGAAAAAAAATATGGTGAAGAAGCTTGATTATGAAAACTTAATTACTAGTACGTTTGCCGCTAAGAGTGCGAGAAGACAAATGTTCAAATAATGGATTTTGAATATTGTAACGGTTGTTTATTTTTCGATAACTATAGGTTTACATTTTGTAATGGTAAATCTTTTGTAACGGTTGGAAACTAGGAATCCTCAACTCTCAATCACTACAAAAAAAATTGAGTTTTAATGACACTCTAGTGACAACGACATGTCAATAAAGGTGTGTTGCTAAAGGGTATTCAGTGACAGTTTTTTGTACTAAACTGTCACTAATTCTATAATTAGTGACAACGCACTAAAAAATTGTCACAAAAACTCTTTAGCAACACGCTTTTAGTGACAACCTATTGACAAAAATCATTGTCACTAATGATAATTTTTTTGTAGTGAATGGACAGAATTTCATGTGGTTTCCATCACCAGCAGTTTGTCATTTAGTCATCTTAGTATATCATAATTTCGGTTTCCAAAATGTACAAAATGCGAAAGGAGGGATCAAAAGATTTGCTAGCTTCTCACAAATTCCTTGATTTTGAACACATAAATGGCACCATGTGCAATATTTACCTAGGATTCAAGAAGGGACTCCATTGGAAAACAAGCTAATAGCACCTTATTTTTTAGTCTTCACCTAAATTTGGAACTATACATGATGGATTCCGTGTTCTCGTGCATCGTTGACACATTTTCTTGTTTGACTTCCCGTGTAAATTTCGAATCCCACGAACCAAACAAGCAATTGAGGAAGCTGTAGAAATAGATTCCAGCTAAGCCCTAATAAAGGCGCTAACAGGTTTTTTTAGGGGTGTACAAGAAAACCGAAAAAACCATGAAACTGGACCGACCAGACCAAACCGGTCTATTTGGATTGGTTCTATGGTTTAATGGATCGGTTCTGGTTCTAAAAAAATGAGAACCGGATATTTTGGTTCGGTCCCCGATCTCATATTAGGAACCGTGGTTTGAACCGAACCGGTCCGTTAAATAATTTAATATAATATACACTCCTATGTTTGTTAGTTTTAAGTTTTAATGTTGCATCTGCCATCTTTATCAATAATAATATTTTAATATATAGTTATTTTAGTTATTGATGAACTTCTTAATCTATTTGTGGGTTGGTATATTGGTAGTAGTTTTATGAAGAAGTTGCAACAATTTTGTGGACAATTTTTTTTTTTGGCAATTTTTGAATGTTAACATGGTTTAGAACCGGAAACCGAACCAAACCGGACCGGTCTAATGGTTTGGCGTGGTTTGGTTCTATATGTTTATCGGTCTGGTTATGGTTCTCAATTCTTTGGAACCGTTAGATATAGTTCGGTTCCCGGATTTCTACAAAATCGGTCCAAACCGGACCATGTACACCCCTAGGTTTTTTCATGTTTTTTGTGGCTTTTTGCTCATGAGAGAGAGAGAATTTAGAGCAGCAAAATAACAAAAAGCCATCACCCCTCAAACTACCAAAAAAAAAAAAAAAAAAGGTGAATTTTCTGCTCGTGACGGAAATCCAGAAGTCGACCCAAAACAGATCGACGAATTCTGCGACAGCCAAAACTACAAATATTGGTGATGGAGTCGCCTAGTGTAGAGGGAGGTAGAGAGAGAACGTTGAAATCAAAAGAGAAAATGTCAGTTTTGCAATTTGGTGGAAAGTGGCTTCCGTATTAGTTCCGGTATTAGTAATCCCAACTGCTTTTCGGGAACCAAACGCAGGATTATGCGGGATTAGACACATGTTATCCCATCCTAGCATTCTAATCCCCGAACTAAGCGAGGCCTAAGGGTATTCTAACCCTAAGGGTTCGCTTGGTGGACCAAGACCTGGGACTTAGGATTTGCCCCCATCTTAAGGTCTCAGGTTCGAAACCACTCAAGTGCTATCGATTATTTCAGGATTAGTTCATCCGGAGCTTTGCCCTAACTTCAATTGGCTCCCCCGCATCACCCAACTTGAATTGAGTTCTTTTCTTAGGCTAGAAATTAATTTGGTATCAAGGATAATCTTAATTTGACAATAATAATTTTGAGTTCTTGGTGGGATTACGTAAAATGAGAAATAGTTGTGCATGGCAGTAGGAGTTCCTGCTACTGGGTATGCAGGAAAAACAGCTCCAACTACTTTGGATCCAAAAGGGACACGTATTTGTCAACCAAAGCATGTCGTCGTCCCTAAAGTCACGAGCACTGGCATTTGATGACAACATATTTTCTGGAGATGCAAAATACATCTCGTTGCAACAATGGTTACGATAAAGATTAACGAAGAACATCTGTCGCGTTATTACTCAGTAAAATTAAGCAAGTAGGGATCGATCCCAACAATACGCGTACATGACAAATAGAAAACCTGGCAAATACTCTCCCCCTCTTTTCCTCTGGGAGTAATTAATCTTGAAGTTCATGTTCTGACTGATCGGGTCGCAGGGCAGATGAGGTAACTATGGAAGTCTTTCTTGTCAATAATTGAGGTGCGCGTAAACTGGTCCGGACAACCCCTGACTAACCGTTGAACCAAAAGAAGTCTTAGCAATATTATATGTTGGTTGTGAATTGAGCATGGCTTCATGTTGAATCACAAATCTGTCCATGGCAGGGCCTGGCAATTTCAAGGGCACCACAATCCCACTCTCACCCTCCTTGTTAGTGAAAGGAATGTAGAAAGTGGACCCTACTCCTCTATGGGTTGGCCCAGCATAAACCGCTTTACCCCACCCAAAATCCACATCCCTTAAACCAGCACGAGTTAAATCAGACACAAGGAAGGTTCTTGCCACTGTGAAGTGTGGTCGCCCTTTGATTACCATCAAGTCTGCCACCGATCTCATGTACTCCTCTGTAACATCAGATTTGGCCTTCCTCACCAACTCCACTGCATATCCCAACGGGTTTCGGCATAACTCACCGGCTGTAGTTATGGCTACTGGATACGCGATGGCATTGCCGTAGTATCCGACAGGCAAGGGTGGGTTGAACTTGCCCCGTGCATTCACAATGCACATGATGCGGACTTCGTCTTCTGGGTTGGGTTGAAGGGCGATGGTGCGGCATCGCCAAAGGCAAGCCGTTAGGACGTCGAACGTGGAACACTTGTCTTGGAGGTGGGGTGGGTTGACAAACTTGCGGAGTGCGGAGATCTCTTTGTGCCCGAAAAAGAAAGAATGGTGAGCCATGTCATGATCATCTTGCAGCGGGGGGACGTTAGTTCCCTTGGTGTCGAGCACGAGATCGTCATACTCATGGTGTGTGCACGTCACATTCGGTGGGTCCCTAGCACTTAGTAGCTCCCTTTGCCAAACGGGCTGCACAGATATGGAATCTGCACCTCTTGCTATTTCACCCACGGCCTTCATAAACTGAACTATCCCAGCTACGTCGCACACGTTGTGATTATTACGTAGAGCTACAATGAAACCACCGCACCTTAGCCGAGTCACCTAATCATGAATGTAACACAGGTTTGAGAAATAATACACGAGGAATGTTACACCATTATATGTTATAGTGTACTACAGTTCAAAATTTTCTGCTATCACTTATCGTGATACATGAATGAAAACTGCATTAATCCAAGTAGGATGAATGAATTTTGGCGGTTCTAACAGCAACTTGCACGATTAAGCGATCAATTGGAGGCGAATAAGTTAGTCAAGTTGCAGACGGATCCAATATAATTTATAACTTGGATGGAGGTAGGTAGTCGTGGGTACCTGAATAAGAACCAAAGGGCAGTCAAGGAGGCCGTTGGAGCTGGGGACATCATAAAGAAGTTGGTCCAAGCAGGGGAATGGAGGTTGAAGTGCATCACCAAAATCGTCCAACGTAACATCGGCATCGGCTTCCACGAACAATACTCCTTCACCAGTACAGTCCACCATCAGCTTGCGCCCTGCAGCCCCCGGCTCTAATTCCCTCAGGCGACCTGCGAATGGGTAGTACCACACCAGCGTCTTTGCGATTGCCTCTCTTATCACCTTCACGGGGTCTCTGTCCCCCCCTGCAGCTTCCATCAACGCTGACTCATCCTTTCGATAAAAAAATATACCTGGGATATGAAACCGAAGCCCTTCTTGGTCGTCGATGTCCGAGAGCAGTTTGTATTCACGAGGCGTGGGCTTTGCCGGAGCTACCAACTCAGGTGTCTTCCTTCTCACTGTGAACACTAAACCAGCAACACTACTGCTCGATGCTGCCATTTTTCTTTATGTATAAGTGTATAACTACTCGATAAAGTAAAAGCTAGTGAATGTTTAATCTGATTCTCTATCTTCTGTGTGTGTGTGTGTGTGTGAATATCTCCGCCCATTGTATAAGCATGATGTGAAAACCGTCCTAATTCAAGTGGCCAACAAGGCTAGTCAACTCTTGAGTAAAAAATAAAAAACTCGCGAGAGTTCGGTTCCTTGATTTATGTACTGCTTAAATGCAACTTGGTATGTGTGGAGTTATTATTAAGTACTCCTAGAGGACATTAAAATCCGGCTCTTGAAGCCCTTCATAATTTTTTAAATGCAGATGAGGTAAGCCTCGGAAATACTAAAAGTTTGTGCATAGTTGACAATTAGCACATTTCATTGCTTATAAAAGGTAAGTTGTTTTCGTTGAACTTTCTATATTCTGATCAAACTGGGGGATAACAAACTTCTCAACGTGTAACGACAGGCCTTGGGAAATTAATCATAAAACCAGTAACAAATGGGCGGCATATTGTCATACTTTTTCTTAGAGGTGGCAAATGGGTGGGTTGGGTTGAGTTTGAGTGAGTTGATATGGGTTATGGGTTGAATATGTGATGCAGAATGGAACTAACCAATAAATTAAGAAATAGTATATTGAGTTTTTATTATAGCTGTATCAATACTGTGGATAGCTGTATCGATACCGTGGCGCTTCGGGGCGAACAGAAGCTTCCCGTATCGATACAGGAATTACCTGTATCGATACCGAGTGGTCAAACTTCGGCTGATTGACTTGCCACGCTATTTCGCTGTTATTTTGGAATTTTCCGTTTTGGTATTTTTTCGTTTTTTATTGATTTGACTTCCTTTTTCGGAACAAATCACTTAGGGTTTCCAGTTTTCCTATCAATTAGGTTTTCCAGTTTAATTAGGTTTTCCAGTTTCCTATATAATAAGTTGTAAGCCTTAACGGCTGAGGGAGTTGATAATTACTATTGAATGAAAACAGAGTCTAGAGAGCGTTTTCTCTAAACTATCTCGTTTGTGATCGATTGTTGCACGTCTTTTCTGTAGTTCATAAGGCGCCCTGCATCAGTTGGTATCAGAGCTTCAAGTTCCAATCCTGACTATGGCCGGAGGACATGCTGGAGGTCGAGGGGGACGAGATGGTCGTACCGATACTTTGGAGGACATCTATGAAAGAGATGACGTAGCGCAGGAGGCGCAAACAGAGGCGCGATTCCAACAACTAGAACAGAGCATGACGGCTGCAATAGCTGCTTTAGCCGAGCAAGTTGCTGCCCTAGCTGTTGGGGGGAATCCACCTCGCCATCAACCATACAATCGGCGGCCTCGAGAGGAGGACGAAAGTACGGATGGTGAAGCGGCTGAAAACCTTTTTGCTGGGGGGGCATTCGACGTTGGCAGGGCTGGCGGCGGTGGCTTTCGTCAACAAAGGGGCAGAGGCCGGGAGATCATGGCTGATAACCGTGATTTCCGTCCATGGGAGTCTGGTTTGAGGATCGACCTACCTGAGTTCCAGGGGGGTTTGACGCCTAAGGAGTTCCTTGATTGGGTTGCGGCTATGGATGAAGTCTTGGAGTTCAAACAAGTTCCAGAGGATAAACGGGTGTCGCTGGTGGCTACCAGATTCAGGGGTAGAGCCGCGGCATGGTGGCAGCAATTGAAGCAGACTCGGCTGCGGCAAGGAAAGGAAAAGATTCGTTCGTGGGAAAAATTAAAGAGCCATATGCGTTCTTCTTTTTTACCCGTTAATTATATCTCGATCATGAGTCGCAGAAAGTCTGGGGCTAAACAATCTCACAAAGGTCAGTTGGGTCCTCAATCTATTTGCCACTACAAAGATTCCTATCCGTCACCCAATTTATCAAACAAAATATTTTCGACTTTGACCAGTAAAAGTCATACATCAAAAGAATTAGTATTTTGTAAGACGAAAGTTGGAAGAGGTGTTGGTGAGGACTGGAAAAATATTGGGGAGGTCACAGATCTAGAGGAAGAATCAAGTGAGTTATTTCGTAGCACAACCATGTCTTTCATGGAATCACACTATGATTGTGATTTGCCCCCAAAATGTGATGAGTACCAAGATGACGAGTCTGAGATATGTGAATTTGGCATTGTTGAAGGTGTACACGTTGAAAATCATGAAACTGGAATAATAGCGTTGCATGAGGTAAATGCTCCTGAAGCTGTCCCTCAATCCATTAATGTAGTTAATGTGATGAGTAATCCTGTTTTGGGAATTAGATTGAATCAAGAGCAAGATGATGAAGACTGTGCATTCGATTTCATCTCCTTGAGAGAACCAAAACCCCCGAAGAAGCCGACCTCTACTTTTGTTAGTGGATCATGGGGTGTTCTATTTAGTGATATTTCCCCCATCATAAGACCCAACAATTTTACAATTTTACAGCAATCAATGGATTTTCTTTCCAAAGTGGTAAAGTGACAAAAGATGGTAATGGATTTTCTTTCCAAAATGGTAAAGTGACAGAAGATGGTAATTGGATTTTTTGTGGTGGAGTTTGGGATGATTCCTTTTTGGTTGTAGCCTCTTCTACTGACATAGGCATGGGTACACGATCGCTTGGAAGGATTAATTTAAGGTACAAAGCAGATGCCGATAATCGAAGACGTGTCAAGTTATTCCAAGCAAAACTCGAGGACGAGTTTTTTTCAAGCCCGAGAGAATGATGCAGAATGGAACTAACCAATAAATTAAGAAATAGTATATTGAGTTTTTATTATAGCTGTATCGATACTGTGGATAGCTGTATCGATACCGTGGCGCTTCGAGGCGAACAGAAGCTTCCCGTATCGATACAGGAATTACCTGTATCGATACCGAGTGGTCAAACTTCGGCCGATTGACTTGCCACGCTATTTCGCTGTTATTTTGGAATTTTCCGTTTTGGTATTTTTTCGTTTTTTATTGATTTGACTTCCTTTTTCGGAACAAATCACTTAGGGTTTCCAGTTTTCCTATCAATTAGGTTTTCCAGTTTAATTAGGTTTTCCAGTTTCCTATATAATAAGTTGTAAGCCTTAACGGCTGAGGGAGTTGATAATTACTATTGAATGAAAACAGAGTCTAGAGAGCGTTTTCTCTAAACTATCTCGTTTGTGATCGATTGTTGCACGTCTTTTCTGTAGTTCATAAGGCGCCCTGCATCAATATGGGTCAATAATTGACAGGTTGAATATGCGCAGATTGAATATGATCGGGATTAGTTGACCACATTTCCGATGATCCAACAGTGACAGATTAGATCGTACATGGATCTGGGAGTAGACTAACCTACTTCTCGTAATTCTTGAAAATAAGTAATGCTCAAAATCAGAGGAGAAACCTATATCAACCCACAACTCTGTTTAAAACACACTCTCTCTCTCTCAAAACTCTATTTAAAACTCCAGAGAAAAACGAAACTGACTTGAATGACTTCACGTATTAGCTCTAACCCATTTTGAACCCAGTTTGAACCCATCTAAACCTTGGTAAATATAGGTTGACATGGGTTACTTCAACCTATATCAACCCATAATACAATATGGGTAATACAACATGGGTGGGTTGGGTTGGGTTGGGTTATAAGTAGGTGGATATGGGTTGATTCATGGGTTGGGTTGCAAATTGCCACCTCTACTTTTTCTCATCAGAAAAACATCCTAGTACAACCTCCACATTCATTACTTAAACCACAGGCATTCGTACCTCAAACTTTTGTGGTGGTACCACCAATTTGTAGCACCGCCACAAAAATTCAAAACAATCACCACAAAACTCGTAACTACTGGTATGGAGATGTGTGTGATAAAACATACGGGAGAGAGAACCAATATGTATTTCTGAATTAACAAGAAAGGTTACAATATTCAAGCTTAAATAGAGAAAATCTAGAAATCTATAGCTCAAATAGAATATTACAGAGAGATATCAGTATGCCTAATTTATGCCTGCAATAGAAGATCACAAAGAGATATGATTTCGATATTATTACGAAACTAATCTATGCTTAAAATAGAAAATATGACGAGATCACGACACACATACATTTAAAAAACTCTCCAATTTTAGGATGTCGATGGAACCTGACAATATATCAAGCGTTACTAAAAGCAAAAATAAAACTTAGTTGATAAGACTTTCATTTTCTATGCTTACATTATTGTAAAATAACGATTTTTCTGTATAAGTTCTTTGAGCATAGGGAAGTGATTCCCACATGACACACCCCAAATTGATATCCACACTCCCTCTTTTAGTGAATTTTTTATGTGAAAAAGAGAGTGTGGACATCAATTTGGGAGTGTGAAAATCAATTACCTTAGTATAATGTCATTACCAGGGACGAAGGGAGAGTAGGGCTAGGGCGGGCCCTAGCCACCCTGCACTCTTTTTTTAATTTTTTTTTGTTGCCAGATCTCTCATGCTCCTGGTGGATGATTTACCAAGCTCCTAGTGGATGATTTCCTACATTTGAGAACACGTCGGGTTGCACTTTGACAGATTGTTAAGCTAGTTTTGTTCTATTTTGATGGATGATCAATCTTGAAAAATGTATTTTGGCTGTTTCTTTACCATGGAATGCAAACATGTTGATAGTTGGTTTTTGTACTTATTTGTTGAGTAAGGAATAGAAAGATGTTTGATGTTCAAATATTTTTCCGTTATAACCTAGCTCTCGGAACTTTTAATCCTGGCTCTGCCAATGGTCATTACACTATAATTTGCAGCTTAAGTTTGGACTTAAAACAATTATTTGAGGTTGGATTCTTCAATGTTGAATTCCTCATTGCCGAAGTCATTTAGCTACTTCTTTTATTTGAAGTGTAATTATTACATGTTATAGCTAGCTCTCAATTTCAAAAATATTTGCTATGGCCATACACAGCCATAACCATGCCCTACATTTTTTACGTTTCGCCATATCGACGTACCAGTAGTTGTACTCGTACTCGTACCCATAAACGTGCTTCTTAGGTCCTACACCAGGTGATCAGTCTCAGCATGACAGTTTAGAACAAGCAAGCTACTACGAAAATTAGGCATGTAATCCTCAAGTTGGAAATGTGCCAAAATTTTGAAGGAACCAAAGATTTCAAAGTGCAACTGCATCTTAAGGTCTTATATGAAAAAATCAATGACTACCCAGGCACAAGATTCCGCTATTGCAAATCTGGAAGGGTTGAATGTCGCAGCCTTACCCCACAAGCAGAGAGACTATTTCCACAATTCAAACTCGTGACCACCATGTCAAATTGGGGCACCTTACTGCTGCGCACAGGCCCCTTTCTGAGGCAAAACCTATGACACAAGTATATTACCCGGGTTGCCAACTCTTGTTAGATACACATGCTAAACACTCAAAAAGTTTTGAAAAACCGTGGAAAGGAATAGCAGAATTTTTTTTGTTCCTGTTAAACAAGGTTGAGACAAAACAGTTGGAATTCCCCACCTCCCGATTGGCAGAATTTTTACACAGATTCAAGAAGGATTGGAAAACAGGTAAATAACACCTTACTTTTTAGTCTTCACCTTTTTGCAACTGTACATGATGGATTCCATGTTCCCGTGCCTCGTTGACACATTTGCTTGTTTGACTTCCTGAGATGCCTGATGTAAATTTCGAATCCCACGACCCAAGCAAGCAATTGAGGAAGCTGTAGGAATAGATTCTGCACCACATTCGATATTGTCTTCATACATGAACAATGCTCCAAAAGTAGCCCCGCTGCAACAAAAAGTTGTCCACGGCATGACTCCAATCGGCTGGACACCCTTTCTCCTCATTATCTGATAAAACGCTGTCTTCATGATCGAAAGACTGTTTTTCTCGGCAGAGGCTATAAGACCATGGGCCAACACGCGAAATTTCTGGGCAGAAGCAGCTGTTTTCAACACAGAAGTGGTTTTAGCTCCATAAGCTGCTGCCGTTTGAGTATATGTCAAAAGCAGTTTAAATGACATGGGGATTTTAAAGGTAACAAGTTTCATGAAAGCTGTTAAAGAGACAAGTTTAGGGATGGATGAAGCTCCTAAAATAGCTGTTGCTCCAACTGCTACAACTGGATTTTCTGTGAGTAATTTCTTGTCGACAGTTCCACTAGCAACCCTTTCTTGATCATTGTCGTACTTTATAATTGACTTTTTCACCAAATGCTCAAAATCCCCGGACACTGGAGTCCTCCAGTATTTTCTAAGGCCTGATAAGCTACTTGCTTCCACAATGGCTACTATGGATTTGAAATCCTTGGTTTGGCTCCGAATGGCTTGCGCTAGGACAACATGGGACTGCTCACTCATAGGAAGCTTAGAGAAATCTGTAATAGCTGAGCCGTGGAGTTTTCCACTAGGGCTTCGACCAGCTTTGTTCAGTGCAATCCGTAGTCCTTCGACTGCAAGTCTAAAAGTATGAACCTCAGATAGCAGTTTGGCATCCACTACTTCACCTCGGTCAATGGCGAAAAGCATCTTCTGTGCACAAGCCAAAGCCGTCCCAATTGATGGTAGGTCAACAAAAATGCTGTTGAAGTCTGTGAGTAAGGGGTAAATGGATTGAGAAAAGGGTGGGGCCTGGTAATTGCATCTGGGTTGAATCTCTCCAATTTGAAAGTCAGAAACAGAAGCTACTTTCAAGTCAGATTGTTCAAGAAATGAAGACATAGACCCGACCAGCTCAGATTGCAGATCACCAGAGAGGCATAATCTGTTTGACAAAACAGAATCCACATCCTTTAGGGCCGAAACCGGTTGTTGTGGAACTAAAGCTTGAAGCTTGTTTCCCAAACTGAGTTCACGACAAAAGTCACCCTCAGCATTCATAGAAGGAGGACTAACCAAAAAGAAAACAGAACCCACATCTTCTGCAGCCTTTTTGGCAACCAAGTAATGTCTGTGAAAACCCACCCCGAAAATCTCTTGCAAAACAAGATTCCCAGCGACACTCTCATATGTCTCTTTGTTTAACTTGCCAATAGTACAACCTTTAAGCACCCCAAAGGTAGAAGTTGGCATCGCCATGATATCCTTTGATCTTGCTTCCTCTGCTAAAATCTCGATGAGGACTGAAGGAGTAACCTGAGCCACGACCGCCTCTGGGCGAACTTCTTTTATAAGACACTTTGCATCTAAAGCTGCTTGCTCAGACAAGTTTTGCGCTGCTAGTATGTAAACTACAGACTGGGATTCAGGTTCAGAAATGGCAAACACAAATTGCTTTGTTTGCTCAGGTATGGAGAGACCACGAACTAATCTGTCCGATACTTCCAAATCATCAACTTTACGTAGCGAGGAGGGCCAGAAAGTTTGAAGGTATGAGAGAAGTTCAGGGACCATAATGTGACCATTAAACTAAATGTGAAACAAAAGTAGTCCAATATTAGTCCAAAAGCCTCATATGCGAATATAATTTTCGACTCCTACCCTTGGAAGATACAAGTCAGAACACCCTCTCAGATAGGCTCTTCTGGCTAAAACCTGGATATAATCCTCAATGGAGAATGGCCGAACACAACCTATTCCAGGAGTTTTGAAGCCAAATTAGTATTTTTTCCTGTGTTCCAAATATTAGCATGCCTAAATACAAAGTCTGGTTAACCACTCGAACAAACTCATCTCTTCTCACAATATCTAGTTGGCTGACCATGTCTCAGGTTAAATCATGATTAACTAACAAATAGGGACCCCAAATCATCCCCACTTCTTGTCCTTCAATACACCAAAACTGTTCAAAAAACTCAAACCTCAGAAGATCTCTCCAAGAAATTCATGGAAAATCCAAAGTCTGCAACATGAGGGTAACTAGTTAGTTTCCAGCTATTTCGTCGAAACATAGAAGCATAATCCAAAGATCATATGTGAATAGAAAGCAAGATCCATTTAACCAGCACATGACTAGAATTTGCTGCAATACACCAGGTAGTAAAGTTCAGAAGCAAAAACAAGACTGCCTGAGATGAAACAATCCACACTGACATTAACTGAACAAACATAAGCAAGGCATGATGCCGTAATTTAAATAGAAAAACATAGATCTCGACCTAGAGTTTCCAAAAATAACCCAATAGAGTAAGGATATTAGTCAAAACCAAATAGAAACTCAACATTCTTTGGACTAATTCTATGTAAACAATGGAAGGACTCCCTCAGCAAAACTAGATAAAATACCGCTTCTTCCTAAGCAATCACTTAGTCGAAAAGGATGTGATCAAGGAAGGCCGTACTAAAAAGATGAACTTTGATAATTTTCTCCTATTAAATCAGGGAGTTAATCATCAGTGCTCTTTACATTCTTAAATCTTAATCCCCTTTGGAGCAAAACCACCTTTGATTTTTGTTTTGCATTTTCTCCTTCTAAAACTTCTGATATCTAGTCAGAGTTCCAATTTTTATGACAAAACGCTTCAAAACCCTAAACTTTTCTATAAAAATAAAATGCATTTTCTCACTAAATTTGAATGCAGTTCAATTGAGTTTAACACTAACACACACTGCAACCCAAGTTATGAAGTAGAGAAGAAGAAAAGCTACCAAGCCAAAGATTTTGGTCTGAGTTACGCAAAATTATTCAGTTTCGATTCGAGTCCTCAAGAACAATGAATCACGGTGCTCTAAGTCTATAATTCCTCGAGGGTCCGTTAGTTTGATTGAATATGAACGTCAGATTGGACTATATAAACAAGGATACCACACATTCAGTGATTGGTTAATTGTACAATACCATGGGGATATGGTATTATTAATCCCATAACTAGCCACAGAATTACATGCTTTAAGATGTTATATATTTTTCACTATTAGGCGCCGTTTCAGAAACCGACTTATTTCCAAACTGATTTAAAAACTGACTTATTACGAGATAAGTCATTCTGTCACATTACATAAACTCGAAAAGCCAACTTAAGTCCATTTCTCCGCACACATGTATGGGATACCTATATAGTATATGTGCATATGATCATCTACACACACTTTACTGAGAGAATCCACAATTTAAGACGAAGAATTGGCAAGGGCATAATCAGCAAATCACTCGCAGTCACAGAGATGGATAAACGTTTCAGCGATTACATATCAGATTTATATCAAGAAATCGAACATTACCTTGGTCGAAAAATTTTGGGCTTCACCTCTCTCTCTCTCTCTCTCTAAGCGTTTTAGATACATTTGTACTGCATATTGTACTAGTAGTATACTAAAAACTAAAGTGTACAAAACCGCCGCCATGTTTTCTGTGAATTGGGCTACAGGAATGTTTGCGAACGGGCCCACCAGTGTCTGTGGGCCAATATAAATTAAACTAAAATACAGAAAATAAATTAAACTACAATGCTCCTCCCTGAGGTTTGGGCTCATTACAGAAAGGCCCACGTGTTTATGAAATTACACCCTCCCGCCGTGATTTGCGTAATGGAGTATTTCAGTAATGTTAAGGGGTGATTTATTACTTTTTGGATCAAGATAAGGGTCCACAAGCTAAGTGAGTGTGGAGTTTCTTTAGTCGCGACGAAGTACAAACTCTGGTATCGATCCCAAGCATGGAGTAACAATTTTGCATGGAAAATTTCGCCTAATGTACCACGGGACTTGGTCTGCCTCCAACCAATAACCGCTACCACCCCCAACCCCACCCACCTCACGTCAACGCTGCAAGGATCGCGGGTTATCCTTTTGTTCACTCCGTCCTCTGCCATTCTATATCGTTCTTAAGCAAGTTTATGGTGAAAATTGCAATGCAAAGTGCAAACAGACGATGGCTTCTAGGGATCAAGCGTTGTAGCAATTGACAAGCCACTTTGTTCAGTTGGCGTACTGGTTGTAGAAGATGGATTTGATCGTTGTCTGATTGGGAAAACAAATTAAATACACGACCTCAGATACATCTTCACCAATAAATCGAAACTTCTGATAATTTCGTCTCAATATGAATTCGCAACTATCCCATGTCGTTAAATGACAAGTGTATGAAAATGTAGTTATTCCATTGAACGTGTGGGAAAATGCAGTTCCGCAAAAATATTGCATTTCAATTTTAATCAGATAGCAACCGATCTGAATCACAGCTCTAGAAAAAAAAAACCAGTTAAAAAAGATCGAAATAAATGCATCTCTTGAATCCCTGTGACAGCTAATAGTTGCAGAAGAAACTACGGGATCTACAAAGAAAGCATAACGATGGAAAATCCTGGAATTCTATAAAGAAGGTGAAGGGAACAAAAATAAATGAAGAACCAAATGATCCAGTGTAAGCAGAACTAAACAGCAATAGATCGCTTCTTCTTCGAAACCTTTGTTTTCTTATCCGCATCAGCAGCCTTTCGCTTGTCTTTCCTTTCCCTCTTCTTTAGAGCAGTCATTCGGGCCTTGAGAATAGTCGCGTAAGAAGCTTGAAAGCGTTGGTGATCCTTCGCTCCCACCTTTTATTCCAAGACAGAAAACAAAACATGAGCAAACAAGTGAACAAACACTCTAGTACTAAGGGCATAGTGGATACCAGGTTTTACTAAATCAGCAGTAAAAGCTACCAAGGAAAACAAAAGAGTGCCAGTTGATTTCAAATAAGACGATGAAAGTCGGTTCAGGGATATGCATCCAAAACTGTTCTCGCATCTCATCAGATATGCTGCTTTTTTTCGATGCTACCTTCTGGGGTAGCATACCCCCAAAACAAGATGCAAAGAAACAAACTGAATCAGGCAAAATTGCTAATTTCCAGTAGAATAAACTATAACAAAAACATGAAAGAAGTCCAGCTGTTATACGGCAGGACAACCAATGAAACATCATACAAATTCTTCAGTGACCTTGGAAAATAGAGGCAAAACAACAACACGAACAGGAAACGCATCATAGCAGATGACCCGCTAGAATAGTAGCAAATTGACCGGAAGAGTCTCAAGCTTTATGCAAATAGAAGCAAGGAAATAACTGCATAATATGCCTGACCTCACATTTTGAAACCAAAACATATATTCACACTAGGAGTTAACAGAATCTTAACAAGGAAATTATACTAAAACACATTCAAAAAACCAGGGTTCAAGTTGTACAGGTATAGGCGGATGCCTATACATACTGAAAAATCAGACTTGCATAAACCAACATCGGCAAGGTTTTGGGGTATGCGCTAGGGGTGTAAAAGAAAACCGTGAAATAGGACCGACCAGACTGAATCGATCTATTTGCATTGGTTCTAATGTTTAATGGATTGATTCTTGTTCTGAAAAAATGAGAACCGGATATTTTGTTCGGTCCCTGGTTTCATAATTAGGAACCGTGGTTTGAACTGAACCAGTCCATAATACACACACACACACACCCCCACACCCACACTTGATAATTTTGTCAGTTTTAAGTTTTAATGTTGCATCTGTCATCAATATCAATAATAATATACAACAATATTCTGATAGTTGTTTTAGTTATTGTTGGAGTTCTTAATCTATTTGTGGCTTGGTTTAATGGTAGTAGTTTTTCAATGCTAACATGGTTTAGAACAGGAAACCAAACCAAACCAAACCGGACCTGTCTAATGGTTTGGTGTGGTTTGGTTACATATGTGTAACGGTTTGGTTATAGTTCTCAATTCTTTGGAACCAATCTAAGGTCCCCGGATTTCTACAAAACTGATCCAAACCGGACCATGTACACCCTATTATGTGCAATTGCTATTTATCGATATTTAACTCCTGAATCCTGTGGCAAAAACTTGCATCCAATCTAAGCAATTTTGTCATTTTGTCATCAACCTTGAACCAAATTCGACAGAAACCTTCCTCTGCCTTCTAGCCACCAAAAATTGTTCTCATTGCTCACCATGGTCATCAGACAAAACCCCTCACCATGGTTAACAACCCAGTTACCACTAACAAGTACGAAGGGGGAGAAGAAGAATGTCTATGGCGGCCGGACGTAGTGGTGATGGCAGTGATAGTGAAGAGGTAAGGAAAGGATTGGGATCTTATGAATCGTGTGTGGTCTTGAGCTATGGGGGTTGTTGGCTTGTGAATGGTTGTTAGGGGAATGTGGTCAGTTGGAGTGGTCATGGGGTTGGCACTTCGGCTTGTCAATTCGCGTCGTGTTAGTTTGACGGACAGTGTTGGGTATAGAGATGTTATGGCATAATCATCCACACGTTAATGCCTGGTCAACAGCCAACTTACCTAACCTTCGTTCATCGCAATCTCTAACTCTAAAGACTTGGAGGTAGCAATAGCAGTGGCGGCATGGCTGCATTGCAGTAGCTTGGTCAGTGGTATTCTTATGCGTGTTGTTGCTTTCATTTACAAATAATAAGCATTTGGTTGTGAGATAGATACAAAAGGTGAAGCAAAGGTAGGTCTTGGCTATGGAGAGAAGTTTTGGGGAGCTCCGTTTTATAAGGGAAAAGGAGGCATTTAATAAAACGCAAGATGACATCAACATTGTCCTTCATTCTTAAATAATAACTTATCTGAAAATTCCACAAACCTAATTCACTTATAAGCATTAACCCAAAAAAATGCCCAAGAAATTATCATAAACAAGACCAAACCTCTAAAAATAGATTGTTGTGTTAGAATACTTACAGAAGTGGAAATAGTCTTTTTCCCATCAGTTGCCCGAATAAGGCATCTGTACTCTATTTCTTCATGAGCTGTTGCCATCTTATTCCTCTGGACCTTAGATTTCAGGGACGCTAAATAAACAAGAAGAAAAAGCATAACTCAAAACAGCATTCTCAGCTGTGCAATGGAACAACTAATAAAAAGATACATAATTTAGAAAACTTTACATCGCTTGAGAGTAACCCAAACAGACCCTGTTTCGGTGTTGCGCTCAAACATGCTAGTTAACTCATTGAGAAACGGGTCTGGCTGTAGAAGTACCTATAGAAACAACAGAGAAATCAGAGCAAGTTCTAGATTTCAAAAATCGATATATCAATCACGATCAATTGGATGCTTGCTTTACTGGCAGGTAGATATCTATTCTTATTGAGGGAACCCAATTTGGCCCAACCCTAAAATCAAAGCTCCATATATTTGTTAGTGTCCAAGAAAGTCCTACAATTCTTCCATAATTTACCACGCCATTAACTGAGTCTCTTCTAGTAACTTTAAGGAAAAAAACAGTAAATTAACCCCTTAGATTTAAAATCCCGTATCTAGACTAAAACCGTTATTCTGAAATTGCTCATGTTTCAGCATGCCACCATTAAATCCTCTCAACCATTGATTGCTCCTCCGTAGGCCTCCAAGATCTTCTCAACTTGAATCACAACCCAAAAAAAAAAAAAAAGCATTCACTTACAAGTATACGATTTTAAATGAGAATTTCAATTTGAACTAACACTTTGCTTTCGCTTTGCTTTCGAATCAGCACTGTTTCGCTTCTATTCAAACAGGAAGATCCCTTCATTCCATTTTCTTAGGTTATAGTGACTTCAAATTTAAACAGATTCCGCCTAAATTTCAACTTGGGCTTCTTACAGAAATCCAGGCTGCTTCTTCTATTAAAGAAATTAACCGTAAGCGTTTCCTTCAAACGATGCATATGAATAAACGTGAAGTTCGATTGCAGACCCTCCATATTGATCTTGCTTTTCCGAAATTGATGGCTTACTAACCTATTGTTGATTCATAACATGGCATAATAGTGTACTTCCTGCTAGTGAAAAGAAATCGGTATAGACAAGTATCAACGATATTGAGAGAGAGGAAGAGGGAGAGATTACCATGGCGAAAACTCAGATCGAAACAGCGGCAAAACCCTAGCGAAACCGACTTACTTTTGATCGCTTTCTCAATTGCGCGAAATAGAAAGAGAAGTTGAGAACAGAATCTTTCACAGTTTATAGTAAAAATATGCACAGGAAAAAAAAAAGGGGAAAAAAAAGGAAGGGAATAAGTGTAAACTACACTTACCTCCCTGATGTTAGTGATTATTCTTATCATTCCTACCACCTTTGCCTAGGCGCCTAGTAGGGGTGAAAAAGAATCGGTGAGCCCCGAACCAACCGAAAAATCAAAAATTCATTTTAGTGTTCGATCGGCCCAGTCTGAAAAAAAAACTGAAAGAAATCGAACCAAAAAAATGAAATACATCTCGGTTTAGTTTTAGTTATCGGAAATTTCTTTGGACCGAACTGAAATACCCCAAAAGCATACCAATTTAGACCAAAATACCCTGAAACCACCCCTAGTTGGACCTAAAACCGCCCCAATCTCGGTTTCCTGGAAATTTTCCCTTGAATTGGGAATCCATGGGAGGAGTGAATTGCTGCATAAGGGACCCTATTTTTTAAATTATGGCTATTTGATTGGTAAACATTGAAAATGCATAGAGCCTTTGTTCGTGGAGGCATTGACCAGGGGGTTTAATAACGTTGAAAATTGGTCCATTAACTCTCTTCAAATCTCAGTCATCCATCTCAATCTCAACCGTCCATTTCAATCTTAACACCGGATCAAAAAACCGAAAAAATTGACCGGACCGAACCACCCTGAACCGATTTCGGTCCATTGTTTTTTTCGGTTGGGGTCGGTTCCAGAATAAGTTATCCCGAACCGATCGGTTCAGCCCCGAGCACCTCAATAACCGAACCGAACTGACCGATTTTCACTCATAACACCTAGCATTGGATCCAGGGACCCAGAACCTTGTAGTGCCCCAAAACACTACAGGGTTGTAGTCTCTCAATCACAACCGTTCGTTCGGTAATCAACGGTCGTAAGAGGAACTCAAATTTAGTCAAGGAAGCCCGGGCAAATATGAAGATGGGAGTTCGCTTTGGTGTAAAATTTCATGGAAGGGAGAGCTTTAATATCAAAAAGCTTTTAGAATTTAAGGGTATCGAAATTTCAGAACAAGAAATTAAAGAGGAAATTAAAGCTCTTGACTTATTGGAGTGTGATGCCTCCATTTCATTGGAATTTTGATTTGCCGCTTGTCTGTTGTTGGAAGCTTTCTGGCTCTATTTCCGTTTTTTGGTTGGTGGAGGCTTTGGCGTTTGGGGGTTTTTCTACTTCTCTGGTTGTTCTCGTTACTTTTGGCCTTGCTTGCTTTGTTTGGCTTAGGGGTAGGAGCTCTTAGGGTGTTTTCTTTCTTGTTGTAGTTCCTGGGGTGTTTTCAGGTTTGTTTGTTTTTTTTTTCTGGTTTTTGGTTCCGGTTCTGGTTGGTATCTTACCACCCTTCTTGTTCCCTGTTTTTCCCCCTTCGGGCCCTTGGCGTTTTCAGTCTTGGGTCCCTTTAATCTTTGTAATTTGTTTTCAAAGATTAATAAATTATTTGCTTAGCAAAAAAAAAAAAAAAAAAGTATTTACATGTAGAATAATCTGGACCGTGGATTGTTGAACGAAAGGCTGTGATTGGGGACTACAACCCTGTAGTGCTTTGGGGTACTACCGGGTCCCCAGTTCCCTTGGCATTAGGCAAGGGCTGACTGATCCTCTCCAAGGCAGTACCAAAAATGAACCTAGCGGGTCAAGGGTGTGGTAATGGGTCATCCAAAGGTTTACGATTACACTCTATGAGTGAGTCCAATTAGTAGCCTAGTTATAGAGTGGTTCATTTTTAAAAAAATAATAATAAATAAAAAATCTTATATTTCCTATTTAAGTTTACAACTTGGGAATAGATACAATACACACTTGTTAAAGGTGTCTACTATATGCATGTATTGTATCGTCCATATTGTGTCATCTCATGGCAATTGTATTTTTTAGTGCCTCGTGACTTTTATAGGAGTATTAAAAACTCGTAATTTTTCAACAATATGATTCCTAACATTTTCTCTATGATTCATAACATTTTAGTGCGTCTGGTAAATTTTATACAAAAAAAATCGTTACTTTTATTTATAATTTATAAGAGACGCACTAAAATGGTACACACTCAAATAACCTTCCGTACTTACACTCACCTCCCCTGACAGAGGAAAAGAGCCATCGGCTTCGATTTGCTGAGGTGGTGAGGAAGTGATTCAAGTCCCCACAATTTTGATTAATTACTACATTTAATCTCTCTTGTTTTCTTATATTGTCCAAAAGTACTTAAGCATGTGATGGTCTGATGGAGAGGCAAGCGATCGGCAAAAAGATATGTTTGCGCAGTGCGGCTTACAATTGCTAGGTCGAACATTCACAAAGGCTTGCTCAACTTGCAGAAGAAATCGAAGGGCATTCGCGGAGCTGGTTCTCGACGCCTTCGATTTCTTCTCCAAGTTGAGCAAGCCTTTATGCCATAGCCATAGACGTAGTTCACCAACCTCCAAAAATTCTTTGATTTTCTTTTAGAGCACAAAGGCTTCTCTTGCAGGCCCTCTATTTATAGAGTGTATAGTATAGCCATGCGGCACGATTTTGATGAACAAACTAACTAGTTTGCAGCAATTGAATCATGCCTGTTTGATGAACAAACTATCTTGCGAAGCCCCTAATCACGCTGCATGTGTGAACAAACCAACATGCTATCCTTACCTTCATTTAAAGGATCAACACATATAGATAACATGATATTGTGACACGCCTGTTACTGCGACAAGAGGAATCGTAGCATCTTGCGACCTCGCATTATCCTACGCTGTTGGTTCTTGATAGAGGGTTCATCCCATGACTAGCTTAAATTTTACAACTCCAACAATAGACAAACATTAAGATTCAGCTTTTTTCATCATTATTAGGTGTCATCGAAATTCTTAAAACCTTGGCATTCCCTGAAATGCCATTGGCTATTATCATCTTGCACCTATGAAATGTGATTCCTTGCTTGCAGTCAAATCTTTCAATCAGGGTTAAATATTTCTTTGTTACCCTTGTATTTTGGTATTAAGGGTTTTTAGAATGTTGGTATTTGAAGCTTTAATTGCTCAACAAAGAATATTATTGGCTTCACAATTCACTGTGTTAATGTCTACGAATCCCCTTGCTTGTCTTTTAGATGTCCACAAACGTGAATGAGCAAAACAGCAAAGAGATTGATTGGGAAAATGATGTTCTTGACATTCAACATACCAAACAAAGAATTGTAGAATAGAGGATGATTGTGATTAGAGGTGTCAAACGGGTCGTGCCCCGCCGACATGGCCCATTTAATTTCGTGCCAACCGTGTTTTGTGCCGTGCCGTTCCAGCCTATTTACTAAACCGTGTTGTGCCGTGCCTATTCTTAAGCATGTCGTGCAGTGTTGGCCCGTTTACTTAATCGTGCCCGTGCCGCGGTACCGGCACATCTCCGAGTTTCATAAAAAAAAAATTTGTATGATCTAACCAATTTTCGCCGAAAAAAAATTGAGCAGTTGCACTATTTTTCCCTTACGACTTGTACCAACACTCTATAGCTAATAAAGGGTTTAATTTTATTTTTCATTTTTATCATTACCGAGTTTATTGTTGCATTCCAACTTCTGTCAGAACATCTATAATTGTAATGGCAATGGTATTGTACTTTTGGTTAAAATAAATCTTTTTTTAAAATATATTTGGAAAATAAAGAACATCTGTATGTAAAAATTTCATAAATTGCCACGTGCAACGCAGGTCCGACAACACTAGTATTGGCCAAAAGTACTTAAAACTTCGTGTTTGGTTGGAACTCATTTTCCAGTTGGAGATATCTAAAGATAAAGAGAGAGAACAATATAATAAGTGAGAGGAAATAATTTAAAATATTTTTATTGGAAAAATAAAATCAAATTCTTCCTAGATACTCCTTATCTCCTCTATATGTTGCAGGGTTGAATTGGTATTTTGGGATAGTGAGGTAGTACAATACTTAAGCCATGTACTCTCATCTTCCTCATGGTAAATGTGTAGAGTATATACTAAGGTTCTAAATCTCGTACCGACCTGGGTACCGGTTTTCCTACTAGTACAGTACGGTACCGATAACAATCAGTACCGGGTACCGTTTCGGATTTAGCGATACTACCTATATACATATATATAAATAAATAAAAATTCCATATATCACTCAATTCAACATAAAATATAGTGTCATTAGAAAATAAATATCATAAAATGGACTTTAAACTAACAAAAAAAAAAATACTCATTCAACATAAACTACTAAAAGCTGATTTGCCCCCCAAAAAAGAAAAAATTGAAACAAAATTACCAAAAATTGAGACTTTAACCATTAAAGCATACAGAGATCTCCAAAATGGATAAAAAGAAAAGAAAAGAAAACCATCAAGCAAACAGAAAAAAAGAAACCTTCTGAGTCAACTTTTCCATACGTCAAATAATAGATTGGTCAGGGTGTGATTTTAGGGTTCTCTTGTGATTTTAGGTACTGTTTTTGGACCAAACTGGTATGTACCAGCCGGTACGGCACGGTATTCACAACCTTTTATATACTCTCATCTTCCTCATGGGGTACATGAAAGCTTCTTACACTCACTGAACAGAAGCAGCTACCCCCTACCATGCCAATTTTTTTTGGGTTGATTTTGGATATTAGACATAAAAAGGCGAAATTTTTATGGAACTTTCGATACCCTGTTCATAATCCTTCTACTTGTTTTCAACAACCAACAATACCGCATGCTTTTCCAAATTGTCATTGCAAAATTTTTGTCTCCCCAGGATTATCAAGAGCAAAATGGAGTAATTATTTGGCGGTTTTGCATAAACTTCCAAAAAATGTCCTACAATAGAAATGGCCTAATCTACTGCTTGTACCAAGTGGTTCAAAACGTGACTAATTCTCTACTGGAGATGGTTCAAACAAATGATAACAAGGTTTAATTGATTTTTTCCAGTTCAATTATCGAAGCTGAACAACAGCATCGAAGCTGAATTCATCACCCGGTTCGAATTTGGCTTCAAGATCTTCAAAGCTCTGCTCAACTCTCAAGTCTTTACTCACTGCCAAACCTTCCTGTATACATTTGACCAACAAACACAAATCTTGGTTACCAGCAATGCACAGGCAAAAATTTTATTACAGGGAGAATGTCACATGAGTATCCTACTCCAAAGACGTGTTATTGTCCAGGATTGCCATGTCTTCTTTAGTCCTGGCCTTTCAAGGTTGTATTGTCAACAAAAATCCCATATCGCTACAAAAGTATTCAGCAGTACATAATCGTACGGGTATGATCACCTCAACAGTCAGTTTTGGGCGTTAAATTCTACCAAATTCGTCGCACATGATATCAGAGACGGAGTCCCTAGGTTGTCCCTAGAGAAAGAGTGTACTAGAGTGTGTACCCTCTAACGGTCTTGACCTGCTATTATTCACTGGCGGAACTACCAAGGGGCCAGGCGGGGCCCAAGCACCCCAAACTTTTTTTTTTAATTTTTTTTTTTGGTGTGCTTTATTGGGTACAAATTCATATCTACCATCTTGTCTTTCTAGACTAATATCACTTGTTCATAGAAGTTTTATATTTTCTATATATATTAATTAATTAATTAAAGAGTCGTGTTTAAGTATTAATTATTGAAATAGCTTTGAAATTTGAATACAAACATTTTGTCGGTCGACCCTTTAAAGTACTGAATATATATTCTGGAATCATAAACTTCGGCTAAGATTTAAACTTCATTCTTTCAGTTCATCAATACTGTTCCGTGAATATTTGAATGACTGGATTTTGTCTTGAAAAGTTATTGAGCCAAAATTTCTTTCATATGTCGGCCCCCACGGACTTCGTTTCCTGGCTCCGCCACTGCTAAGATTTGAAGTGTAGATTTCAAAATGGTCTAGTGAGTCAATGCTAATTTCCCAGTCCCTTTCAAGGTTGACAAAACCTAACAATTTCAAGAAATCTAAACCAAGTTCCTATTGAGCATGGACAAAAGGACACTGATGCAGAAACAACGGAGAAGGCAAGCATTTTTCAACAAGAACAATGGAAATGAAACACAGGCAAGCATTTTCTCCAAGAAGCTTAAGGTAAACACAATGGGAGATAAGAGAGTAATAATATCTACCTTTTCTACGTAGTCAGCTATAATAGAATTGATTACTTTCTTAATCACTTGCTTGTAAACTTTGGAAGGTCCAAGAATTTGCAAAAGAACATCTCTAGGTACCTGCCAGATGCAATTGAAAAAAGAACTGTTATAAAGCAAAACAGAAGAGATATACATACGAATGTGTACAAACATGAATAGAATGCTAGAAATATCTCTGTGAGGTCATTTTGTGGGGATTCAGTTGATGAGGGAATGGCAGGTGCAGGCATAGAAATTTTCCATATAATGTTATCCAATACAAATGAGACTGCATATTAGCTCTAAACACAGCCACACTGCCACCTATTCGCCAACAAACCACCAGTGGAAGAAAGACTAGAGTAAATTACAAAAAGAAGACTTGCATATTGAAGTGAAGAAGTTACAAAGAGATGAACAAACTGGATGCATTTGAAGACTAGGAGCTAAAAACTTACATTGGGTGTTTTTCCTGTTGGCTCCAATTTGTTCATCGGTGACAACAATTTGAACAAAAGAAATCAGCAAAATATGTTAGCCAATAGTTGATGAAGTCGATAGTGGATGAGGAAAGGTAAGATCTGCTACTTAATCGAATAACCTACCGAAGCAAATAAGAACAAAACCTGATTTAGGAAGGTAACTTCCAAAGCCACTTGATCGACTAAATGAAAAGATATCCTTCTATAGTTTCAGGAAAAATCAGATGTACTAATTTCACGAATCTCACCTCCTTTCTCTCTTCTAAAGCCTGGAATTGGCTGGGCAGCAGCAACCATTTTGGAGAAGACATCATCAAAAATTGCTTCTGTTTTAGCTCCGGATACCTCCACACTTAACTGCCACAGAAATTTTGGAAAGAATTCATCTCGCAACTACAAGAAGGCTACCATTGGTAAGTAAACATTACCCACTCAAGCTCACAACACTAACATATAATACATCATTCTTTCCATTGAACATAGGATATTGTCCTGCAAATTTGTTCATTTGGACTCCATTATGGTCTTTCATACTCTACTTTCATAAGGTTTACGATTTCTCTTTATGTATAAGCTAAAAAAAATAGGCTATTTTTAGTTTCCAAAACCTAAATTCTCATACCCTTAGTTCGTTGTCTTTGCCAGTACCACTTGCAGTAACTGAGAAATCTTGCAACGGAGAAGATGAACCTTCAATATCTTCTACGCCTAGTTTAAGTGATACCATTTGAAACAACATTCAGCAATAGCACTCAAAAATTAAGAACAGCGACTGGAAGAGAAATTACTTGTCTTTGCATCTGCTGCCACAGCACAAACACCTAACCTATTTTTGGGATATACTCTGCAAGAGAATGGTAAGAAATAAATAGCAAAAAGATAGACATATATGCACTATACACCACCATTTCAATTCTCAGAAAAAAAAAAACATATTTCAGAAGTAAAGAGTTTGGTGGAAATGCAATACTTTCTATGAGTGAAGTAGTACAAATAGGCACTGCTGTCAAGGTATCATGATATGATGACAATACTGCATTGCTTTGGAATTAACAGATAAGACAGTTAAATTTACTTAATTTGATTGGATGCTGAGATATTAGATATGCGACCACCACATGGTTGGGCAGGGAAATGGGAGAAAAAATGATCAATAAAATACTTCAATACTCCCTCATGTATACACATTTCATAATTACCGAACCAAAACAAACATATCATTGTATGACTTCACATCAACGAACACCTCTCACCTCAGATCCATTTAGATACTCTGAGGGATTCCATCAGTCACCAAAAGCCAACGTATTATTATCACATGTATTCAGTCAAAACCACAGCAAATTTGGACAGAGAAACTATGTCAACTTGTCAAGTTAAACATTATATTATCAACAGACTGGATGCAGAGAAATGCGTCTTTGTCACCTCTGTCGGTAAACAATCACCAAACTCAAACATAAGGATGAAAGGTCGAACTAAGGAACTGGACTAGCTTATATCGAGTGAAATCCGTACTGTAAGAGACTTCTACCAAAAAAAAAAAAAAATCAACCAAAAACTCAAGACTTTGTTCATACACAAGTAAGTACCTTTTGTGGAACCCTTCAGCATTGTATCTGATTTGAAGGGGAAAGGTTTCTCTATTTGACGAAAGACGTGGAATGAGTACATATGCATTTTGGTTAACCATTATTATCTGCATGAAATGAGTTAAGTTTGTGAATCCTCCTACTCATTAAGTAAAGAACTTCCCATCACCAAGTCCATGGAAGCAAAACGAATGCAACCAATGTCCAGAAGCACCATATGATTTTAAAATTAACCATGTATATGAGAAAGAGCCATACAACTTCCACAATGTATCAACAAAATACCCTACCATACGATAAACTGGCGAGATTTGGCACATTGCTTACCGTTCTAATAAACAAAGGTCAATGTTAATGCCAAAACTGTTTTTGATTGTGCCAAAACTCCAATGCATAAAATACTTGTACTTATGTGCAATTTACATGCTTTTTATGCATTGGAGTTTTGGCACAATAAAAACAGTTTGGGCATTATCACTACCCAAAAAAAATTACCATCATGTCCTAAATTGCTGAAGTGTCAGGCCACATCCATCCAAATGAAGTTTCTATCCAAAGACAAGTTAACGCATTTTCTTCAACGTAAACCACCAAAGCGGTTACCATAAAGAATAACCACGAGGGAGAAAAAACACAAACCTAGATAACCCGTTTTGTTGTTCAAATTCTCAGGCGTTAAATTTATCACGAGGAAAAGGAAGATAAGAACCAGAAAGACCTGTAGCTTGCCTGGAAGCAGAATACAAAGGATGACCGGATAAACAGGCAGCATAGCACAACGAGGCTATGAACCAACAAATTATACTAAAAAATGAACTCCATATTCACAAGGGCAGCATTTCTCAACACACAAACCCAAATGAAAACAATCGCAGCTAAAAACCTCGTCCCACTGTTAGACCAAAAAAAAGGGAAACCTAACCTAAAAAGGGTTTAGTGAAGACGAGACCGAACAAGAAACTAGAAAACGGGAAAAACCCAGAATTCTCAAAAGATAGAAGCACTAGTTAAAATCAACAACAGACAAGTGTACCTAAGAAAGTAAGATATCAACAGATATATACAAACACCAAGATTACTACTTGCATCCTATTATAAATTATTCCAGATATGCAATCTTCTTTCAAGTTGAATGTTCACTCCCATTTATAGGGAATATTCAACTTATAATTCAAGCTTCACAGTAAAACGAAAACATAATTCAAGCAAGATTAAATTTAGACAAGAAAAGTTGAAGAATTTTGAAATACCCAACTCTTACCTTAGGGTTTAAACCCAAGGAGAGTATCTTAACGGCTACATCCATGTCCACTTTCCTCTCGCTGACTCCCTCCCCGCCTCTCCCGCTCTCTCTCTCCCTCTCTCCCTCGAACACAGATAGGACATAGGAAGATAGGAGGACACAATTGTCCACGAAACTAATCTCTCGCAAGAATTGAGGGAAGATTCTATTGGCACCCCCTTTTTCTCTCATACCCACACCAAAATCATTTAATCCCAAATTATATTTTTGAAACTGTATGATACCCTAAGTGCTTAAATCTAAAATTCTTAAACCCACTGTACCTTACTCCAAAGAGTCTAAACCCCTTCAATTGAATCCTAAAATTGAACTCACTCCCAAATTGTAGAGAGATTAATTTTGTCTCACGCCATCAATTAATACCCCACGCATGAGAGAGAGAGAGAGAGAGAGAGAGTTGGGGTGGGTCACAATTGTCGGGGGTACCCATGTCCACGTGGGAACATTGACAATCGTATAAAATAAGTTAACATTGGATTCCCCAAGCATGTTGCATTTCTCGTACATTTGATGTGAAAACTTGGACACTTTAATGATCAATACTCGAATAAATAAGTTAATAAGCGTCAAAGAAAGAGAATTAGAATCATGTGCCGCTTCCAATGCAATTGTATTACACTAAGGGTATTTTTGTGTAATTTTGTCCTTAAAAACTTTCAATCCATGTATTTGAGGCCTTAAAATAAGTTAAGCTGGGTCAAAAACCTTTTGAAGCCCCAAATTTGGCCTTTTGGCCAATTGCCCGAAGTTAAGTTAATTTTATTTCAAATTGATTTAGTATCGAATAATTATTGGTACATGTTTAAATTTATCCTCTAAGCACTTCAAAACTTCGACTAAGGCTTTATTTTTGCTCTATTAACAATTTCAAATTCATAATCACCTCTATAAAAGACACTGTCACATAAGCGTACGAGCCCGTCACTTAAGAATATAAAACTAGTCCACTCACGGCTCCATTTAACACAACAAAATAAACCAGTAAATTCCATTTTATAAAATGGGGTGCACTGAGAAATTTAAGTGTGCATTTAGAAGCTCCTGGACCTTATCTTTTTTAAATTACCAAATTCGCCCAGGCTTCTTTGCTAGTATTACAAAGAGATCAGACGTCTCTGTTTGAGAGACTGTAATTCACTCACTCCTCCCAGAGCTCAAGTTGCATTCTTTCATTCAAGAAAGAGCATGGCGACTCTCACTGGGTTTCACTGTTCCAATGTAAGAAAAAAAACTCAATTGCATAGCTAAATAATTCTATATGCTTGCTATAGTCTGCTTGTTATTTTCTATGATGATTCACTACCCTATACTCGTATACTCAAAATGTATTTAGATTTTAGACATTCATGCAAAAAAAAATTCCTATAATTCTGTCTTTTGGATGTACTGTAATTCTGTAACTGATCATACTTTCTTGAATTCACTGTGTTCTCTCACTGCAAAAAAGTAGTGCCCATGTTGTATTTGAACATAGACCTGAGGGGTAGCTCGTCTGGTAAAGACTGTGGCTTTGTGTTTAACTGATTTCCGTTTCGAGTCCCTCAAATGCCACTAGAGGGTTGTCTGGTCGTTAACTTCAAGACTCGTAGGTTAATATCATGACCCAATTGCGATTGTTCAGGTTTGGATGATGGCTAACTTCAAGACTTCTACATTAGTCTCTTGAACCTAATTGGGCGGGGGTGGGATACTGTGTTATTAAGGGGAAAAAAAAAGTGGATATATGGACTGTTTATATGTGAACATTTTTGTGTTTTTCCGCATTTCATTGGTTGCGGGAAAAGCTAAACAAGAAATTTTACTGGTCAAACTTGAGATTTATAGGAACAAGTGTTGATTTGGAAATGGGATGAAGTATGAACTGGCAAGAATGATGTTGTGATATGGTATTCTGAGACTGAACTCTTAAAATCTCTGTTGGTGCTGGAAAATGGAAGGGGGAAAGGAGTGGAAAATCAAGAGGAAACCATTGACTCTTTATATTTGCACCTCCAGTTCAAAAACTCACGCGACAAGATGATTTTCGCCTGTATTTTTTCTTCCCCTTTTCTTGACATGTTCGATTTTTTCTGGCTTTCTGGGTAATAAACAGGTAAGACAGGATTCCTTTTTATTTTCTGTTTATTTTTATCATCAAATCCCCGACCAAAATAGGAAGTTAGTCTGAAATATGTTGGATAAGGGTTTTCACGAAGACGTTTTCTCTTTCAGAAGGCAATGGTTGCTGCTGTATATCTAAGTATAGATGCTTTATGGCCCTTTAAAGGACCCTTATCTTTTAACATACTTACCAATGGTAAATTTTCTCCTTAAAGAATACATGGAATTGGAGTTTCTATTTCATTATGCATTGAAATAGCTTGTGATAAACGACTGCTCCATTTCCGTTACCATTGATTACTTCCAGTTGATCCCTTCTTGTATTTTCCTACTCCCTTTCTTTTATGGAAGGTTGCTTTTAGGAGCCTTCAGAAGCATGTTCAACTCCAAACTAGTCACAATGCAACCGGAATCAATTTATATACTGCACATCACGATGCATATGGGAGGTATTGTATCCACTGTTTGTTTGAACATGTCTCCTTCGCTTTGATTGTTGATTCAGCTGTCTACTTTGAATCTTCTGCTTGATAAACGGGTTTGAACCATTGATTCTTTCATATTAATTATCCAAATGTCTGATTCTAGGCTTACAAATTCATCATCAAATTGTCGTGTGCCAGTTGAAACAAAGATATTCGTATGTTCTAAGGCTCATAAGAAGCTCATTTCAATAACATGCTTCAGATTAGGAAACCTTAATGGCTACTTGTATTGCTTGATGGCCTTGGCTATTCTGTGAAGTTTAATGCGCCTGCTCGCTCATTGTAGTTTGAGTGAGTGGTTACTTTCTCTTTACAGACGAATAGGCATCTGTAGCTCACCGAGAAGAAGTCTAAAATGTTTGAAGCCAATATGTGCAGCTGGTTCAGGTGATCTTTACGAATTTACAAGTTCATGTTGCACCCTCATACATCATGACCTATGTTTATTTCCAGGATAAAAGTGTCTTCGAATTTTCGTATTGTAGGTGTAGAGGTCTCTACTGAGCCAAAGGGCAATTCGATAACCATATCTAATGCCAATATAGTGGTGGAGTCTGAAGATTTTGATAAGATAGATGTACGTTTGCTTGCTTGACTTGTATTTGTTTTTGTCAGCAGTATGTTGCTGGTAGTAAATTGTTCCTTGTTGTTTTTTGAACCAAACCAAATGGAGTACTGCTAAAAGAGCCATGCTGGTTTTAGAGATTTCCTTTTCAAGATTGTCCACCAAATTCATGCAGTGATGGGTTTCCACTTTCCACGACTGAATAAAAATATTCTGAGCATCACTCGGCACATCTACATTCATTCGAATTTGGTCGGATAATATATGTTATGGAGGTTTTTAGCCACTGGCACTCCTTTGAATTATTTGACATCATAGAGATGAACTTGACTGTTCATAATGCACTTCCTTCGTATCATTCGCTTAGGTTTGTGTTTTGGCTATATTATGGCTTGTTTTGAAACTTTGAAATACTTATTCTGTTTTCAGCTAAGAGTGGACTTGACTGGGAACGAGACAAAAAAAGTGTTTGACCAGGTTTTGAGAAATTTGGCCCGTTCAGCACCCCCATTCCCAGGCCTTCGAAAAGTAAAAGGAGGTGATACATTTATGCCATTTAATTTATTGCCTTTTTTTCTTGACTTCTTGCCTACAAAGTATAGACACTTCGTCAGAGGTCACCCATCGCTGTTGGATACTTGTCGACACTCTCTGAATAGGTGTCGCACCAGTGCAGCCCTAGGTATAAAGACGTGATCTACACCGAGGGAGTCACACTAAAATTCGAAGTGTCCCATATTTTTCCTATCTTTTTTCAATTAGGACACCGCCGGGACAACAAGAATCGTTCTTGTAGGTCTACTACCCAGTAGTCTAATACCTGAGTTATTCATATTATGCCTTCACCTAATGGTAGAACATCCACTTTAGCCTTTCACTCAGCAAAGTTGGTAAAGAAAAGGGCTCCCATTTGAGTAGGTAATTAACAAGGACTACCTATTCCACTTTATTCCAAATAATGGGATCACGAGGACATGAAATCCCATTCCATTTTCCCTCCAGATTCAGGCCAGCCAAACAGAGCTTATAGTGTTTAGTATGAAATTGACAGTTGAAGGTTTCGGGAACAAAAAATCACTAAGTGCATATTGAACATAGGTGCATCAGTCTAGTGTTTCGGTCATTGACTAGGACATTGGCAATTGGACAAACTTGACAGAAATTGAAATTTTACAAAATCAAAATTTGAAGGACCAAAGTGACACTGAACTCTTGCTTTAGGGACCATAATTTCACCTGCAATTTTCAATTAAGAGATGTTGAAAATGCATCGGACATGCTTTCAGGAGTGTCCAAGTATTGTCGGTACCGGAAATGACATGCTTTAGGCTTATGAGTAGTATATTTTCTTCCTAATCCATTTGTGAAGAAGAGAAATTGTTTTGATTGTGGTAGACTAATAATTGGAAGATCTGGCTAATGAATCCTTAATAATGTTCAGAAATTAATAGGGAACAACATAGATGTGGAATTGTTTTTTGCTTATCTCTTTCTTACATGTTTTAATCAGATTATCTCTAAATGCATATATCCTTTGAGCTGTTTAAAAGGGCCATCAATGCATACACAATCATCAACAGCTCATTTTTACGTACACAGGTAACGGATCCAAGAGTCTCATGGATTTCCAAACTTCACTATAGTACTCCATTTTCATTTTGAATTAAGTGATTATCTATATCCTCCAGAGTAGTAATATGAGCCATGTCTATAACTGTTAGAGCCCATCTTGGGTTAGAGTCCCACATCGGGAATGCATAGAAATATGAATTGATATATAAGAATATAAGGGTACTCGGTACTCGTTGAGCTACTGTATAACTTGAGGTTAACCTTTTGAGCCACATGGTTAGGCTAAGAGTTAGCAGGTCAACTGGGGTGAGTCATGCCAATAAGGCAATAACTACTTTCTTATGCCTAATCTCATAGAACTGAGGTGAAGCTTGGGGGATGGTTTTTTTTTTTTTTTTTTCGGGCCGCAATATAAGCTTAACTATCTGAACTAGAAATCAGAGGATTGCAATACTCGTGCTCACGAAAGTGTGTTCGAAAGAACTCTATCATACGTTGCATTTGTTCTTTAGGCTACCACCCACCAATTTTTTGATCTTATGTTCATATATGTTATTACTTTTACCTTATGTTTAGAAATTCCAGGGACTTATTAATCAAGGAATTTTAACCTTTTTGACATCTTTTTATTTTGCATGGATGCTACTCCAGGAAAAACTTCAGAGGTAACTGCCCTTGCATCCCTTTTATATCTATAAACTTCTGCAAATATATTGATGCTCCTAGTCTTCTGGTGTCTCTTCCACTCTTATTAAAGTACAACATTGTTGTTTTCCTGCCTTTATTATTGCACCGTTATAACTTCTGTTCCGGTTCAGATATTGATCAACTACAATTGGTTGAATTCATAACTAAGCTTATAACCACATTTGGGAGTGTATAATTGTGGACATGAAATGGATGTAATCGTTTACGTGTCCGTTTGAAAACACATTTGAGATTCTCATTACTAGTAGTCTCTCTCGTTCCGTTTAAGATGGCTGACCAGGATATCTCTGCAGATTCCAAGGAGCTTCCTATTAGATCTCTTTGGTAAAGACAGCGTCACGAAGTTTGTCATAAATGAAATAGTTACTTCAACCATGAGTGATTATGTGAAGAAGGCAAGTCATTGTTACTTCTCAATTGTATCCTCTTTATAAAGGCTTTTTTTACTAAACTATTCTGGATCCGCCATTCACCAGGAAAAACTTAAAGTGAAGGACTCAAAGGTCAACACAGTCCAGACCGAGGAAGAGCTCAAATTGTCGTTCGCTCCTGGAAAAGAATTTGGTTTCAATGTCACGTTGGAGCTTGAAAACTTTTTAAGTTGAAACCACCGGTTCATGATCATTTGATAAGTGAAGGATATTCTTCTCTCATTTAGTGATCGATGAATTTCGACTAGAATTTACTTATCGAATGATTCTATCCAGGTAATAGAATTTACTCAAGGAAATTTTTTTTTTTTCTTGTCCATTTTGTTTTCAAGATACCATTTTTAGGTTCAGAGTAGGAAGCAAAATTCACACTGCAGTGGCCTTGAAGTGTGAAAAACTTGTGACATTTTAAAATGCTGTGATTCGCTCAGGCTACTACTTCATTTTTTTCCCTTTCCTTTTTTCTTATCGAATCATATTACTCTACTTGTTCCATGCCATCCTGTTGCTCACCATCTATTCACCTACTTGTTCCGGTCATTTCCTTCACGACGAGACTTGTTTTCAGAGTTTTGGTGCGTAATATAGCACTTCTAAAACTACTTGGCGAAATATAAACACTTCTTAACGCCAGTTTTGATTTTGTGATTTGGATTGTGGGTTTTAAATGAATAGCCACCCATGGAGTTATCCACGATTACCCTTGGCCAGGTAGTTAACCAGTGGAGAGTATTTTCGGTGTTTGGCCCGTGGTAGCATGGATGGGGAAAAAAATGGAGGGAGCGTCCATGGAGGTTTGACCAGGGGCTCCAACTGAATGAAGAAACATCTAATGAAGCCTCCCTACAAACCCAGTCTGGAAAACTTCCTTCCTAGATTGAAAGGAGCTCGATGGATAGGGCATATTTGGCGAGGACGGAAGATCCATTTCCTCTTTACTAGTAGAGAGGAATATGTAGTCCATCTGATTCTGATTCTGAAATGAACTCCTAATCTGCCATATGCGATCGGGAAAATAGCACAAAGAATTCAGATGCTGCAAAAGAACTTGTAAGCGGTTAAAGCATTCTTCCCTCGTACTATTTGCAATTCCGCCATAATAATTCATTGTGATCACCAAATAATGCCAAATACTTTATGTTTGTAAACACAAAAGGAAAAACTTAAGAACTAGGTAAAACTGGACCATTTGGTGGAATAGCCAACTTTACACCTATACCCATGGAATAAGTAAACTATGAATTGATGTTAGTGCACTTGATTCTTGGCCTTGTTAGGGAACCGCAGTTGGTTCACTGGAAAACATCCGAATCATGTCTTCTCAAGCTTTTTCCACAGATAGATCGCTCTTCTGATTATTGGATCAGCCGAAAATCCTTCTGCATAGGCGCTGATAGCTGTCAAGAGACTTGTAAATTTCTCCCCATTGTCCTGCATCAATAACATCAAAGCTCAGAAATTCAGCGGTCAGTTCCATATGGAATGGCTTTCAAAAGGTACTTCATTCTCGTCCAAAACCAAAAACAAGGCGGAGATTTCATTAGAGCGCTGAAAAAAATTGAGCCCAGTATTTTTTTTACCAATCAGATGATCGAAATTAATTCTTGTTAACAAAGTTTATAAAATAATCAAAACAAGAATAAGATTCAAAACATAGATGATTTTGTAGATGCCCCAAATAAAATGGACAAAAAGTGACGGAAGAAGTACTCCACAGTCCACATTCCACAATAGTCAGTTTGACAAGATACATAAAAGTATGTACAAACCTCTGGTTTCTTAAATCTGAGATCCTCGGTTGCAAATGGAACCATGTACGAAGGAAGATCTGAACGTAGCTTTACCTACAATAAAGTTGAAGCTTTGTAAGTCACATTCCATCCAAAGTGTGTTCAAACATCTAATTACTAGATACAAATGAACATGTCAATACTGTACAAACTAATTTCAGAAAAAGAGATCTGAGTCAACTGACACACTCAACCAAACAGACTATGATGAAACTAACCAAGCATTACTTTCAAATATCTTAGGAGAATTGATTGAAGACCTTCACTGACAGTCCTATCATATCCAAGAACACAACTTCGAAACTTTGCACCTTGTACAAGTATAGCAATACACATTAGTAGTTGGTTGTACAACATAATAGGCCGACGAAAGATTCTTTACTTCACTGTTCTGTGCAAGAACATTGAACTTGGAGAAACACCGACTAAAGTATTTTGATGTCTCTCAGTAAACTCCAGCTGGATACAAACGAAGTCAAAAACTCATTCTGGGAAAGAAAATGATCGATCAAATTTGAAAAGCGCAATCACTGTCCCTTTCCCATGGCATGCATTGCAAAAATAAGAAGCTAATAATAGAAGTAGCATATTGCAAGTTCGACTACTACATAAACTAGAGTAGAGAGTGTTGACGTATTATTATAACTTAGGGATTTAGGGCTCGTGTAATTTAATATTGTTTTAAGGGTAGTTTAGTTATTTAGTCATACAGTAAATCAGGGTTTTCCTATTTAACCTAGCTAGTCTTGTATTATTCTTTGAAACTCTTGTATTACGCAATAAATGATACGTTTGGTTCCACCTTTGCAATCTATCATGGTATCAGAGCCGCCCCTTGCATAATTGGCAGCGGCTGCCGGAAGTATTAGCAATCTGTCTTCTACACATCGTCTTCTTCATCTCTTCGTCTTCTACACCTCATCATCTTCATCTTATTCTGTCTGCACTCATCAATCAGATTTGCAACCTTCAAAGGGAAAAACTACTTTGAACAACTTGAAGATCCTTTGGGGATGGTGTTCACTCGAGAAAGTCTTGGGCATGATCTTTGCTCGTCGTTTAGGCCGGTGAGTGAGATTTCTGCTCATTGCAGTCACCTCCGGGGTTCTTCGCACCTGGATAGTACCAGGACCCCTGTGCCCCGGCCTTTGATCAGATAAAGCTGCCGGCCCGAAGCCTGCCCTATGACCCACAACAAAAAATGAGCCTTGCGACAAGACACAGACATTTCCCATGCTGCGGTCCCCTCCGGTCCGTTCCTGGTTTGGGTTAGGGGAACATCCGAGCGATTGCCTTCACAGATCCAAACGCGCTCACAAGGCGCACAATAAGAATAAGACCAATAGAGACTTCATACGAGACCATTTGAGCTGCAGATCGTAATGCTCCTAGAAAGGCATATTTACCCAAAGGAAACCCTAAAATTCCAGCAGCCCAAAGCTGAACTTTGGGGTAATCCAACAAAATTGAGAATTCAATTGCTTCTCCCATCGGTGATATATAAAACATGTAAAGCACCGACGCTTCCAGAGATTGCCGTATCCGTGTCAGACATTCCGGGACATGTGACACGCCAGGACAGATTATATAAATTTTAAAGCTTTTTCGGGGTAACACGTTTTCAACTTCAGGAGCATTGGGTCAAAAGTATCATATAAAACACCTGTGTATACAGGCAATAGCAACACCATTGGTCGATAATGCATTCGCTGGGAGTCCTAACTAAATATTTAGTGGTTACACTTTAGGTTTGCATAACTAAAAAATTATTGTAAATAATCATCATGTCCCCTGCGGTGTCCGTGTACCCCTTTTCCATATCCGTGTCCGTTTCCTTGCTACATAGCACAAAATGTAATATTCTCACACTGACAATCACAGAATGACTAAAGTGGAAGGGATATATTTTCCTTGTCATCTTGTATCCTATCAGGTACTTGTAGAGATGCTTCGCCACATTTTATTTTATAGGTAAAGTAAAACAACATCTCAGCACTCAGTATTGTAAATAACATAGAAAATAAAGTTGCAAGAGAAAACATAGCAGAAGGCAGAGAGTATTACCAAGTTCTTGCTCAGGATAGCCTGATCAGCATTTGCTATCAAGGCCTACAAATGAAAATTAGTTGAAAGAAGTTACTATCTCCTTTTGTTTATCATCCAGAATAAAAAAGGTGTACTAGCTGTTTCAACCCAAAAACAAAGGAAAAAAGAAAACACAAACTACTTCAATTATTGATAAAAAAAAAACTACTTCAATTGAATAACATACCTCGGTAATATAAAGACTACACTATACTTCACACACATCTTATCGCCCCATTTTTTAAAGAACAAAAGGAACGAGTTCAAATTTGTTCACCCTCACCTAATGAGAGTGAACAAAACCCTCACTTTGATTGGTAGAAAAGGTGTGGGGTCCACCACAAAATGACATGATGTCATGCTTACCAAAAAGTGAAGTGATTCCGTGGACCCCACACCTTTTTCACCAATCAGAGTGAGGGTTTTGTTCACCCTCATTAGGTGAGGGTGAATAAATTTGCACTCAAAAGGAACTAGCTAGTTTGTATCCATGTTTGCTCATATAACAACTTTTTTTTTGAAAACATGCAATGACAGGTGTGACATGCAGCAGTGAGATAGTAGCTTCCAAGTAGCAAATAAAAAGGCCCACATTGCACGTAGATCCACATCATGCAGACCCATATTCAATCACAACTTGAATCAGCAACATAATCAGGCCCTAACTTAAAGAATGCTGATCTTGTCCAAAAGACATGGCTAGGATATCTAGGAACCACTGATGGATATAAGAACCAAAAGGATAAGGAAAAAGGAATATTGAATCCATTCAGCTTCAGATGGGAAAGCTAACTGAAAACATGTGAACTTCTCTCTAACCTATTACCAACCTTTCTGAAACGTTCCTCCTCAACTTGGTCAACTTGGGCCAACAAATTCTCCAATGAACCTATGAATATCGAGGAGGATAAGTGCCAAATCAACAGTGTTACAATCAGAAAGGGGAAGAACAAGATAAAGAATTGAGACCAAGGGAATAAAGAACAATAAAACTACAAGAAACTGAATGGCCGGCATGCAAAACAAGTTAACTAACCTCTCAATCATATTATAAAAGTCTTAATGACTCATTGAACAAAGTCAAATGGCCATCCAGGTTTATACAGGTATACTTCTTAGATAGCTTGATAAATATTGTTGGGCCCTGTTAAAGCATCCAACTCAAAACCATAGTTGTTAAATCGAATCGAATCGAGAATCGGATTGACCTTTTTTTGAATTGTGAATCGAATAGAATCGTGAATCGTAACGATTCGGTCTAAGTTTCAAAAAAACTTGAAAAATGTGTCAATGCACTTGCATAATAAAGATATATTGTAAAACCGACAAATTTAAGATTAAATTAGTATTGAATTTTTTTTTTCTACCATAAACTGATGATTACATGGTTTAATAGGAAAGAGTAGATATTTGTACATGAAACTAAATACTACAATAAAATGGATATATGCATATGGATATAAATATTCATTATAAAAATGAAAGATTGCCCTTACAACAAATAACAATAAAAGTTTGTAGCCTAATAGGTACAAAACTAGTTCATATCGCAAAATTAAGGTAAAATTGCTATAGTGATTTCACATTAGTCGAATGTAATATTTGTGAGAAACCTCGATTCACTTATAGATTCGTATCGTTTTTGCACGAATCGCGAATCGAACTGTGAATCATATGATTCACTACTGATTCTAGATAAACCTTGATTCACCTACAGATTCGTATCGTTTTTAATCGAATCATAAATCGTGCGATTCTGACAACTATGCTCAAAACCAATTGGCAATGAGTGGAGAGGCCGCCCAGGCTCATATACTAGCTTTGGAGGTTATAATTAACCAATGTGGGACAAGCTCTCTAACACTCCCCCGCACGTGCTGACCCGCACGTGGAGAGATTAACAACGATTCAACACATTCAACAACTATCAACCATCAACAACAAACTAAAGGGAACCAACCATCAACAACACAGGGTCTTGTCCAAAAACCTCCGAAAGCCTAGCTCTTATACCATGTTAAAGCATCCAACTTAAAACCAATTGCTAATGAGTGGACGCCCAGACTCATATACTAGCTTTGGAGGTTATAATTAACTAATATGGGAAAAGCTCCAAGGTCAATTTGAGATTTGACATGGTATCAGAGCTTTGATTTCTGAGAGCTGTTGGATTCTAGTCTCTCAATTTACCGTCGCTCCCTCTTTGCTATCCACTTTTCCAGGAATTGGAACGTTCTATATTCATTTTCCACATCAAACTGATACAACACATTCAGGTGTTCAGCTGAATAGCAGACAGGATATCTCAACATACCAAATTTCGTAATCAATTTCACAGCATGCACAGCTCCAATTCCTTCAATTCCTGCATTTGAAAAATCAACTCATTCTTAAACATACTACCTTATCCAGAGCCTTATTGTTGCAAAAAAAAAACTATATCAAAGTTTAATCATTAATGGCAGTTCAACGAAGCACAACAACAACAAAAAAAGATATCACCATAATGTCTCTGTCTCCCTAGGTTTTGTTTTTAAGGGAATTGGCACTTGTCTTTGGATAATTCAAAAGAAAAATAGACGTGAAAATAAAAAGAGTAATGAAAATGTATGTCAAGCACCACTTTGATGGTCGAGGGAACATCTGGCATTATCTACAACCCCAAAGCCCCTTAATTACAGTATGGATTCATTGACTCTGCAAATATATGGGGTGGTACTACTTCTGTGAACTACATGGGACATTAAAAAACCTAGAAACGTTTTACTTTAATATAACCAATATGAGTAAATCAAGAGAAATTGAGAAACATGAGACCAAAAGTAAATTCTCCCAAATGGGTCCACAAATTCTCTGTTTGGATACAAGTTGAACCTAGTGACATGTCTTTTCTTCTTCTTCTTTTTTATTATTACAGATGGTACTGAGGTGCTTTCAAATTGCTCGAACTTAATAAACAACAATTTTTTAAAACCTTGCTTCCGTCGTAGCCAACTTGGAAACAGATTCCCTCAATTTGCGGATAACTGTCCTTTAAAAGACTTTGCTAGATACATAATGCTTTCATGTTTCCACAAGAAGAATAGTTATCATTCTCCTAAAGCAGAACAAGAACTCATAATAATCTTGCAGCAACTGAACAGAACTGATTCCACAAATGGCCTAGCAGTCAAATACTTAATATTTGGCTATTGAAGTCATTTCAATGACCAATAGAATCTTTTGTGGAGTTCCTGGGGAGTAGATCTGCAGATAGATGGCTGCACTCCTGTCCTCTCCAAATGGATTATGGTTTACACCATTTTGGCCCCTATTTACTAGTCAAAATTAAACATTAGCAAGTGATACGGACTATGATCAGTAGGTAAATAATGGACCACTAGTGAATTGATACAATGGTCACAACTCACAAGACTCACAACTCCCATCAGATATTTGTAGCATAAGACGAAAATTACCAACAGAAAAGCCAATTGTTTGAATGGGAACAATAATCATATGGTGTATTGGCCCTTAAGTCCATGAGTACGATATGAAAAGGATGGTGATCATGATAGGCCACGTTGGTTTCATGCTTTCTACTGGATGTTCAACATTCTCATAAGGGTCACAGGCACTAAGCATAAAAATGGACTCGACATATGAATACTCGATCCTCTTAAATTCAACTAGTCAAGATACATCATTGGAAAAGAATAAGTACGAAATAAGAACTCATGGACTTTGCAGAAGAAATTGGCACTTCATAGAGGAGAAAGTGCAAACTAAAAAGTTCAAACAAACAGCAAAAGCTGATTTTAAAGAAAAGGAAGAAGAGACCAACAGCCAAAGCAGTTTAAGCATTCTAATAACCTAGTTTTCATTTTCTACTCAAGAGTCAGCTTGTTTTACACAACCTACCGAAACAGTTCTGTAAATTGTAAACCCACTACATTACAGTAAAACGCAGGATGCTAAGAAATGCATTAGATTGAAGAGAGCGAAGGGTACACCTTGAATATGGACAAAAGCACAAAACCTAGTCGCTTATTGCCATAAGCTACAAATTTCATTATCAATATAAAAAAACATAGTAGTATCCCAGCTGAAATTTAACTTCCAGACCGAGTACTCACAGCCTAGGTGCTAGAAGGCTCCTCGCCGACTAGCCCGACTAACCCAACTAGACCGACCATCCCGACTAATTGCCCGACTAGGCACCGAGTACTCGGCCCTGGAAGCTAGAAGGTGCCCGGCCACCCTGGAGCCCTAGCGAGTTTTAGAACCTTGAATTTAACAAGGATCAATACATAAATCCAGATAAAGGATCGACGGAATCATCTTTCTCCAAGGAATCACTTAAAACCTGGTATGTTGTCGGACTCGTCACCCATGAGTGACATCACATCCACAAACTGAGAAGGTTGCAATGATCCATACTTCTTAGCAAAATCCTCCATTCCGAACGACACCAACCTGGAAGCAACACCAACCTGTCAAAACCCTACATATCTGATGCACAATAGTAGAAAGCAATAAATAGACCAAAAATCAGGGGAAACCAAGGGTTATATGATTCAACCAAATATTCAAAACTGATAGATTGAGATGAAAACTTTGCAAGGTATATAAATTATCGAGCCAACCATGCCAATAACTGCATGCATTGCACGATGGTCCAAATCAGAATAATTCAGAATTTCCATGACCGAACTAGTGCAAGATGGTATATAATATATTCATAATTAATTATTGTCGATTCAAGTTCAGTGAAATCCCTTAAAAACAAGTCCATACAATGGCCTCTTATTTACAACCCCACTAGCCTTATTCAAGCTGGAAGAGAAACTAAATTCCAAGTGCCATTATTACTCATAGTTCTCATCTTTCCTACAGTACGTGCAATTAAGGATCGTTCACACAAAACTTCCATTACTGCAGAATAAACAAAGAATTCAAGGGCAAAACAAAGACACGATATGATGGGGCAAAGAAACTAGACCAAGACATTTTCATACCGAATGCTGCTTACAAGCCCTAACTATCTTTCTAAGAGCAACAAGAAGGTTGGAATAATCAAGTTGATTATCACCAATAGGAGTGGAGTTTCAAAACAAGAACGATCAACGGAAAGATCTGAAATTGAAGTTGACAATTAAAGACAACTTGCCTGCAGTTGGTTTGTTTATCTTTATGATGCCAACGGCCCAACAATAGCTCTTCCGCTCTTCATACAGTTTTATCCAATCGTCGGAACAAAGGATTTGGTGTCTTGAAAGGTGACAAGCTTAAATAGAAAGAAAAGACCGAAAGATGAGAGTTGAGAACAGCATCAAGGAGCAGCCGAGCAGGAGCGGGGGAAGCAAAATGTCAATACTTAGGAGCGTGACGAGCGTCTATGGGAGCATTGATGTACTACTTTTAGAACTATATACTCTAATAGATACTGGAATTATCTTTCATTAGCTACAGTTCATATGCTTAAAAAGACTCCTATACCATTCAAAGCCAAGCCCTAGCAAGTCCAACCCCTTGACAGGCATATAAGCGATCAACTTCGGTTACCTAACCGCTAAATAACCAAAAATAGATTTTCACGCCCTCTCATTACACTTTTCTGAGACTCCAGGAAAGCACAAGGCCCACAATTTTTTTAAAATCAAAGGAACTATCATATTTCTGTCCAGAAGGCCTTCTACCTTATGGAAGCCTAAGTCAAAAAAACTACTGATACAAGAGAAAAAACTATGCCAATTTGTCTCAGGTACCTACAGAAGTTCCTAATGAGTATTGTAGTGGTTAGTATTCTATTACCCCTTCATTAAGACAGCCGAAAAGTGGTTACGTATGTCAAGGTTTTAATGACCTAAATATTATTATCAAGCCAAATATTAACTAGCCAAATATTAACTTATACTTGAATATATTAAGTCCTTACAAACAAAAAAAAAAATTCACTCACATGTCTTTATTGACAATAAACATTTACAAAGACAACTACAATCCTCCTAAACTGAATGCAAGTCCGGAAATCTTTACTAAATAGTTTGATAAATAATAGAATGCAGCATGCACTGTAATGTGTTCTACATGAGCCAAGGGATTCCTTTTACAACAGATCTAGCGTACGTTGACATAGCATACAGTTGTATAAGGCACAAAGGCAGAAATCCATTAAGTTTTCAGCAGAATACAATTCAAAAACCCAAGCATGATTTACCTATATTTGCCACATAAGCTAATTTTAGATGACCATTAGGATTGAAAGACCATTTTGGCCATCTAATTCAGATGCTGCACATCTAAAATCACAGGACAAGAGAATGTAAAGACTACCATTAAAGCAGCCCCAGCAAGACTCTATCCATGTAAGAAGAAAGAAAGAAGTTCTCAAGTGACAATAGATGCCTGCTAACAGAAACACAAAGATACAGATGGGCAGTTGCTTTGGAACATCATGATACTAACCCCATTCCACGAGGTGCAATTCGAAGAAGACGTAATGAAGGAGATAGAATTTGGAAAAAATCTTTGTCAGGAGAGACAACTCGTACCTGTGACCAAGGCAATATCGATAGGGGTTACAAATAAGGAGTATATAACACACTATGTTTTTAAAATCAATATCAGAACAGAGCAAGTATCTTATTCTTAATAACTAGCAAAGACAAATTGAAATTACTTTTCTTTTGCTCATTCACAAAGGAAGAAATTGGGAGATGGTCACCCTAGGAGTACATATTTTTATCCGACCAAAACGAGGAAAATCTTTTTTACAACTCTCAATCCTTCCTGCATTTACTAAGTACTCCATTATATCAAATTACACAAAATTTTGTTCTCTTTCCTACGTGAACGTAGAAACAACTAACGAACCTTCTCTATTAGAATTTATTTAGATGTACAAGTGCATCGACTTCCGTCCAGAAGATCCTTAAGAAATAAGAACCATCCAAACGGATGCCAGAAAATGTTAGTAACCCCCTATTTCTTGAATGGAACAGAATGCAAATGAAAACTATCTGCCGAGATTAGCCTCATGACAGATTACAAACAGCGAAAAATAAAGTCAAGCATACATGTCAAATGATGCAATTCTGACAAGATTCAAATCAGATATCTACAAGGGTCTTATTTGTCCTTTTGAATCTGTATCCATTGAGTATCTACCCAGGGACATAAGATGTTCTCCAAGATTTTTCAATCTAATAAATGGAGAAAGAAATCTTTTGTTTGACTCAAAAAAGCAAAGTCAGTATCAGCAATAATATGCGTTCTGCATATAGAAATAATTTGATGGATGAGATCTTCATGATTAAAAGCACATCTGATGCTTGCAATACAACCCCTTGCCCAGCCTTTATGTGATATGCTCATTCAACAAGATCAATAGCCCAGCTAGACTACGCATTCACCAAACTTTAATCAGTAAACCATAGCCTTTGGCGGAAGCCAATAGCCCTTGTCAGAAGACAACCGTTATAAATGAAACAACTGCTCCAATTTCCACACAATCTTTCGCTGCAGAATGTGCATATCTTCCTCAAGTCAGTCATCGGAAGACACCATCTTTAAGCTTGCACTAAAATTCCAACTCAAGGCATGTAACACTGTATTGGTTGTCTACCATAAATTTCTTCTTAAAAACTGGAGGGAAGGATTAACATCTATCTATGCCTTCTTTTTTACCCAAAAGTTGTACAAAGGTCTAGCATTATAAAATATGGTAACTGGCTATCACCAAACAAGTCTTTTACAAGAGACCTTCATAATAACAGCTCTATTGTGCAGTCTTAACTCTTTTACTTTTTTCCTTTTTCAACGAGTAAAAGGTTGCACATTCTTTCTTACAGCAACTACAGATAAAAATTCAAGTAGAACAGTATGAAACAGGAAATTGAAACATAAGACTGTGAATTTCGAAATGGGTGTCGCCGAGTTCACTTTTGCCTGTGATTACACGCTAAAATTTGCACTAAGACAAAACCACCACCTTGGCAATTAAGATCTACGTTGAGATACATAACAGTTAAATTTCTGGTCATTTCCTCCTTGAACCGGAAATAGAGTTTAAGGAATACCTTGAACCCAGCATTGACACTTCTTGCTGCTAACGTCCCAATGACATCGTCAGCTTCAACCCCCGGCACCTGCTTTAAAGTGACGTTCAAATTTCCTCCACCTACCACACCTTGGTCAACTGATTATAAAATGTGTGCTTCAAAGCTAGTTACCTCAATTACTTTAATGGACATAGCTTTAATAGATGCTTTCAAGTATTGAAGTCCCTGAACTATGGTATCAGGCGTAGGAGGGCGGTGGCTTTTGTATGAAGGGTAGAGAGTATGCCGAAAGTTTAGGCCTTCACAAGATTGACAACAGAATGTTAGAGCCACAAATGCATAAGAGTAACTAAACATTTAAATTTCCATTTGCAATATACTCACACACAGACACACACACACAGAGAGCAGGCATGATCGAGTCTGTGAACTTGCATTTGCAAAAGACTAAACATTTGAATTTCCATTTGCAATACAGACACACACACACACAGAGCGGACATGATAAAGTCTTTGATCTTCTGATTTTGCCAAATGACACGAAACTCAAACTCCAAAATAAAAATAGAAGTAAGGACTGCTAAGATGTCTTCATTTTGGTTGTCATTATCTTGTAACAGATATTTAGAGTATCAAGAGCAAAAGCAAAATTGTCACGGCTCTACTTTGGCAAGGGCACACTCCCATGTGGCGCTAGCAGGAGCTTAAGTGGAAATCTTGTGATTTGCCTTCTTACTTTAATGCAGTTTTGACAAAAATATAAAGTAGAGAAAGATATGTACTGCACAATTCAAGCACAAAATATGCATTTGAACACAGATGCAGATGCGGCACTTGCAGGCTAGAGAAATTTGGATGGTTGAAAGCATCTCAGCAGACATGTATAGGAATTAAATCACTAAAATGAGCATGTAAATTATTCTGTGGCCCCGGATAATTGAGCATATTTAATTCTCCCACTAAATTTTCTAAATTCTACAATCAAACTTGAACCTTTTTTTATAGCATGAACCGAAACGAGTTCTGTTTGTTGCCATGAGTTTTTTGTGCACAATTCAGATGTAAATCCCTGATTCTTATTTACTATTTAGTACACCAGGGTTTGCATCGAACATTATGGAACATTTTCCTAAATTGAAAAAAGAGAAGGAAGGAATATATTAGACCCCGTGGCCAGAGTAACTTTCACCATATTCACAAATGACAATTCTTCCTTCATATTTGAAAGTCAAAACTCATCCATCCGTCAAGTCAAACATATTCTCACGTGCAGCAAATGACTGTATCATTACAATATAAAATGTAAATCAGATAACAGCTAGCTCATGTAGACTTGGGTAATCTCACCGAGCCAATTTCATGAGCGGACAACTGGGCATCTCCCACTAAATGTTCTACAATTGAATTGGAACCTTTTTTGATAGCATGAACCGAAACGAGTTCTGTTTCATGAGTTTAATGCGCAGCGTTCAGATGTTAATACTATCCCAGGGATTTGCATTTACTATTTAGTACATCAGGGTTTGCATCAAACATTATGCCACATATTCCTAAACAGAAAAAAGGGAAGGAAGGATCACATTAGACCCCATGGCAAAAATGACTTTCATCATATTTACAAATTACAAATGTCCTATCTTCCTTCATATTTTGGAAGTCAAAATTCAGCCATCTGGCAAGTCAAACATATTCTCACGTGCAGCAAATGACTGCATCATTACAACATAAAACGTAATGCTGATAAGAGCTACCACATGCTAAACTTGGGCAATCTCACCAAATCAATAAATGTCATGAGGGGACAACCGGGCATATTTATCTCTCCCACTAAATGTTCTACAATCAGATCGGCAAAAATAACCCTCGATATGGGTATTTTAGACAGACGACATCCATAACATGGTGATGCCAACCCATCGTATGTGCTGAAGACATGGTTATGAGGACAAGCAATTGATCTATAGATGGTTAGAAGTAAAGCACGAATATAGATTACACTCAACTTGAACAAAGAATACAAGAAAGCTTTTCCCAAACAAGAACATGAAAGAGCGCTACCCATACAATTCTTAAGCCGTACCTACCAGACAAAAGAAGGCAGAAATGCAGTGCCAAACAAGTTCTTTAAGGGTAAAAGAAAAAAAATAGTTAACCTACGGTGATGAACGCAACATTTACTACTGCCACAGGCAAGAGATGAGGTGATTTGGATGAAAGTAGAAACATGGGACATAATTTAACCCCACCACCACCCATGTGAGACTTTGCAAAGGTGAGATAACCAACATAACATATTATTGCATAATGAAATGACAACTTGCAATGAGTAAGAGCTAGGTTAAATATATAAAAGGCTAGTAAACCCTAATTAGCACTATGACTAAACCACCCTTAGAAACAATATAAAATATCAAAAGTGTGACGACTAACAACTACTACTAAATATATATTCACACCGTGATCCACCCACAAACAAAAGAGAGCAACAAGAAGCAGACATATACATAACTATCAACTTAAACAGCATACACCAGTGTTTTTTTGAATGCTGAGTCAAATGACCAAACAATGGAGCACGCTGCACAAGCGTATATCGAACACTTTCAGGTGGAACCCCCAATATGCCAACATTATTCGGAGAGGAAGAAGGAAAAAAAATGGAAACAAAAACTGAACACAAAAAAATTTAAAGGGAAGTAAACTCTATGTCGATGTTCCAGCCAGTGCAAGGAAAAACCCATATCTACACTGAGTCCAAAACTGCGTATCCAAGGGGTCAGCTAGATCAATTTGTTCAATTTCGTAAAATTTCTCAACAAAAGTGCGAAAAGATGGAAATTCAAAATACCCAAGAATTTTCATACAGGAGTGTATCCACCACTGTTGTAGTCGATGCTCCAGTGAGCATCCCAGAAATGGCAATATAGTAGCATAATAAGGTTTAAACGAGATATACTGTATCAACAGGAAAGCAGACCTTTCTGATTTTTTAGAACGAATATTCAGAGGATATACAGAGATATAACATAATTTTTTGTTTAGCCATTGAGTTTTTCCTTTCTTCTTGTTCTCACTCATCCGAACAATGAGGGAGAAGTGTGTTACATCTTTGAAGGACAGAAACATGTTCTACCTCAAAAGATATCAAAGATTATGAGCACAGTCCTAAATAAGCCACCTGAGATACAAAGCAAATAGGACTTATGCACAAGTATCACATCCCTTTATCCTCACAAGGAGCACTCTTAAATTCTTAACTTCCTGTATAAGAAAAATACCTTTATATCTATCTTTTGTTTATTCAAGCCTATAGTTTAAATCTATTACACAAAACAGGTACTCAAACAACATACCTTTTGCCACAAAACTTTGTTTGGACGTAACAGACGTATGACCAAATGGAATTCCTGTAAAGACAAGTTTTGTTTTATCAAAATAATACTAAACATCATCATAAACGAAACCCAATAAGCTATTGTTTTCCACTGATTACCAAGGTAGGATCAGTGTAGGTACCAACTTTATTCAACCCACGTGATGCATAAAAATATTGTGGCTAACTAAACAAATAGTCGAGCATTGACATCACAACCACCCTAGAAAGTCTCATAAAACTACTTAAATAGTACAAGGATCATTCCTATATAAATAATAAAAAGATATGTAAACATGGAAGGCACAGAAATACCAGTAATCACGAAACTAAACATGGAACAAATACTGTGGGGCTCCGTTTAAATATCCATCTAATGACGAGGGTAAGATGCAAAGAAACACTCAGTCCTGCATCACTGCCCCATAGTACAATGCACAATGTATCGCTGCGTAAGCTAATTCAAGAAAGTTGCACGAGTTTTATGACATGAGCCACTATGTAAGAGTAATAACAAAATAAGAGGTTAAGTTTGAATCCAATAACAAGGGATAAGATGCAAAGTCACCCTGTATTATTCCCGAAACTACATAAATTTTGAGAATAATGGAGAGAACAGTACAAAACATTGTTAAATCAATAATAGTTCCGCATCCTTAAGTTGTTAGGAAATAGGCCAATAATAATAATAATAATAATAATATATCAAGCTATCCAACACCCTCTTTGCAACCCGTTTTGCATCTCTTGCACATGGACGAACTGGGAACAAATTAATGGTGCACTTGAGCCCAAATAAATAAGAACTGTGAACAAATTAATGGTGCACTTGAGCCCAAAATAAATAAGATTAAGTCAAAAGAAGAGAATAGGAAGAAATCGAGAAATAAACACTAAAAAAAGAAAAAACCCAGAAAAAGGAAAAGAAAACAAACACACATGCTCCAGATGAGAAGGGTGTAATACGAAACATGGTAAACACTAAAATCTTAACTGCAAAACCCGGGTAAGCTGAAGTTAAAAAAACATAAATGCCTTTGACTAGTCTGTGGGGACACCACAACTTGTTGTTAAACAAATGTTCCAAGTCAAATCCCTTTGACTACTCTGTGAGAGCTCCTACAGTTTAATGTTAAACAAGTATTCTACAAATAGAGAAGATCAGCAACCATCATGACTCATGACTTCTATGCAATGGACTCCTATTAGTAATTACATAAGCTACAGGCAGCCCCGAAAATCGCTTCATTTTGTTCCACGGCTTTTGTGTTCCAGAAACTCAACAAAAAAATACTCCCAAAAGCTTCTCTCCCACAAAAGACTACAAGTGCATAAGCATCTTCATTGAGCAAAACTAGATTAAACACGAATCTTTCCATTAAGAAAAGAAGATGATCTTTTGCAGTTTCAGTGTGACTAGTGTATGGGGAATGAAAGAGAATCTTGAAAATTCTTGGCAATAAAAAGATCATGTCTAGATATGGTTCACATGGACAAGTTGTAGTTTTATTAAGGTATGCTATTCTATTTAGGAAGTTTAGATTTGCTAGGATATTATTTCTTATTTCTATTTAGGTATTCTATTCTAGTTAGGTAGTTTGCATTTGTTGGAATTATAGTTCTTACTTGCATATAGACCACATGCATTAGGTTATAGGGCGACTGAGTTATTGAGAATTTGAGATTAAGTGCGACATTTGTGTCAGGGTTTTAGCCCTCAATTCTTTTTCTTTGAAAATTCCCATTCTTCTTTAACTATTTGCTCCTCTTTTGGAGCAATTCTCCATATTCTCTGGTTTTGTGATCAATTGGATAGTTGGACGGAATTTATTAACAGCTGTCACACATCAACTAGGATCTTTACTTTTTTATTTGGGTATTTCCTTGAAAACCTCAGCCAATAGAAAAGAACAACCATAGTATAAAGGCTCTAAGGAATGAGAATACGGAAGGGTAAATTCTGTACACAGATGTGAACAGTTTTTTTTATTGAGACTGAGGAACTAGCATGTGTTCACAATAAGAGATCCATAGATATGAACAAATGACAATGAGTCCCATCATAACGGGAAAGACTCCCCTTCGAATAAGGTCACTCATGCACAGAAGCATTCTGTTGAAGCTCTTTGAAGATAAAAAAAAACTGGATAAAAAATAGACGCAAGTACTCATTGGTACTCGAAGTAGAAATAGAAGATGTCAATACTCACTAGTTTGTTAAGTCTTACCATCATGATCAAAAACCACCTGCACAAAAAAAAAAAAAAAAAAAAAGAAATCGAACAGAAGCAACATCAGCAGTTGCACTATAAATAGTAAGTTTCCTAACGAATGAAAAAAGAGGAACAAATAAGAGAATAAGAGACATTCAATGGCTTTTCGAATCAGGAAGAGACAATACAAGAATAACAAATATTTGAAAGTTCATATTTCCATTTGTCATACGTAAATAATTACTACACTCATAAACCATACTAACTGCTGATGACAAAGGATAAAGAGATACCCTATTTATGCCTCATAACACTTGTAAAGGGTATTTTACACGAGTGGTTCTTGTAATTTGTCTTTTGAGAATTTTGGTCCTCCTAGTTTCAACTATGAAGTTCATCAATCTTGCCCTTGATTTTAACTTCTGCGTGAACTAAGTCCATTCACCGAAAGCATCTTTTTCTTCCTGACAAAAAGTGCACATGCGGCCCTTACGTGATTTTTTCTGGGAGTAAAGTGGTCCAATCAACTGTTATTCTCTCCAACCACCACAACCATGGGCTTCTTTATCCCCGAGAGAGAGAGGGAGATTGAAGAGTGATATAACACTAAAATCTCCTACATCCACTTCACGCCCAAGCGCTCAGTATCAAACTAAAGAAAACTAGAAAGCTAAATGCAACGAAATTGCAGACAAACAAGTGGCCAAACAGCAGGAGAAAGTTAGAAATTGATAAAGGAATAACATTCTGGTCATTATTAGCACAGAAACAAATCAGATATTCATAAGATCAAGCCGCATTCATCAATCTACCCACTGGACAAATTCAACAATGGTTCCGACATTGGTATTCATCCACACAGCTAAAGAACATAAGAAATAGATAAAGGAAGATGATTATGGTAATTAGTGGAGAAACAATCAGATATTCATAAGATCAAGCCCCATTAGTCAATCTACCCACCGCAACACCCAAAACCAAAAGGAGATGGACAAAGAACAAAAGAGTACATCAAACCATTATATTCTTTTTCTTTTTTGAAATAATATAGATATGCAGATGAACAAAGGAATTATGAAAAAAGCTGAACCCATCTCTGGTATCCGGTAAATCTATTCCAATATATGAAGGGGCTGCTCCTTTTTGGTGTCCTGAGATTGTGTATGCGTTTGCTTTCAAATAGTGCCCTCACCCAAATCAATTAATGCACCACTTATAACTTGGCATGAGTGCTTACACTTGGACAAAAGAGTAAGATAGGGCATCAAAACACCCCACGATCTAATTGAAATGCAAAAATACAACTGCATTGGGTCATGATTTTTAAATGCCTAGGCATTATCTCCAAATGGGGTTCAAAAGAGCTTGAGTAACATAGCAGGAAATGCCCAACTAAGTTAATCTCTATGTCCAGTACTATCATAATGGGAATAGTACCCAAAAAAGGTACATAAATTAGGTTATATCAAGTAACAGCAAACGAAAAATAAAACAAGGATAGTAAAGCAAAGGAAAATGAAAAAATAAAAAGCAGAAATGGTGCATAAGTGTGGCTTCTGTATTTCAAGAGAAAGACATGTATACGCATAGATACATACCGCAACATGCGAAGGAGTAAACTCCAGGACATCAATTATCTGCAAGAGCAACAGTCACAAATCAGAAATAACTAAAACGGCCAAAAAAAATAAACTAAAAACAAATATTTTCTGTTTCGTGAGGTGTGGCCATGTGGCCCAATTCTTTTTAGCTAGTTGCATCGATGAACTAATTTTAACTTACCAAAAGCAAAGGCAACTGGCAGAGTTAGGAATAGAAATACAATAGCTTTTCGTCCACAAAACTACACAAAGTTGTGACATACAAAAAAAAGTTTAGTTTGAACTTAGACGCCAGCTAACAATTGGTCATATATTCAGGTAGTCATGTTTCTAAGAGGCAATTGAAGCAACATAAGAAGCTCAAGTTACTCAGGGAGGTGCCATCAAATCTCCATTCAGCCACAAACAGAGAAAATAATACTAGCTTATTACTCCTGAGTCCTGAACATATCAATATAGATGTGTAGTGTATTTTATTGCTCTGGGTTACTAAACAGTAGCAGAATGAAACTAACATAAACACGACTTACAAGAGATAAAGCAGTAGATATAGTTAAGACCCAATCTCCATTGCCATCAGCGTGCGATAGATGACCATGGTGCAACTTTGCTACTCATAATGCAATATAAAGGAACAACCTTTAGCAACTGAATTAGTTAGAACATAAAAAGAGATAAATTCACACACAATATCAATGCATACTGTTGAATGCTGAGACAAAACAAGTCGTTTCCCCCAAAACAAATAGCGAAACAGCAATTCCTACCTGTAGCCTCTGGATTACCAAATAGGCAATAGACATAGCCATTCTGGTTCTTTCGGGGATGTGAAAATGTTCTCACTTCTACTAAGTGCCAAGTATCACAGGAATTTACGTCCACATTTCAAAAACTTATTTTCGTCTTAAGTACCTTGGAACCTATCTAGGAGGCCGGGAAAACGAGTAGGTAGGGGATCTTCTCATGTAAATCATAATAGATGAATATCAAATAATAGATCTAGTTAACAAAATAGTGTTCTCCAGCATGTTCGGAGACATCGGAACTGTCTCTGCTCAACCACTAGAACATAGAAACAAGAAAGTTTTGCACCCATACTTTTTCAGTGAAGTTACTGAGCAATTAAGAAACAACATGCGAGTAGGTGAGAGTAACTGAATGACAATGTTGAGATAGATGTATGATAAAACTTTGTGAGAAAGAATTAGAAATAAGACACTTTTGGGACGGTAGTAGTACCACTGATAGCAGATAAGATTGGAGAATAGATTAAGGTGGACGATGTGGTAGTTAGGAAGAGTGATATGGTTACAGTAGATGGTGGCACTAAGGGGGAGGGGTAGACCAAACTTAACTTTTGAGGCACTAGTAAAAAAAACCTAGGTTTGTTGGATACTAAGGAAAATGATAAATGTACCCACACACACACACACACAAAAAAGAAAAAGAAAAAGGAAGATGATGCCCTCGACAAAACTCAACAGAGACAACGGATTCATGTAGCCGACCCCAATTAATTGGACATAAGGCTCAATATGGTTCGGTTCGGTTTGGTACTAAGTCAGCCACTTAGGATGGAAGATTGTACTACTTTGCTATTCGGAGGTATACAAACATTATGTTATCATCAAAACATCACAAACTTATTACATGTTGCGTTATCATATTTCTTTGTTTGCCTTTTCTTCGCATCATCTTCGAACAGAAATTGCTCTATATCAGCCTCCAGCTGTTTGCATCAAAGTTGATGGTACATAACTCGGTAAGACCAAGAAAAATCAATATGTTCTGCATCAGTAACATTTCATATAGTTTTCAGTTACAAGCGAAACTGAACATTACTTTTCCAAAGTTCATCATTGTCCTCTGAACTAGGTTAAGTTCCTCCTTACGGAATCATCTAAAAACTGTAGATTTTAGAGAGCACTATTTCTTCATGAAGTAGTTCCCGTGCCCAACCTAGGACTAAAATTCATTCCACGAAGAAATTAATACAACATTACTTGCGGATACATCAAGAATACCAACTTAATAGCATTACCACAGCTCAGCACTTCCAAATAAGCATAAACATAGAATAGGCAAGGTTATGTGATGTACCAAGAAGCTTGAAGTAAGCTCTGTAAATAACCGATGTGCCATCAATAAGCATAACTCTACCATTTGAAGAATCGAGATTGGTTGATTTGTCAACGGTCTTAACAGAGTCAGAAATTGTATTTTGGAAGTTTGTTCCTTCAGTTTCAGTAGATATCCCCACATTTGTTGAATAGTTTGCAAAAGGAACTCCAGATAAATCTGAATCCAAACTACCAGATAGCTTGCAGGAATCCTGATAGACAAGCACCAGATTGGATAGTTGAACAAAAACATACTAAGCCTGTCGAAAGGTAACCTCAATCAAAGTGCAAAACTCAATAAAACATCTTCCAGCACAGAATCCTAAATAATGTCCTATATACAACTGTTTAACTACAACATAGAGGGTGAGCACGTACCATGTGTGCTCACATTTTTAGGAGGGGTGGGGATAGTGGGGTGGTGGTCATGATGATGGTTTTTGTTAGAACTTGTCCCACATTGGTTAATTATAACTTCCAAAGCTAGTATATGAGCCTGGGCGGCCTCCCCACTCATTGCCAATTGGTTTTGAGTTGGATACTTTAACATGGTATCAAAGCTAGATTTTTCGGAGGCTTTTTCCCTTTGTTTATGCCATAGTTGCACTTTGTTCCTTTGTGATCCGTATGTTCCGGGTCCTTTGTTGACCTCTCCACGTGCGAATCAGGGGTCGCACGCGCGGGGGAGTTTGAAATTTGTCCCACATCGGTTCATTATCGCCTCCAAAATTAGTATATGAGTCTGGGCGGCCTCTCCACTCATTGGCAATTGGTTGTGAGTCGGATGCTTTAACATTGTAACAGAGCTAGGCTTTTGGACAAGACTCTCTTGGTTGAGTGCACCTTGTTTCGTTGTTTGTTGTGATCCCTACGTTATGGATCCGTTGTTTATCTCTCCATGTCCGAGTCAGGAGTCGCACGCGCGGGAGAGTATCAGAGCTTGTCCCACATTGGTTAATTATAACTTCCAAGGCTAGTATATGAGCCTGGGCGGCCTCTCCACTCATTGCTAATTGGTTTTGAGTTGGATGCTTTAACAGTTTTTATTCTTTCATACTCGTAACAGTTATTTAATGGGGCATTAAAAGTAGTTATAAAATTCTCAATTTTAGGTGCAAATAAGGACATCACTTTTGTGACGGGGCTTCAAAAAAAGGAGACACCAATTTGGATTCTCCTTTTATTTATTAGAATAGATGTGTGTCTATACTGTCAACAGCTTATATCTTACTATATTTGTAAGCACGCATTCATATAATTCAGTAAATGCCAATACATTAGTAAGGCACAGATCATCACGAAGCCATTCTTCGATCCATAAATTGTGAGAAAAGCTAGAGTCTAATCAGCTGCCTCCACTTTCAGCTATTTTCTATAGGGATGACCACAAAAGATTGTAGATGTGATATGACATGAGATTGTATTTCCATGTGAAATGATGGGAAGAAATAATGGCCTTGTTCGTTTCATAGTTTTAGTTTAGTTTTAGTTTAGTTTTGTAATCATTACACTCATTTCTCTCTCTATCTCTCTCCAGTCATTACACCTTTTTTCCAAAACTAAACTAAACTAAAACGACTAAACAAACAAGGCCAATGTAAGTTGCCTCACAATCTGAGTGGTGCTCCATGCAGTCAAAAATGGGGTTGACACCGTCAGGATATAAGAATAGTGTTGACAGCAACAGCATCAGAATTTAAATCTGTACAAATGTCTAACACCTTCCTAGTTGGTGTCACCGCCATGGTTGGGAAATATCAAAACTGATGCAACATTTTAGGGCCTGATAGACTGATTTCACAAGTCGCTACCTCAAGGATAAATAATACCGTCCCAAAAAGCAATTGCTTTCTAATATTTGCACAAAAAAACATTATACCTGGTTAAAATATAACATTGGTGGGCGAGTCCCATAAGGTCTCACAAGATTGCACAAGATTCCAGCCCTTTGAATCATTAACAAGTTCCTCCCATGGAAACAAAGACTCCTGGAGAGCGAATGAATGAGATAATTTGACAAATTATGGCATGCCATACACTCATGCCAGTTTTTCCGGAATTGTGGTAGCTTATTGCATGGGAAGTGAGTTTCAATTACACACAGTGGCCTGTGATGTTGAAATTACTGCTCGTACAATTCAACTGCAATGCCGATTAAACCAAATGTCAGTATACACAGTACATGGATGGACCACAAGAAAAGATACATGGAGCCACATGTCCTGACCCAGAAAAAGACAATAACAAGATACAAAAAAGACAGCGGCACAAACATTAAAAAAAAGGTGGAAAAAAAAGACCTAAACAAGGACCGAGAGAAGGTACAATTTTCGATCTTGCATCCACATTCCAAGGCAACTTATAGACTTCCTTGAGTGTTCAGTCTTTCATATCAGGTCCCATAAAACTAGAGAAGGGTGTATGGAAAAAAACATAGAGGGCTAACAGGATTAAATCTAAGCAACCACAGATTTCATTTCGTAACATCTTGCTTCAAAAAGTCACACAAAAGGATGTCAACAGTCGATTTTCTAAGTGTCAACAACACTCTTTGTGAAGATACACTTACATCCTTCTTACTAAATTCTTTCTACCTACATATTGGAGGAAATAGAAACTGGAAAAATGCGTAAAAGCTTAAGAAAACAGTGTACGGGAAAGGAAGAAACAGCACATTATAATAAGAAAAGCATACTCAACAATTTTAAACCCCAATCACTTGGTATATCACCGTTCAGCACTATTACTTAGTCCATATTTGTGGCCATATACTCCATATAATTTTAGCCCATATTGTCCCTTTAACTTGCCTTCACATATTTTCTATTAGTTTATCATGTCCTCATAATTCTATTTTTTTATCAGCTAGTCTTTTCCTTCTGATGCCTTCAACTAACCTAAGCAACCTCCCTAATATTATGACGCACTTACCGGCTTAGCCGCAGGCCACCTTTTACCCATCTTGTTCTTGATAGGCACCACCTCCAACTTACCAAAACAACAGTAGCTTCATGACTTGTCTTGCTTGTATTACCACTCTGCCCGTGTATCTTAAGTGAAACTCATTCATGTTAAACTTCAGCACCACAACTATTCTATGTCCTAGTTTTCCAACTCCTATATCACTGTCCCATCGGAGGTGCAACACGCCAAGTCTCTATTGTCAACTATGGGAATTCAAAAACAAGAGGATTTTTGAGGTTCAATTTCAACAAAAATAATAAAACTTTTAAGCTATACGTGGCTCGTGTAAGTAACTTTTACAATGAAAATCCCCTCCTACTAAATAAGCAATTCAAATGCATCATGATTAAGCTCTCAAACTCAATGTCGAAATATATGTGCTTATATTCTTAATTAAACACTAACACTAACACAATCGCCACCCAAACTCTACTAAAATAATACTTAACCGACCATTACCATAGAAGCTTCGCCCAAAATAATGCTGAAAGAAAGGCTCTTAGTGTTTAGTATCGTAGTGTCGTAGACCCAAATGGATTCTGGTTAGCCAACTAAACTACCCATTAAAAATAACAAGAGAGAGAGTAGAAGAAGAAGAAGAACAGAGAGAGACGAGGAGAGAGAGGGGGTACTTTTACAGTTGCCGGAGCCGCCGATCGCCACCGGAGCTGCTAGCGGCTTTGTTCGAGTCAAGATAAAGATTTTGGGGTGGTTCTGTACTGACAAATACACGTATACTTTGGCTTCATAATATTTACCCTACAACTTTGAGATATTAAAGATTGACCCCAACAAAACAAATTAAATAACTGACTGCCACCTAGGGATGGAAACAGAGCCGGCTCATACATGAAGCCCAAGAAGCTTGGGCTTTAAGCCCACCAAAAAAATAAAAAATTTAGGACCCCCAATTATCTAGGAAACCTACATATATATACTAGGCCCAATATAATTTTTGTGTAAGCCCTCCATACAAAAAAATGACCCAATTCAAAGGATACGGTGAAGATGCTTGATTATGATGACTTGATTAGTACGTTTGCCGCTAAAAGTGAGAGAAAAAGGATGTTCAAATGATGAATTTTGAAATATTGTAGCGGTTGTATATTTTTGGATAATTATAGGTTTACATTTTGTAATGATAAATCTTTTGCAATGGTTTTTATAAAGACTCCTTATTGACCAATTTTTGTATGCAAAATATAGGGTGGGCTTCGTTTAATAAGTTCGATGCATCTTAACCCAGATAACAAATCCATCAAGTCCATAATTAACATGAGAGTAGTATTGACTACTCTTATGAAACATAGGATTGCTACCAAACCTTATGATTTGCCTTCTTCATTTGTTCATGTTTCGTTAGTCTTGCCATCTGTTTTCAAAGTTATATTACAAAATTAGAGGAAACATATATATTTCCGGCTAACTCATTATATTATATTAGACAAAGCTTTAATATTCAGTGGAATTAGGCAAACTTGAACCTGTTAAGGCCAAAGTTTGAAATTAGGGCATTATTCATTTTATAGTGCAAACTAAGCACTTATTTTGAGTTAAATCTGCATATGTTTTAGCTAAGGAGATGGTGCAACAGAAACGGAGTAATTTTGCCATGAGGGGTCAGCCTAGTGGTGAATCTGAAGATGATGGGAAATGGAGGCGAGTTTGGCATGCCCACTGTCCTATGAAATCAAGTTTTTCTTGTGGCGAAGCCTTCAAAATATCTTGCCAGTGAATGTAGCTTTGGCCCAAAAACGTATCCATGTGGACAGTTTATGTCCAGTATGTGGTATGGAAGAGGAAACAGCTTCACATATGCTTCTCCGCTGTTATAGAGCTTCAAAAGTGTGGACTTTATCCCCTTTTCGATTACGGCCTGAGGAATTATTATCGACGCAATTTGGAGAAGTTTGGAGTAGGATGGGAGTTATTAGCAAAGGAGAAGATAAATGGCATGCATGGGTCTTTTTGCAACAATTTGCTGGCACATTTGGAAGGCACGGAATGATTGGGTATTCAATAGGAGATGAATTGACGAGGCAAAGGTTTTGGGTAATGCTTTGGATGAGGTTAATGACTTCCATGTGGCGATGAGCAAAGAGAAGCATGATTCGACGAAGCAAGCAAGAGAGGGTGCTGCTCATTGGTGTCCACCAGCTCAAGGAGTGCTAAAGGTTAATATAGATGGGGCATTTGATAAGGTGTCAAGAAAGGGGGGTATTGGCCTTGTGGTGCGGGATAATTTGGGGCAGATTGTTTCTATGGAGGCTATTCCTATTCTTAATGCTGCTTCGGTAGAGTTGGTAGAGGCGCTGGGTTTTAAATTGGCTCTAAATATGGTGATCAACAATTTAGACAAGGACTACATTTTCGAAGGAGACGCTCAAAACATAGTGAACATGCTGCAAGGAAGTAAGAATGCCAAGGCTTGCTTGGAGGTCATCATCAAGGATTCGCTCAATTTAGCTAGATTTTTTAATTCTTATTCTTTCAATTATGTTTCACGTACTTGTAATAGGGTGGCTGGTGTTATAGCCAAACATGCCCTATCTTTAGATCTTCCTACAACCTAGCAATGGAATTTCCCGCACTGGGTTTGTAGGGAGGCCTCTTTGGATGTTTCTCAGTTGAAGTGATTAATAAGAATGTTTTCGATTGGCAAAAAAAAAAAAAACTAAGCACTTATTAGGTATATTTATTAGAACAAATTATTAACAATCTCATAATTTGGAGCCAACAATCTCAACAATTGGGCAACGTTGAACACTGTCATAAATTAGGCCAAACTATGACAAAACTTGGAATTCCAAACAATCTCACAATTTAGTCCCAACTATGAAAAAGATATTGGAAAAACAATGTCAACAAATAGGGAAAAATTCTACCGATTGGTGATATATCAGTTCAATCCCAGAAAATTATGGCAAAATCAGTTCATGAAACCCAGGAAATAGGGCAAAGCTAAAATTGATTGAAGCCCAGTAATTATGTCAAAAACCATTTCGATGTAAACCCTGAAATTAGGGCATAAGCAAATCAATAAAAAATGATAAATTAAGGCAAACACTTCTCATAAATTAGGGCAAACTATCAACAATTAATTCGAATACCACCAAATCAATTCGAAAACCAGTAGATCTATTGAAATGAGCTGATCAATGGAGTACTTCGAAACCCATAAATTAGGGCACACACTTCTCAGATTGAAACCCAAAAATTAGGGCAAAAAATCAATTCAAAACCCCCCAAATCAGTGGGTTTTTGTAAACATGAACTGAGCAAATTAATAACGTACAAAGATGAACAATGGGTTACTTCAATTACTTGAGAGAAATGGTCGAAGACGAGGTCGAGATGACAAAGAATATAGTCACCAGTTTGAAACGCCACGTACGCGTACAAAACGAGGTCAAGATGAAAAAGAATGGAGTCACCAGTTCGTCTTCTCTCTTTTTGATTGAGACCTAAAACCCCACGTACGAGTACAAAACCCCCCAAAATCACCCGGATTTGGAGGGGTAAAACAAGTGCGAAAAAACACAAATCCGGGGGAACATGGAGATGGAGTCCCAATAATGTTTTTAATTGGGGATGAAAATGGCGTGCCAAACGCAGGAGTAGAGTGGGCTCAGGATTACATTTGCCAAATCCGGGTGCCATATACAATCGCCAAACAGTGCCTTAAAGTCCTTTAAAATGAAATACGCTCTCGTTCTTAATCTTCGCACTCGCATATTTTAGTCGTTAGAGATGTGATTAAAACACTTTTTCATGCTTACGCTCTCACACCAGCACATCGACATGCATGCGGATTATGCGACTTAGCTCCATAGTCCATATATAGGCCACAAAAAATTAAGCATGCTTTTTTGCTTTTTGACTTATTAGGGGGAAAAGCAAAAACTTTTTTTGACTTGTTTTGGCCTAAAATGTTGTAGGAGTTGCTTATTAATCCAAAGTAAATGACTTTTTGAAACTCAGAAAAACAAAAACATGCTTAACTTTTTAGGACAAAATAAGCCATAGTACTTTCATTTGGAAAAGTTCGCTTCACAACCAAGAAGAACTTGTAGGTGGGCTTCAGCCCACTCCTTGCAAGCTTTAAGACCATCTCCAACCCAATTCTTCAATTTGAAGAACCAAAATAATATTTTTTATTAAAAAGATGAGTTTGAAGAATGCCACTATTTTTCTTAACTCTAACCCAATTCTTCATTTTTTTCCTCTATAAAAATTTCCCTCCAAATATTCCAACAATTTCCCCTCCAAAATATTCCCCCAACTCTGCTCTTCATTTTTCGACAAAAATAACGACTTAAGGATAACCGATAAACTATGAATCGACTTTCCTTATATTAATACAAAATATAGCCATTGTACGATCTATCCATAATCTTTTTTCGATTTCTTTCGTAATAAGAATATTTTTTCTATTTCTTTAACTATCTCTTGTAATAAGTAATAATCTGGAATTTGTTTTTGTTTCCTACATTACCTCCATAAATAAGATTTTTTTGATTTCTGCTTTTCTTAGTAATATCGTTCCATAGGTTAAGGAACTTCACAAAAAATGCTTTGAGTCTCATAGTCGTCCGTCCTCCTATACGAAAATTCAATTTCTTGCAGATAGATTATCTATTTGACGCAGTAGAATTAATTGTCACTGTCTATTTTCCCTCCTTCCTTATAAGTGGAATAGTTTTCTATACGATATATATTAACTCGATTATTTTAGTCATTTTTTATGACTTTTTTTTTCAATTCACTGCCATTCCAATCGAATAAGTGAAATAGATCAATGTTTATTATTTCACTTATTTAATTTAATTCAACTTAAGATTCAAAAAGTTTTTTCTTACCCAAATCATTATGATCACTATGAGTTCCAACAACTTCATAAATAAAATCTCGTTTCCGTCCAAAAATCCAAGACTCCACTTTAAGTTTCATTTCCCAATATGAGTTCTAGCCATGAGGGGGGGGAAAAAAAGTTCAATACTGGTGGGTTAAGTTTTTTACTACAATTTTTTTTTTTTTAAGAAATATATTGGCTATTGGTCTCATTTTAAAGGTATTTTCAATATCTTTTTATTGGTACCAAATTTATAGAAATTGGATCAAAAATTTAAAAGATGCACACATTTTAGGAAAAAGGAATGGTACAAATCCCATTTGAAGAATGTTCTTCATTTTTGAAGTGGTTCTGAAGAACCAAAAAATGCTTCTTCATTTTGAAGGAGGGAAATGAAGTGTGGTTGGAGCCTGGAGGGGCCTCATTCTTCAAAATGAAGGAATAAAGGCATGGTTGGAGATGCTCTAAAAGTTGATTAGTTGATCTTTTTCCCCATATCTTTAGGAGCGGGGTCCCTAACGAGGGAATGACGCTGCAGGTGTAGTTCCCCTAAAACGGCACCACTTTATTGTATCTTAGGCAGCCATTTAACCTTTGGCTCACAGATGCTTGCAAGGGGCCCACTTCAGGATCCCACATACATAACCTGTGTCGTTCAATAATCTTCAAATAATTTCTCGAATAGTCTAAAAAAACTAGCTCAAGCGGATAATTATAGGTGGTTGATCCATTTTTTCAATTTGTCATTTCAAAATTTAGGATCCTAAGTTGAATGATTTTGTAAGAAAAGTTTTATAATTTTGTATCTGATATTCTCGTAATCTGGACTGTTTTTATTGTTAGGCTTGTCGAGAAGGGTATTCAACGAAAAATTTGTCTTGATGGACCATCGATAATTATCAAAACACAAGAATTATTTTTAAAATATGAACTTATTCTACGGTTCAGATAAATTAATCCTTGCATTTTCGATTTAGTTCATATTTTTAAAACAATCCTTGCATTTTGATACTTATCCAGGTCTGATGAAGATAAATTTTTATTTCTACCGAAATGCCCTTCTTAATTAGCCCCAATGCACTACATTCATCCATCCCCATTTTATAGTCCATTTTAGAAATTTGTGCCACTTTTCAATGTATTACATACTTATATTTTATAACCTATAATGTTTTAGGTGATTTTGAAAATTTTATTTAATAGAACTAATTGAGATTCAAGGGGTTGGTTCTGGAGACACAATATTTAACACAACTTTTGACACTCCATCTCAGCCATTGAAATGAATGGCTAAGATTAAAACTAGAAAAATGTTCTCTCTCCCCACTTCCTATCCCACTCAAGCAAAATCAGCTTCTCCCCCTACCCTCATGAAAGATTTAGATCTCATGAGCGACAGCCTCTCTCTCTTTCTTCAATTTCGAACCCACTGGATCAATATAAACTCAATGAATCAAAACGAAAATACGATGAGGGAAAAAAACTCAAAATTAAAACCTTACTCCACTAATATCAAACTGATTCGCTTCATTTTTGTTTGGAAAGAACAGAGGAACGATTTGTTTCACATTTAGTTGAAGAGAAAACATTATTTCCACTGCCGGCGGAAACAAATGTTTCCTCCAAATCAATAAAAGCGGTCTGTGTGATTGTGTAGTCAATGTGATTGTGTAGTACACAATCGCACTGACCACTGTGATTGATTTGGAGGAAACATTTGTTTCTACTGTCGGCGGAAATAACTTATTCTCTTAGTTGAAAGGTGTTAATATTTGAGTTCTCCCAATTCCAACATTTTTATTTCGCATTTCGTCGGATCTGGTTGGAGAATCGTCATTAGCTGCGAAGGTTGTTCGTGTTTGGTTAGTTTGCCGTGGAGTTAAACGACATCGTGACAATTTTTAGACAAGGTTAGCTGCGCCGGGCGACGGAGATGGGAGAGGTGGTTCTGATCAGTTGGACGGGATGTGATGGAAGTCGCGTGAGGGAAGGGAGGTGAGAGATAGAAGTATAGAACACTTGAGAGACTAAGTTTTAATCTCAACCATTCAATTCAATGGCTGAGATGGGCCGTCAAAAGTTGTATTAAATGTTGTGTCCACGGAACTGGTCCTTGTATTTTGCATACACGAAAGTATCACCAACTGAAAAATACTTCGTAATCGATTCCCTATCCTGTTAGGACTAGAACGACGGACTACGACGGGAGCAATATCTACGACTTGAGAAGAGAATCCCTGCGCTACAGAGCCACCTCGTCCGTCTTTCATCTTCTTCTTTCATACGATAGTAAAACCATCATGAAACGACCATTTGACGACGGCTTCGGCCCTAACGACTCAAAGAAGCCAGTATTCCTCACCAAAGCTCAACGAGAGCAGATAGCCCTCCAAAAATGTGAAGAAGAAATCGCCGAGCAGAAACGCCGCTCCGAACAGTTGCTACTCCACCACCGCCCTTCACTCGATTCCAAAAACGACGACTCCTCACGCTCCAACCACCACCACTGCTCTTCCCGCGATCGAGACTGCGTACGGGAATGGGAGCGTGATTCGGAGAGGCGAAACCGCGAACGGGAGCGGGAGGAGGAGCAGAAGGCCAAGGAGCGCGCCCGTCTCGAGAAGCTAGCGGAACGAGAGAAGGAGAAAGAAGCACGAGCTCCGGGTTCTTGCCGGGGCTGGAATAGTTCTGGCCTCCTTTGGGTAAAAAACTTAATCCAAATTATTGGTTTTTTGGTTTTTTGTCAAATAATCCAAAAAACCGGTTTGGTTTTTTCTTAAACTTAATCCAAATTATTCCCTCATTTGGCTAATAATCCAGATTATGGATTATTGGATTATTCGTTTGTCCTTATTCAAAAAATTTTGAGTTCTGACCATAATTTTATACTTGTTAGATTCGTCTCGTCGAGAGGAATCCAAAAACCACAAAATCTTGATGCAAAACTAACGAATGCAAAAAAAATTTGAATAAGGACAAACGAATAATCTGGATTATTGGATGATTGGATTATTACCCAAAGCACTCTGGTTTTTTGGATTAAGATTATTACCCAAAGCACTCTGATTTTTTGTACCCCAAAAAACCAAAAAACTAGATTAAGTTTTTTACCCAAAGGAGGCGTCCGGTGATAAAGTTGGAGATAGGCCTGGCACTCTTGGGAGTGATGAAAATAATGGCATGGAAGAGGCTGGTGAATCCGAGACAGAAGATGAATTTTACAAACAAATAAAACAACGTCATGCTTCATTGTGCTGCCAGATCAAAGATGTGAAAGGTGTCACTCTTGCTTGGGGCTCATTTTGAGGGTCAAGACCCGAGGTTGATTTTCTGGATTTGTGTTGTCATCTGCCTCTTCTTGCTTAAAATGGATGGAGTTAGCTAGTTTCTGTCGTGAAGTTACGGTACTCATTCTGGATTATTAGTACTCCCCTCCCTTCCAATTTGTGTGCAGTGCCCTTTAATCGTGTCAGTGAAGTTATGCATTCCAGCCAAAAGATCTCAATTAGCTGTTGTACGGATTTTTTTTAAAACAATCCAAAATAAAAAAAAAGAATAATAATTCAGAAAATGTACACGATATTTGGCGATGTCTAAAATTGTGAAAATGAACCAATAAATTTGGATTGGGTTATTGCGTAGTGAAATTTATTGTGGTTTGTCACATTGTCTAGCCTCAATGTTCAACCGAGGCTGAGTTTTAGTCTAGAATTCTAGAACCCCCAGTATGTGTACATAACCTATAGGTTGAAAACATGGTGATTTTCTCATAGTATCAATCTGAGCCATTTCTATTATGTAGTGGGCCGAAACATAAGGGTCGTACATAAGAGTCGTACGGGTCAAGGTTTGTCCGGATCGAAGGCCCACCCATCAAGCGAAATAAGCCAATCTCTCAACAAGATGGGCAACCATTAGCTGAGCCCAATGGGGCTGTACTGAGATGATACAAATCAACAAGAATCGGCATTTTAGTAGAGACGAGATTGATCAGGATGAGTCACCCAAGCAGGGCAAACTCGAAGTGACTCGCAAGGAATGCAGAAGACAGTTTAACCGTTTACAAAGTCTTGGTAACTCCAATAGCTTAACATTACAAGACTGTAAATCATATCAACCTCCTTAAGCAAGGATGGAGATAGAGGGGAATAAGTAGTGGCGATCGCCACCACAAAAATTTAAAAAAATGATGTTAGTTTGTTAAAATAAAAAATTCATATCCAATTTACATATGACCGCTACCACTAGATTTTTTCATTATTCTTTCATTATACCGAAAGTCTTTAGTCCATATTTGCTTTAATAAAGGAGGCCCAATAAAATGGTCAAATGCCAAATTTAATGTGCCAAGTGAAATATTAGTATGAAACATGAGTTATAATGAATAAAAACCAGACTTCAAACTTTGTTTTGTATACAAACTTTGTTTAAGGTGTTAAATCAACACAAAATGAAGGAAACCTAGCGCTAATCTGAAGAAAGAAAAGAGAGTGTTAAAGCTCACTACAGTTTTTTCCAAAGTCGAAAGTATTCATATTGCAATCCATTTGTTTTTATTTTTTTAGTATACGCGTTCTACCAGCACTAGGGTAAAATCCTATTTCCGTCCATGTCCTTAAGGCCTCACGAATGATGAGCATCTCGGGGATTTGTCTGTGATTCTCAAAACAGGGCAATCTGGTTCCTTATGATGAAATTGGTAACCTGGATTGGAAAGAAACACGTTTCACAAACTTAGAAATTGGTAATCTGCAATAACATTCTTATCAAAGAATGAACAAAGTAAGTAGTAGTAATAAACTAATAACTAATAACAATGGTGCCTTTTCTAACTATTATCAAGCAAAAATGTTAAAAAGATCTACTCCCTCTTTCCCTTTTTAAGTGATCCCCTTGGGAAATGTGTATTTTTGCGGACGTTTAAAAATGTATTCACATATCATTTAAATTTTTTTTTTTGCACCAAATTAAAGTACTCAATGAGCACTTTAATTTGATATAAAATAAATTAAAAAGTTATATAGAGAAATATGTTTTTTAGGGGTTTGAAATTGCACGTATTCATGTATGGATCACTTAAAAAGGGACTGAGGGAGTAATAAATTGCCATTTCCTGTCATGTTCAAATCACAGGTCCAAAACTCGGGTCACTATTTCCTTTTGCAGAAGGCAATTATTTAGTATCAACCCAGTCAGTACATGGTATTTGTGAGGATAGATTGAGTGCATAATCTCTGATTCCGTCATTAGCTTACCATAAACTAGCAAAAAACCCATGCTATGCACGGGACGAATTCAAGTACATATAGTTGATGCAAATACAAAAACGAAAGATATATACGTTTGATTTAATTGTCAAAAACATAAATAATCACTCCGTCCCAATTGTTGGTCTTTTTAGTTTGGATAAATATGACACTCTTAGATTAAAAAATAAAGTACTTTTGCGTTAAATTTTTTTTGTTTCATTTTCAGAACAAAATGTAAGGTGCACAATTTGAACTATCAATGAAGTGCACAATTTGAACTACCATTGTAAAGTGCACATGTTTCCATTGTAAAGTGCACATGTTTCCCCGCATTGGGGCGGGGATAGAGGTTAAAAAAAAATTCCCGTTGGGGATCAGGGAGGGGATGAGGATTGATATAGGTTCGGGGATCAGGGATGGAGGTAGTGGTATCCAGCCCTACCCTCCCCATGCCCATCCCTACCAAGAACCAAAGGTTAATACAGAAAAAAAAACAATGCTACTTTTTTGTTGTTCACTTAGCAAGAACGGCCTAGCGAGCAAGTGACAAAAAGTAAAGTTTTACATCCTTATCATGCTCAACAAAAATTGAGCCAAATTTAACTACAAAAACACCTTTTACAATTTAGCAAATCACTTTATCAAAAACTCAAAAAATCAGACTCTCTATCCAAATTTTACTATATTAAACTATTCCCCTCAAATCTTTAAAAAAAAAAAAAAAGTATAAAGGAGAAACCCCACCCTTTCTTTATCAGAAAGTGCAGTGGTACCCTTACCATTTAATTATCCCCCACCACACACACTTAGCCACGTGTAATAAACCCCACCCTCTCTCCTGTTCACCTCCCTCTCTCTCTTCTGACGCAACCTCCCTCCCTCTCTCCTGGCGCACAAAACCCGGGAAAAGCTACCGAAGAAAACAATAAAAAAACAAAAGACAAAGGCTAACCCGTGAACAGTGCCATTACCCCAATACTGAGTTACTGTAGCGCAGTTGCAATTTTTGCAAATTAGCCAAACATTTGTTGAGGCTGATTTTATGGTGTTTTTTTCCACTTGGACTCAACAAAATAACCATTTTGCCAAAGTAGCAATCCTGATGAGGGTGCTCCCAATTGAACTTGACTTTTCTCACAAAATGTACAGGGAAATTTTTATTTGCCTGTGAGAATCAACAACAATTAATACTAACAAGTAATATGATTTCCTTTCCCTCCACCTTTCCTCTTCACATTTTGGATAACTATCACATATTTTTCTTGCAACTTTCTTCCTTTACAAACAAGAATATTAGCTGACGGGCTTGAAGCCAAATGGCGATTCCTGGTCCTTCCCTTGCGGGAGGCCAAGGTTCTAGCCCCGTCGTAGGCGTTTGTGGTTTAGGGCTATGAAAAGCCTTTGAATTAACTTACTAATTAGTCTCCTAACCCCTGCTGAAGTATATCACTCAACAAAAAAAAGAAAAGAGAATATTAATTATATGTTTTCTACTATTATCTTGCAAACCTTTCCTCCTAATCAAATGGATGCGAGAGAAAAATATATATTTCCGATAAAATCGAACAATATCTTTTTTGAGAACTTAAAATCAAACATTATTCGGATCTATGTTTTCATGATCATCCATCCTGTAAACAGAACACGGCCAAAAACAAATAAGAATCAACAAAACCAACGTTGTTTGTAATTTAAAATCAGAAAATGCGTTTCAGTTACCAAGAGAAAAACATTTTTTCGGTTGATTTTTAAAAGAGAAGAACATCAATATGTAAGACAGTGAGCTAGCCAAGAGAGCATATATTCTTATCTTCCTACAGTTAAGGAAGTCGACGGGAAGTGACCGCTCTAGAAATTTTTAATAGCGTATACAATAATTACTGTAACTGTAGCCAGTAATATAAACACAATATTTAATATACTAACGTCAAGAGTGCAATCAAAAGCTAAGTACATAAGATTTTGCAATCGACCTCGACGAATTTTTATATTTTCTGCCAAGCAATATGAAACAGGTGCATAAATTCATGACCTCGACACATTTCGTACTTTAAATTAGAAAATAACATCATTTTTTATAGTTATTCATTTAAATTTCAAAGATTAACATTTCCTTTTCACAACATAAAATTTAATTAATATGTATATAAATGTAATACTATAACTTGATAAGTAAGTACTACTATAACTTAACATGAACAGAGACAAAAGAATACAGTTATGAATACACATCTGTGGAATACGTGCAAATCACTTATTCCCTCCGTTCCAAAATAAGTGTCCATTACGAAAAGTTGTCATTTTTCAAATAAAAAAATTAAGTACTTCCGTGTATCGTGTTTCGAATTTTTTCGCACCGAATTAAAGTACTCATTGAGTACTCGTGTATTGTGTTTCGAATTGAGTACTTAATACTTTAATTTGGTGCGAAAAAATTCGAAACACGATATACACAAGTACTCAATGAGTACTTTAATTCGGTGTGAAAAAATTCGAAACACGATACACAGAAGTACTTAATTTTTTTATTTGAAAAATGGCAAAAAAGAAAGAGTGCATGAGACATTTATTCTGGAACAGAGGTAATATTTAAAAATCGTGGTGATTTAGTGCTGCAAACAAATTAAAGAAACAGATTAAACTGGAGGTTCAGGGGCGTTCAAAGTCATGGCAATTTCTTCTTTTATATATGTTGATTAAGGTTAACGTGTTGGTTTGTAATATTTTAACATGTTGGTTTGTAACATTTTCCTTGTTAATACGAGTTTTCAAGTTTAACGTGTTGGTTTGTAATACAACGTTGTTTTTTTTTTTGGGTTTAAAATTTGGTGCTGATCACTAGTTGACTTTGAATGCGAGGAATAGGAAATGAGGAGTATCTCATTCATTAGACAAAAAAAAAAAAAATCTATTAGAAAGTCAAAATACAACTACTTGGAGAAAATCACTTCGTTGAGAAAGAATGATACCATTATCACATAATTTTTTCGGAGTTTTTGAAATTAAAAAGTGTAAAAATAATTAAATGACATGTGTCGCTTGCAAGGCAAAAGGTGGTTACTTCTCACTGAAAGTAACCACGTGCTGCTATATTGATTGATTGATAGATATAGATTTGTGGTGCATGCATTTAAGGTTCTTTTCACCAAAAGTCAAGTTGCAATACGGCATAGTATAGATAGACTAGTTGTCAATGCACACGCGATGGGTGTGAAACTCAAGTAACCTATACGTTTCAAGCTTTAGTACTAAAAAAAGATATTGTTTTGACTAAGATATCGTTTTCTCATTCTTTTATTTTTTTAGAGCCATATACTATTTCAGTTAAGATAACATTATTTCTTGATTTATTTTTTAATATAAAGAGATTGTATAAGCTGAGATATTATCATCTATTGCTTTGTTTTGTAGATAGAGATAATCGTTACTAAGTTTGTCCCATCTGGTGAATAGGCTGCTGATGCTCTTACCAAACCAGTAGGGCCATCTCTTCTCAAGACCACTCTTCCCAAGCTGGGCATGATCGATATCTTTGCTCCAGCTTGAGGGGGAGTGTTGGAATCACATCATATCTGGCGTAATATTTGACCGGATTCTTAGGGATTTGATTGATATGTAATCCCGCAATATTAGTTTTCTGATTTTATTTCGTTTCCTTTTATCTTTCATTCTCTTGGGTATATATACCCCTCTCTTGTAAATACATTTATCTAAATTCAATATATATTTTCTTTTCTTTTCTTTTCTAGTAAGCCTAACAATTCTTATTTTATGAACTGAGCTAGAAATCTAATAATAGGTAGGTAAGGAATGGAATAGATACCAAATTATTTTAAGAATGCGATTCTAAGTTAAATATAGTCACAAGGAATCAGATAATTCTGGTCTATTCAGCATTGAAATTGTCTCTGAAGAATCTTTTACGTAATATGGATCTCATGTTGACTTTTTTATGAAGCGGGATAAGACTTGCAATGATCTCATTTATTAATCGGATTCGTTTACTTGCCGGTCTGCAATGTGTAAAGCATCAATTAAAAAATTACATAGATCGCGCATTACATGCCCTTAATCGGATTCGGCGACCGTTACTCTTGAAGGTCAATATTATTGGTTTTAATGTATAACGATATCGAATGAATGAATATAGTTTTTGCAGTTGTATGAAGAATCGAGCGAGAACTTCCATTCGATTTCCATGATTGGTCTCCTCTGTGCTTGGATGAAAAATCACGCAAGAGGTCTTCACATTTCATATATACAATCTTTATTCCGAGAAAAACTGGGGTGCCGAGCGGGTAGGAGTCACGTGGTACCGTCTAAAACACTTTTGAACGACCGAAATGCATGATTGACACCACGTCACTCATATCCGTTCGGCACCCAAATTATTCTCTTTGATTCCTAATAGCCGTGTAGATTTTGTTATTAATTTTACCAAAAAACAAATAGTCGTGTAGACGGGAAAATTTTCATTTCGCTTGCATAATGCTCCAATCGGTTTTTCCACCAGATGCATCACGATGGGACCTACAGATAAATAAAAAATATATTATTTCAGCCACAATTACATATAAAAAAATATTATTTCGATGCAAAACGACAAAAACCACAAATGTCTAATTAACTTGTTAATTTGAAAAAACTGATTTTTTGGTTTTTTTGGTTTTGTCTTTATTCAAAAAAAAAATTGCATTTGTTAGTTTTGTGTCAAGATTTTGTGGTTTCTGGATTTATCTCGTCGAGACGAATCCAAAGAGTATAAACTTATGGTCAAAAGTAATAGCTTTTTGAATAAAGCCGAAAATAAACCAAAACAAACCAGTTTTTTGGATTTTTTTCGTCTTTATTCACAAAACTTTAAGTTTGGCTAATAATTTTATACTTTTTAGATTCCTCTCGTCGAGACAAGCCAAGAAATCACAAAAAATCGACCGAAAACCAACAAATGCAAAAAAAATTGATTAAGAACAAAACGAGAAAAACCAAAAAACCAATTTTTTCAAATTAGCCAAATCACCCCTAACAATTTTCTCTTGAGGGACATCCCCTTTATTCTCTTTTTTTCCTAGTCCCCCGACATGCCTAAGCCTTTTCCATTTCCAAGACATCCTCAACCCCTCTTTCTCTTCTTCCTACGCACACATGGGAGACAAAACCCAACATTTTCCAAGATATCATATTTTCCGGGAAATTTTTATAAAACGGGGGATTCGGGGACGGATCGGATCGGATTTGGGGGTGGGGATACCCCTGTCCCCGCCTCCGATCCGATCCCCGAATAAATGTAACGACCCGGATTTTCTTAAATAAAAATTTCGTTAATAATTTAATTATTTACTTTTAATTTTCGGATTATCGGAATATTTTTCTATTAAATATTATTTAATTCTTTTCTAGCCATGTATATGCGCGTACGAGACCGAGTAACACATCCGTTACACTACCGTAGCACCCGGGAACCGTGTTTAATACCCGAAACCCACCACCTTTACTCCATTCAATCACCATAGTACGCCATTGTCTAGTCCTTTCACCTTGGGACTTGATACTATGACCAAGTTGGTATTAAAATTAGAGAGAGAGAGAGAGAGAGAGAGAGAGAGTTAGAGAGAGAGAGAGAGAGCCACGGGGAGAGAGAGAGAGAGAGATGCCGAGAGAGAGAGAGAGAGAGTTCGGTAGAGAGAGAGAGAGAGAGGTTAGTGTGTGTGTGCTTGGTACATGCATGCTAGTACAAGGCACATGCATGGAGTTAATGTGATTCACTTGTGCAAGTTAGGAAAGATTCCCAAGCCTTTATTTTGTACCCAAAACTAGTTAGAACTAGCCTTGCTATTTTAGGAGTAACCTATACATACACACACAATACATGCATTTGAGCACATGCTACACAACCTAGCCTAACCAAACTAGGCCTTGGCTTCCAAGTAAGCTAGGGACATACTTCCTTAATTTAAGGAGAGAATATTCCCCCTACTTATAGCTAGTTAGGGCTACCCCTTAGCCATTTAATGCATTCACATGCACATTGGGTGAATTTGGTCCTAAAAACACCCCGTAACAAAGATGACCATGCAAAAACCTGCACAACGGAACGCGTTTTTCCCCCACCATTACTCTCCCAACATTGGTACCATGTATATATGCCATATTTGTTCATCCTAGCAAGCATCTAGACCTATAGGACCTAGATTCTTACCTAGATTCCTACCTAGACCTAGTGTGCCACTTGTGTACTTGCCATGTGCCAACTTGATACACATTCACTCCACCCCCACTTGGAAATTTCGGCCAAACATAGTGTGTGTGTGTGTGCCGAAAGTTTGAGGGGAGAGAGGGGTCTCATATTGTCTATAAATAGCCCCACACCTTGTTCTTTTGTCCCACTTTAAACATTCCTTCTTTGTTTGTCTCCCAAATTCCCACAAACCAACTATTTCTACCACCTTTTAGCCACCATATTTTAGTTCTAATTAGCCACCTACTAGGCTAATTAGTAAGTAATCTAGTTAGCTTAAGGGTTTTTCTACACCAAAGGATAGCTTTTCGGCTTCCGGTTTACACCCGGAAATTAAGGTAGTTTACTAAACTACTCTTCTAATTAGTTATTCTAGTCCTATTAAGTTGTTCTTACTAATTTTCTAAGCATGATTTTAGAGTTGATTAAGTTAATTTATGCATGTGTTAAATGACTAAGCATATTTCTTAGTAGTTTAGAAAGTGGATTTCATGTTGAAAAGATTAACAAGCATGTTTATGGATTTCTAATTAGAGTAGTTCTTCATGAAATTAGAAGTGGATTAGTAATATTGGGAGTAATTAGAAGGTGATTAGAAAGTGATTAGAAATGATTAGAAGTTAATTAGAAGATGTATTTTGTATTTCACTAGATAAGGTTCTAGTATTATTTTGTTAATATTTCTTGGAAGGATTAGTTAATCTTGGTTGATTAATTTATTGATTGTTGTTTGAAATATTATTTCTCAAATGGGTGAAATAATTTCTTTTATGAGAAATTGTTAGAAAGAAATGCTTATGGTTATTTTTGGAAGAAAGTATGGGTTTTGTTTTAAAAGATATGAAGAGAGGAATTTTTCATCGTTGATTTCTAGAAAGATTTTACCAAAATATTTGTGAGTTTATTTGATCAAATTTTCTAGAAAGAAAATTGTGATTTTTACTAGATATAAAAAAAAAGATGTTTTATTTGAGTTGTTAGAAAAAGAGTTTCTAGAAAAATATAAAGAGTATATTTTTGGAGAGATTTAAATATTTTTAGAAAGATCATAAATTGTGGTGATGGATTTTTGGGAAGAAATTTTTAGAAAAGAGTTTTGTTGAAATTATTTTAGAAAGAGCAAGTTGTTTAGTTTTATTTCTTGTGGAAAGAAATAAAATAGTTTTGAAAGAGGACAAGGAAGAAATGAGATTTTTGATGAGGATTAAATTAAGAAAATTGGTGATATTATTTTTGGAGAGTTTTAAAGTGTATGATTTTATGTGAGAGGATTTTTGGAAGGAATATTATTTTGAAGGAAATTGGTGCATTAAAATGTGTGATTTTATGAGGAAAAGTTTCTAGAGGAAACAATATATTTTAGAGAGTTGGTGTATTTTTAATGTATGATTTTATGTGAGAAATGTTTATTTGGTGAAATGTGAATTTAGAAGAAATTATGGAATATTGCATGGGCATGATTTGGAGCATGTGACACCGAGCACGTACGCGATACGTATGTCACCAGACGCGAAATTGAATAACTGTTAATGAGATAATAGAGATGAGAATGAAAATGAGTTTTGAAATGCGAAATGAAATTTTTGAGAAATGAAATGAGATTTTTGGGAAATGAAATGAAATGAGATATGATGAGATGTTTGGTTGCCACCTCAAATTCGCGGAGAGAATTTGGAGGAATGGTTTTGATTGCGGTAGTGCAGCGAAAGCGCCACTTCCAGTTCGCGGAGAGAACTAGGATGATGGGCTAAGCGTGTACAACACACGGTGAACGGACTTGCAAACAGGCTGTTAAGTTCGGTGATGCAAGCGGCCGGGACTGTGTCGTGTGAGTCGCGGGGTAGACGGACCGTGCAAAGAGACTGGTTAGGTTCAGTGATCCACGATAACCGGAACCTCGAGCGGAAAGATTGGTACCGTCAGCTGAGAGGAGGCGGAAACGGACCAATAACTTTCGGAGTGATGGGAGATAATGAAATTTGAAGAAGATTGCCGAGAGAGGCACCGATTTGAGAAAAATGATTGATTTTTGGGAAAACGGTTGATAAACGAGTTAAGTTCGAGAAACTGAACGAGAAACTATTTCGATGAAATGACACGTGACATGGTTCGAGACACTGTTATGAGATATTGTTTTCTGCGCATGTTTACTCTGATCCGTATAGACGCATGATGTATCGCATGATTTACTGTTCACAAGTATTGTATGTTGCTCATGAACTTATTGTTCTAGAATTGCTACTTAGACGTTTAGCGTAGTGAACTACTGGGCTTTGCTCACGCTGTTGCATTCGTGTAACCCTGGCATAATACCATGATGTTGCATGCGCGACTCGGACGTATTATGTCAGATTATTCAGATGGACAGGAACAATACTATGGGGACCAGTCCTGCGGAGCAGGAAATGCTGCCAGAGTGGGGAATGACTCGGCGCAGGGATAGACGAAGACCTAGAACCACCCTGGTTATTATTTATTTAGTGTTTGAGGACATTATTATTTGTATTAAAGTTTGGGATTAGACTTTATTATGGTTTGTAATAATAATTAACGTGCCCAAATTTTGGGGGCGTTACAATAAATCTCCAAAACGACGATCCATTCGGATCGGGGATCGGATTGGATTCGAATGGGTCGAAGGAAATTGTCATCCCTACTTCAAATCAGTTATAACTACGGAGTTCAATATCAACGTAAAATGAAGACAAAAGGTAAATATCATGTTGAGATAGAAAACATGATTCGAACCGTTTATCAAAACATATTCGAACCGTTCTGAGCTCATGATCGGGCCACTTTCGGAGCTCTAAGACATGATTTGAACCGTTTACCATTTTGAAGCAGACATGAAAAATATTCTTTGCAGAAAATTAAGTCAATCAAACATTATTAGTTTATTGATGAAAGAGTTCAATTTTGTTCACCGACCTTTAGTAGTGGGTGAATATTACCCACCATGATCGTGGTCTTATTTTGATGATTAGAATAGTTCATCTTTTAGAACGTGATGTTTTAACTTGCCTTTCAAAGAATCAACACAATTGGATATAGGTAAATGATTGTTTAATGACAATTTAAAGTTCAAATTTCTGTCTACTAGGTTCTCTTTAAGAAATTTGTATAGAAAATTTAGACAATATGGTCATATTCACTAGGGAACCAGACTGCTATATATGCTTCATGTTCGGACCTTGTCCAGAGGTTGAAAACATGATCCGAACCGTGCATTTTTTAGAACAAGACACGAAGGATAGCCACATAAAAAATCTCAAGCTCGCGCGCCCATGCAAGAGTTTTTGAAGAAAAATCATGTTACTCATAGAAGTTGTTTTTTCTGTAATAAAATTTTCCTCTGTAAAGTTGGTAGGGATGCACAGAATTTTATTTTTTTTGACCGGCGAAAAAATTTATTAACAGAATTGTAAATTGGATAATCCTTGGGTTTATAGTTGTGTTTATCTCTATCTGTTATGATAGAATCCCATTGGAAGTTTTAACCAAGTCATTGCTTATCTGTTTTATAGTATTTCTATTTTTACAATTTAATAATTCAATATGTTAATCGAAACTATAGCTAGATATTCAAATTAAATATATGATCCCACATCCTGCCATGTCACTTATCCACGTCAACCAGTAAGGAAACAATCGATGTGCCCTATAGCATTTTTTTTTTCCTTAATAAGATACCAGGTAGCAAGTGGTGGCTAGCTTATGGGTAGAGCTCTTGAATGCCCCACACTACATCCTGTGATCGAATCGCATTCCACCCCCCCATGTAATAGACTAGGAATAACGAATGACAAAAGATAAATAAAAAAAATACCAGGTAATAGTGGATATACTGCTACTATATACAGTAATTGAGGATGATTTTTTTTTTCTATTTTAACTCCGCCATTTGGTCCCTTTTTCTATTTTGGAATGTCTTAAAATATAGGTCCTAGTTCTAAAAACAACTATCAAAATATGTCAAATTTCCCTCCCAATTTATTTTACAGTTTTTGAAATTCATGTCATTTCTAAATCGAGCAATTTAGGATGGAGGGAGTATTACACAGTTTTGAAGGATATTTTTTGGAATTTTAAGACAATAATTTTGTCTCCTTAAAAAGTTGGATTCCAAAAAAAAAAACGAACAATTTAGGACGGAGGGAGTACAATATATCCGTGTAGTAAGTCAGCACCTTGCCATCCAAATTGTCTATAATTAGCTATCTCAACCTCCTCACCACTCACTACCCACACAAGAATCCCAAACAGACACTACAAAAGCTCCAGATTTTGAGAGAGAGAGAGAGAAATGGAATTCCCTATCAAGAACTTCAAGGTGGGAAAATTGGAGGGTGAGAAATTGGTGGATGGGGAAACCATGCCACTTGTGCTACAGCCCAACCACAACAATGATGTGGAGTCCCACCTTGTGGTGCTTGAGAAAAATAAGGAGTGGTTTAAGCAAATGATCATCGATAAAAGCGCCGTTTTGCTCCGAGGATTTAACGTGAGGAATGCAGAGGATTTCAATGACATTGTGGAAACCATCGGATGGGAAAATGTCCGTTATGTGGGGCCGGCGCCGAGGACGCAAATTCACAAAAGAATTTTCACGGCCAATGAGGGCCCCCTATCTGATACTATTGTAATGTTCAAGTTGATATATCATTATCTTGTTCTTTATTTTTATAGAAACAGATATTACTTCAGTTGAGATAACATTATTTTTTGATTTATTTTAGAATATAAAGAGACTGTATAAGCCGAGATATTATTATCTCTTGCTTTATTTTGTAGATAGAGAGAATGTTTAAGCTAATATATCAGTATCTCCTTTATTTTCGTAGAACCATATTCTATTTCAATTGAGATAGCATTATCTCTTAATTTATTTTTTTAATATATAGAGACTGTATAAGCTGAGATATTGTTAGGGCCACTTAGCCAAAAATCCAAAACATTTGGCAATTTTAAAGGGAAGGACAAGGAACTTTTGCAATCGAACATAAAAACAAAAAACATTTGCCATTTTTAAAAGGAAGGACAAGGAACTTTTGCAATCGAACATAAAGACAAAAAAAAAATTAGTGAAGTGTTATTAATTTTTAAAAATTTAAATGGGGCTGATCCAAGCAGTTTTTGCAAAAATATATATATTTACATTTTTTGCGAAAACTGCTTGGATCAAGCCCTTCCCGGTATTTTTTTTTTGAAGATTTCCCGCGTGGACCCTTGAAAACACCTTCTGAACACATTGGACGGATCGGATTTTCCAAAAATAATTTGCAACACAAAAAAAACCATTTTTTTCTTATTTCCGGGAGGTGTGGATTAGAAGTTTTTCGTATATATATATATGATGTGTGGCTATGCTCCGCTTTTTGCCTGAGGGAGAGTGTGTTAAAATAGTGGGACCATAAAAAAAGGAAAATATCAGAAGAAATTCAGTGAATTATTTGAGCAAGTTTGTAAATATTTCATGTTATTTGGGCCAAAATCTAGAGAATAAATATATGATCCTGGGGCAAAATTACCAAAATGTCCCAAAAAAATATGTACATAAGAAAATTCTAATCCAGTGGGATTACTATGTAGGTCCGCCCTTGCTAGTGGTGGTGGTGGTGCAGCGGTGGAATGGAGAAGGTGGCGACGACGATGGAATAATAGTGGTGGTGACAGCTGTGGCATCGTGGTGGGATAATGGTAATGGAGGTTGTGGCAGTGATATGGGCGGTGGCAGTGTGGAGGTGGTAACAGAACGGTGATATGCAAGTACTAACAAATTCATTTAGAATAAAGTAGATAGCAGGCAACTTAATTTTTGTAGTACTCCACTACTTATTACTTTAATTGGACTATCAACCAACCCTTTAGTGATGTCCTATATATATAGATAGATACCCACAATTTTACTTGTATCTGTGTGTGTCTACGTGTGTGTATAGGGAGAGAGAGAGAGAGAGAGAGAGAGAGAGAGAGAGAGAGAGAGAGAGAGAGAGAGAGAGAGAGAGAGAGAGAGAGAGAGCCATGGCTCAATCATCTACATGTTCATTCGTCCTCCCTCTGAAATCCTCTCACCCAAATCAAGGTGTAGTTTCCCTGACTAAATTCATCCGGCCTTCTTATGGCTCAATCATCTTCTACATGTTCATTTGTTCTGATTCTATAACTGTTTGGTTTTTGTGTATTTAGTTTTCACTAAGTGATCTATCTAGTTCTAGTCTGCATTTTTCCAAACCATCACACAACTTTGGTAATCCTGCAATTTCTTTGCACTTATGTAGGAGGAGGCTCTGTTACACAACTTCAACTCCCAGTGAAGCGGATACAAAATCGTATTTACAGGAACAGCTTGAAGAACCCTTTGTGCCGTTGTGCGATAGAGAAGCAATTATACGGTGCAAGTTTTCGGAAAGCGAGTACCTTGCAGAAGTACCCGAGGATGAGAATGTACAAGGGTCAATTAAAAAAATCGATATTTGGAAGCAATTGAATAGCCTGTACAAGTTTTCGCGTCCATACGTTGTTGTGAACACTGTGAGTACTTCCCTGAGTTCTCTCTCTTTTCGTACATGTTCAAACAAAAACAAAGAAAGTCTAACAGTCTCAATTGCATTCATTTTGTAGTGTGCGCGTCATCTGGACCGTCGGATGTGTTTTTAACACTCTTAAATTGCATACATTATCTTATATGTATGATAGTTATTTGTGTAAGATAATCTAAACAGTTTAAAATAAACTAGAATGTCTAGATGGCGCACTACGAGAGGAGTGAAATTTGATTTTAGATGGCGCACGACGAGAGGAGCGAAATTTGATATTAGAGCAGCGACTTGACGTGACTTTTATCGATCTCCCAGGCTATATATTGATTTTAATATTTTATGGCATTTCTAATTGTTATTGTTTTATGATAATTGTATGATAATATTTCCTATAATCATCTGTTAAATATGTGATACATACAAATATACAATTGATCTAGTTTGGACTTTCTATATTCTATTTTGTTTACTCCGTTAGTTTCGATTGTCAGCCGACATCCATGCTTCGTTTGGAAAATTGGGGATGTGGAACTAGTAAACTGTTTGAAGATTTTTTTTTTTTGGAGTGGTCACCACTCGAGAACCATACTTTTTATATGGGGTCCATTCACTTAGTCGTGACTCGTGAATACTAGAGAATGTCTGGTTGTGGATAGGCCCGGCCCGGTCCTGAAATTTTTGGGATCCTAAGCATGGTTCAACAATGGGACCTCTTTAACAATTGTGTTTCTTCCCGTCTACCTTGAGGGTGCGTGTTCCAGTCATGGTGCTCTCAGTAGTAGGTGTTTTTTGATACATTTTTTTATGTATATTGGTAGAAAAAATGTAGACAGGAAAAATTCAACGCAAGACCTAATGGATAAAATACAACAAACTTATTGCTGAACCACAATATATAGCGCTATTTGGAAAACTTATTGATGGACCATCGGTTCCAAAAGATTGCCCCGTCCGCAAAAGAAGAACTTAAAAAAATGTATTTTGGCTTAAAAAATTTTGTACTTTTTTTTTTTGCAAGATTAGTTAACCTACGAGTATTTTTAATTTTGAAAAAAAGTTTGAATTTGTTTAAATAAAATATATTCTTTATAAGTTATCGGTTTGTGGTTCCGGCATTATTTTTTGGACAGCGGAGATTTTATTAATCATTTTGGGCGTCACTTTTAAGTTCAAACTCTAGCTCTGCCACTAAGGTTTTTTTTATTTTTTATTTCCAAAAGAATATAAGTATGAATTACATCAACTACAAATAAAATCCACAATCATTATAACCCAACTAATAGTACAAAATCCACAACCACTATAAGCCCAACAAATAGCTCCATTAAGGGCATCCTTATCTGACACACCAAAAAAAAAAAAATCAAATTTAACCTCAAAAACACATTTTATAATGGGTCATGCTAATGAGTGTCATAGTGCACCCGTTAAGGGTACAAAAAGTACATTTTTGTGGGTCCCACTTGTACATAAAAGTACACTTGTACGTTAAAGTACACTTAAAGATGTACTTTAAAGTACAAATGTACTTTTAAATTGTACATTTTTGTACTCTTAGCAGGTGCACTATGGCACCTGTTAGCATTTCCCTTTTATAATTTAGCAAGTCATTTTTCAAAAAATTCACAAAATCATACTCTCTATTCAAACTTTATCAACTAACTTTATCAAAAAATCACAGAATTAGACTCTCTATTCAAATTTTTATTCTTCCCTCCCTCCTCCTCTTTTGGTGAGTAAACAGTATGTCACCAAATTTGTTAAGTTACTGTAGCAAAGTTAAGAAATCTTCAAACTGGTGAGTTTGTTTGGTGAGGCTGATTTTTGAGATTTTGGAGGAGTTTGCTCTCTACTTTAAAGTTTGTTTACTTTAAAGTTAAACAAACTTTAAAGTAGCCTCTTAGAGCATCAATACTAGCCTCTCTAAACAAACTTTGAAGGTAAAGTAGAGAGCAAACCCTTAAAAAACATAAAAAATCAGCCTCTCTTAGCGGCCTCAACAAATTAGTAATGCTATAGGAACTTAACAAATGAGAGGAGCCACTGTACATTCACTTTCTTTGTTTTAGTATTTCCCAACTTAACAAAAAAATTAAAAGATATTTGAATAGAAAAGTAAGAGTAGAAAGAAAGAATATTTTAATCCAGCAAAGTTAAAATAGAGAGTTTGATTCTGTGAGTTTTTTAAAAGTAGCTTGCTAAAGTATAAAATGTGTTGCTGAGGTTAAATTTAGTGCAATATTTGGTGCTCCTGATAAGGATGCTATAAGGGGAGAAACAACCTAACAAATACTAGGGAAATAAACTAGGGTGAGCATGTTTGTCGTAAACCAAGAACCAAACCACTACCTAAGAATAATGAATTTGGAGAACCATAAAATTCATAGAACTAAATCAATCCAAACTACTAAAATACGATTCGGTGTCAATTTTGAACCACGCACAGTTCGCTTGAAATTGAGATATCATCTTCAAAAGCTATTTGTATAGATAAGTTAAACCATAACTTATATTAGAACTAAGCCTCATCATTTAGCCCATTGGCCCGAGGCCCGCCTGAAGCCCGCTAGGCCCGTTGGGCTTAGCCTGAGCCCGCCAAGTGGGCGGGCTTACCCAGCCCGATGTTTCCATGGGCCGGGCTTGGGCCTAAGAATTTTAACTCCAACCCGCCCGCCCGTTGGCCCGCCCATGAGCCCAGCTCGTCGGCCCGAGATATCAGCCCGCCCAAAGCCTGTACACTTCTACACGCGTAGCATGGGTTTGAGAAACAACACGCCTAAAATTCCTCCTCTGGCTCCCCTCCCACAAAATTTCTCCTCTGCTCTCTTAAATATACATACAAATGGCTGGTGGGGAATAAAAAAATAAGCTACATGGGAGACAAATGTACACAAAAGTCGTATAAAATTAAAGGATGGGAGACAAGTGGTTGGTGGAGAATAAAAAAATAAGAAAAGTGGTACAGAGAATAGGAATTCACGTGGTGGACGTGGAAAAAGAAAGAAAAAATATAAGCCACATGTTAAAGAATCTTCACTGGGTGGATTTTTTAATTTATGCAGTGGATGTTTTTCACAGGACCAAGACTCAAAGAAGCATGTGACATAGGTGTAAGGTGTCGGACGAGGAAGCATGAGATGAATTTAAAAAAAAAAAAAAGCATTTGGCCCGCCCAAATAGCCTAGCTTAACCGACCCGAAGATTGGCCCGCCCACCCGCCCGATTAGGATAAGCCCGTGGGCTAGGCCTGGGCTTCATATTTTGAGAGAGAGCCCGGCCCGCTAAAAAATAAAAGCCCGCAAAGCCTGGCCCGCGGGCGGGCTTGGGTTGAAAGTTCACGGGCTGGGCCTGCCCGGCCCGGCCCGATGATGACCCTTAATTAGAACCATTTCTATTAAAATCACCAAGACTAACTAGCATCAACCAACTAAAAAAGAGTAGAATACCAGTAATTAGTGAAGAAATAGGGCCAATGGGATATAGATTTTGATTAGGAATTTAGTTACCGAGTAAAAGATTAGGAAATCAATTGATTAAGACCAAATTGTGTATGTCTTGTGTAATGAAATTATAGGAATAGGTTATCAGAATAGAAGTTTAAAAGTAAAATAATAGGGTAGTGGAGTGGAGCTTTAGATTAGAAAATTAATTGAATATGGGAAAAAGGTTTATTCAATAGTATCTAAACAAATAGATATTGATATATTTGCATTATGTATTCATGTTGTATGGTTCGAAGTAGTTTGGAATCCGAACCATTAATGTAAATCTAGAGACCAAACCATTTAACACGGTTTTTAATTTTTTAAAATCGGGATCAAACCTTATTACTAAATCAAAACAAATCATTCGGTTTGGATTGGTTTGGACTGCATTCGCGATTTGACAGTTACTTTCCTCACTACTAGGGAATGACACCCACACTCAGGTGAAAAGATTCGACCTTCTAGTAAGATACAGGAATCCTATTGTCCTTACCAACTGAATTATTATCACCCAAATAACTTGTTAGAGTAAGAAGAAGTTTGGGTTGAGTTTGGCTTATATGAGTTTACCCACTTTGTTTGAACAGCTTGTTGCAATACCATCAATCTCTCTTCTTCCGCTGGAATCAACTGCTGATCTTTCTCTTTCATTTTTTGTGGGATTATTTCAGGTAAGTTTTAGTAGATAAGGAATGCTAGTTTCATTTGATGTATTATAGAGCATGCTCACGAGAAATTATTTTTGCAGGTTTTGAGATTTTAGCTTTTTCAAAATCTTTTTTTAGTGTTTATAAAAAAATATACTCTAGTTAACAAATTCTCAGATTCTACAAATTTAAAAAAACTAAAAAGTGAATAAAATTCTCAAAAACCCGGTTTTGGGTAGATTTTGCAGCTTTTCAATCAAATTTTAGATTTCAAATTTTATAAAAGCTGATTTTTCAACTTTTTGCAGTTAAAAATTCCAGCTTTTACAACACCTTAATCATAATTTCTCAACTATCGTAAACATGTTCATCTGCTTCAACTAAAATCTTGAATATGCAGCAGAATCTGAATATAAAATATAAAATATGTTTCACTTCTATTGCAGGCATTGGTGCCATCAGTTATGATGAACCTCTATGCTGTGGGACTTAATCAGCTCACTGATATAGACATAGACAAGGTAACAGATCAATTACAGAGAGATCAAAATAGTCAATATTTGACAGAAAAAATTTCCCATGGATGTTTTTTACTTTTCGTTTGGTTGCTTGTAAGCTTATTGTTTTTTTTTTTTTAGGTGAACAAACTTGATCTTGCACTACCTTCCGGAGAAATTTCGACAGAATTAGGAATAGCAGTTACCTCCGCATATCTCTTAATGGTTCGTAAACTTTTGACTACTCTGGCGTTTGTGTGATTCCGTCTTTAGTAGAAGTAATTCTTTTTTGAAATTTTACAACTTGCTATTTTTTACTTTTTGGATGTCTATAGCGCATGTCTTATCTAAAAAAAAAAACCTTTTACGAAAATTCACTAATAACCAAAAAGTTCCCAAAAAAAGTCAAACCGTCAAAAAGTAGAGTCAAAGTTCACTATTTTTTTTTTCATTTTTTAGTTTTTTTTAGTTTTTTAAAAAAAATTGTATAAAACAAAACCTATAAAACGATCTTTTGTTTTAATCTAAAAACTTATCTCCAAACATGTTGCCTTAGAATTGCACGCAACAAAAAAGTAGTAATGGCATTTTCGAATTATTAAGGTCGAACGGATAGCTATGGTTTTTTTTTTTTTGATTAACTGTTTGCACTATCATTTCAGAGTTTCACAATGGGAATCATGTTTCAATCCCCACCATTGCTTTCAGCCCTTCTTGTAAGGTTTCTAATGTTAACTGCATATTCTGTTCAGGTAAATTCCACCTCTTTCTCCATTTTTACCTATTGGTAATCAGTAGTCACAATAGTTAACTTTCGAACAAATTTTTGTTCAAAACAAAAAACAAAACAAAACAAAACAAAACGTTAGAACAAATTAACAACAAACATAAATGTGGAACGTCGATCTGTTACAGCATAAGATAGCTTGAGCTTCAGGTACTCAATTTCTTGGACTCCTTCATATTAAAACTATCCTCAGTTACTTCCCAAGGTCAAAAGCAGAACAGTCATGGAATAACAAACAACAATACGACAACCACAAAACAACAAAGCAGGCTCGTAGCCAAGAAATGAAACTGAAGTTACAAGAACACACATAAGAGAGAAAAAGAAAAAAAGCTTCAGTCGAAATCAAGCCCCAGAAGCGCCTTCAAAAGGACCAGGAGATGAAGTGCTGAAGAGCACATCTAGATTGAACATGGTTCCCCGGTAAACAGTTGAGTATTGCTACACAATCTTTAATTTGTAGGATTAGAGGTTGAATGTTCCTTTGCTATAAACTGCAAAATAAATTCAGACTATCAGTGTATGTATTCTAACACCACTAAAAAGTAAAAGCATGAGTAATAGCCCATTAGACGGCAAAAGAAATGGCTAGAAGCCCCGTACATAACGCAGAAGACTAGTAGCAAGAACAAGAAAGCTGGAACTCGAACATCTATTCAACAATCATTATTATTGTTTTAATGGATGAGGGCAATGCAACAACAAATCTTTCAAATACCTACAATGGGGCTGTCACCATCAAATTAGAAGTTGAAGGAACATCTTTACTTAACAAGTTGAGATGAATGGCATCAACAAATAGGTGGCTGAGGCTTTCCTTCTTCCTGGAACATGGTGGGCAAAGGGAAGAAATTGACGTTAATCTGGTAGATAAAGAACAAAAAGTTGTGTTTGGTTTACTTGAATGGAATCTCATACTGTCATTTGGTTCGTTAAAAGAAAATGACAGCACAGACCTTACGAATGGTATCTTCATTCACTGTTTAAAGTGGCTGAGCCATTCCACCATCTAGGACACAGAGGGTAAAGGTACAAAATTTAGGCTAATCTGGTAGATAAAGAACTTAGGTTGTGTTGGGGTCACTAGAATGGAACGTTCAATCCATCATTTGGTTTGTTACAAGAAAATGCCAGAACGCACATTATGAATGGAATCATTGTTCACCGATTTAGGTGAATGGCCCTTCCATTGGCAAGCCAAGGAATGATTCAAGACACCCTGACACTACCTTCTCACTGGAAGCATTAAAACCACTTAAACATTACCACATTAAGACTTCAATTTCTCAATAAGTTAAATTCCATATATAAAAACCCTGGATGTTATGTCCAACGTTTGCCAAACCTAAGGATGACGAGGCAGTGAGTTCTCTTGATGTGTATCCAAAACTTGTTAGTTCAGTGCAACACAAATGGAAGCCCCAAAGGTTTTAGCAGGCTTTGCAGGATTGAGGGCAAAAAATATTGCTGAACCAAAAAAAAACTCAATTTGAGGCAATGAAAGTAGGGAAGAGATAGGTCACATTGGTTCCTTCCAAGTGAGTCCAAAAGGTAAGATTGTTAACTAGTGGAAATTTTGATATTGTCACTGCGAAGTGCCAATAAAAGCCTTATACCAGGAACCCATATTTCCAAACCTACAGTTACGACACCCATCTACAAGGAGTATCAAATGCATGCCAGTGAGTATCCAAAGAGTGTACGTATCCTATGTGGACATGACATGGATATGACACCCATCTATAAGTACTCATGCAATCATGCTTCATAGGATAGATTCCAACCATAATAAGTAACTTCTCCCTAGCCACTTGAGTATGATCAAGGACATTATCTTAATTCAACATACATCACTTACCAATGTCCTACATAACTCAACATAATAAGTATCCAAAAAGAATACGAGGATTTGACACCTCCAAAAACCTTTAAATATAGACACTCACCTGATATGCTTTATCTACAAAAGAAAACACAGAGTAATTTCTATGTTGGAAACATACCTGATAACTGTTTGAACTTTCACCCAAATAGGCTCCACAATGTCTCCGAATCTATCCTCCATGATTAGGAGAGACGAGGGTCTCAATGTAGTTGCCTACAACCGTATATATCATTGGAATGCCACAAACCACCCTGTCCCTCAGTGTTTCATTTTTTGGATTGTACACTATTAGTTTCTCTCGATAATAGTCAGGTACTACAATTGTTCTAAATACGAATTCCTCTTCTGCTGCCAAATACAACACATCCAATAGAGACATCCCGTGATTAGCAATCGTAAATTTAGTCCACGACTCTCTTACCCCGTACTTCTTCATCGTCCAAACTTCAATTTCGCCGTCTTTATATGGCGAAACAACCAAACATAGACGACTACCAAGAATTGCCCAGAAGAGATACCCCAACCTGTGATTATCAAACCAAGTAGGCAGGGGCACTTCCCTGAAAATCTCATCCCACAAATCAAAAGCAACAACAACTTTAGAACCACTAGTCGTCCGACAAAGCCAATGGATACGTTCATTAAAGTAAACCCCAGGAACAGGATTACCCTCAGGGTTATAAGGGGTGTCTTGAATTCTCCTCCAAGCATCAGTTTTCAGGGAATAGACAGCCACACTATTAATATAATAAGTAATGCCATCAGAATTAATACTAGAACGGGAAAGGAGCATCACGACTTTGTAATCATCCGTAGACGAGTCATAGCCGAATCCATTAATAACGAGGTCATAGTCGTTAGAATACCAGAGGTCAATAAAAGGGGAATCGGGCAGTTTCTTACATTCTCTAGTGAATGGATTCAACAAGAAGAGATTGTAATTAATACCTTCATCAGAAACCAGAACCAAGCCATTGCAAGAGCCCCAACCACAGACTCGATTGGTGGAGTCTCTGACAGAGAGCGTGAAATCAAGCTTTTCCGCGGTCGGATTCGCGGCGGCGAAATCAACGGAGTAGAGAGCGTCAAAGCTGGAAATGAGAAGGGTTTTTTGTGGGCTGTTGGTATCATTGGATATATGGACGCAGGTTTTGGCGAAACGGGTGGAAGAGATTAGGGAATTCCACGAGGGAGAGACACACTTGAATCGGCAGAGAAACTTGATGGGTAGTCGAGATAGTACGTTTTCGATGATCTCCGGTGGAAGGTTTCCCCAGATTGAATGGTCCATGGTCACACTGTCAGACATACAGGTCTTCTTCTGCTTCATCTTTAGAACTTCGAGATTTCGGACTTCAGATTTGCAGATGCTCTGTTTAGACTTCTTCTGCTTTATCTTAAAAAGAGGGTATGATACACATATTCTTTTTTTTTTTAGCCAATAGAGAAAAATTTCATTTCACACGAGATGATATTACAAACTATCGAATATAAAGACAACATAATAAAGATAATCATACAGACGAAAAGAACATAAACAGAACCAAAACAAATGAAGATACATATCGAACGAGAGATTGCTTCGGCCGTCAAATACACATATTCGTTAAGTTAGATTATTATTGTTATTTTTATCCTCTCTTTTTTTAACTAGCATTTACTAGTACTGCATCTCACGTGGACTATGGGTTCGTCTAAATAGAATTTAAAAGTAAAATGATTACGATCAAAATCTTAAAAAAGCTTACTAAAGACAAAAATAATCTAAAAGAAACAGGTTTTTTTGGATTATATCTATTTTTATGCACAAACAATTTAGTCGGGTTATTAATTTTTTTAGTACTTTTTTCAGATTCCTCTAGTCGAGACGAACTAAAAATTCACAAAATATTGATGCAAAATTAAAAAATATCACAAAAATTAAAATAAGGGCAAAAAATTTGGCTCGATTATTTAGTTAGAACATCCCTAAGTATTTATGGAAATGTAAACACATCAATACCAAAATATAAACTTACTCCAATTGTCATATGTGACAGTGCAGCATCTGAGCCGTCCATCTCGCAATCGATGGTTTGTATTTAATCTTGGCGCGTGCAGATTTGAACCATCCATTACTATGATGAAGTCCATTCCCTCTATTATGGGTTTGAGGGTCATGCACCTGTAAGGCACATCAGAACCGTCCCGTCTCTGTGTTCAGAATTTTAACCTTGTAGTGTACATCCGAACCATCTGTCTCTTCCCTCTTCCTTGAAAGAGTTTTGTTAAAATCAAGACCGTTCAAAATATTTTTGGACGATCTCAATGTGTACTACAGGATGCCGTACAGAGCAATGCACTACAGGGTTTTCGTTTCCCTCGATTACGATCACATTTGACAATAAGAGAAGTTTATTTTTAGGTATTGATCACGAATTTGAGGTATCATCTCTATAAACTAAAGAACTTGGATTACTCAGTGATAAAGTACCGATGTCTGCTTGGATTTTGTTGTAGCTTCCCTTACTCAGATGGAAAAGAAACGCATTCCTCGCTGCACTATGCATATTGATTCCCAGGGCAACTGACAACATAACTACCTTCATACACATTCAGGTATTGCAGATCATACTTTTGTATTAACAAGATTTCTTTGCAAGAAACATCGGATTAATTGATAGTGCTTAAATGTGCAGAAATATGTGCTCGGTAGACCGGTTATATTTACAAGATCATTGTTGTTTGCTGTTGCTTTCATGAGCTTGTTCTCCACTGTTATTGCACTATCCAAGGTGTAGCTGTTAATCTGCAGTATATTTGTACATTGAACATATACTAAAAGCCTTCACTATTTTATCAAGGGAATATAAAAGAAAATAGAAATATATTAAAACTAGAAATACTTGAAGTATATGTTATACATTAAGAATTTGAGTTTGGTAATCAATACTCTTCTTGTTCTCCGAAAACTAATATGTAATTCTTGTTTTTCGTGGATTACTAGATAGGTTTTATTTATCTAGAAATAATTACTATTTTGCACTTAAATGGTCTTGTAACAGGACATAGAAGATGTGGATGGCGATAGAGACCATGGAATTCAATCGTTGGCTGTCATCCTTGGGAAAAAAAAAGTAAGCAAATTAATTACTTTTTATTTTCTAACCTTTTTGCTTTAACAGTTGCCAATTAATGATCAGTGGAGAGGGAAAATTGTGTATATTTAAAAAAGGAAAAAAAAAAAACTTGGAAACATGATTGTTGGGTGAAAACCCACCTCTCCATTTTCTCTCTCTTAACCCAAGCTACTGGCAACCAAATATATATAGCATTTTCTTACAAGTTTTTTTCTGGTTTGGAAAGGTATTTTGGCTTTGCATTAGCATGCTATTGATAGGATACGGATGTGCAATGGCAATTGGAGCTTCTTCTTCATTCTTAACCAGCAAGCTTGTTACTGTACGTCATATAACTCAACAAAAACCATGCAAGTAATCAAATTTTCTTTACTCTACACTTACATGGCCTTTTAAGGGCCTCCCTAAGAAGCTTGAGGACAATAGGCCGTATGCTTTTGTTTTGTTTATGCTAATCAAAATCATCTTGTCTTGGAAAACACAAGTTATATATGGCTTTTTACTTGGTTACAACATGATGCTGACACCATTGTTTCAGGTGTTAGGCCATTGTGTACTGGCTTCAACTCTTTGGCTCCGAGCTCGGTCTGTTAATCTTGAAAACAATGCATCAATAAGTTCATTTTACATGTTCATATGGAAGGCAAGTGAATTACATCCAGTTTGTATTCTAGTAAAAAGTAACTTGTGATTTTATTTATGAAGTAAATATAGTTGAAACAAGCCTAAAATTTAGACAATAGAACCACTTCATCTCCTTCAGATACCTTAAAAGTACATCCTCTAGTGGATTGATCAGTTACAACCTGCACCATTACATTCAATCGGAATTTTAACTTGGGCCAAGTACTCTACGAGATGAACAAAATAAAAAGTACATATCAAATAATGAGACCCTCGACTGTCCTTGAAAAATACCAAATCATATTCGACCTGGTTGTGGATTTGCTGTCCCGAAAACCCTGTCCCAATTCTGTGTCCCGTCCATCCGAGCCGTCCATCCAAGCCATCGACGGCTCAGATTTGCAGATGAATATGTTTGGCTCAGATTTGTTTGGGATGAAATAGGATCCAAGCCATTGCTTGCACAGATGAACGGCTTGGATTGACAGGACAGGGAGTTGGGACATAAAGTTCGGGACAGCGGATCCGCTTCCATTCGACCTTGAGGCCATATTTGATCTACATGAATCAGGGGTTGATTAGGATTCCTGTTTCTATCTCCTCTTATTAGTGACATAAATCTCCTTCCTTCAAGATCTCATTTGAGAGAGTAGACATTCCATTCCTGGCTGGTGACTGGTGAGTGAAGTCATGACTTATGCTCTTTCATTCCCTAATATCAGGCGTCGTAATTTGATATGACCCGTTTATTTTGTTCATCTCGTCAAGTACTTAGTCTCGTTGCGTACTATAGGATTGGCTTTGTGTAAGAGAGAATAGGGATTAAATTAATTAAGGTTCAAAAAATAAAAGGGATCCTTAATCCTTACATACTTTTGAGTTTTGACATTCCATGAGCTGATCCCAATTCAGATTTTCAGTAAGGGGACTCGACTAAGGTTTATTTGTTTTACGGCCCTACATATTTAGTCAATTAGTCCTAAACCCTTGTCTATGTCTTTTTTTGGATCAACTATAGAACAACAATTTGTTTCTGAATGTCTCAAAAATTACTCCACTCTTCTCTTATTAGATTAATCTTATTCTAAAATCATTCCACTCATCTTATTTTGCAGCTAGTCTATGCCGAGTACCTTCTTATTCCTTTCATACGCTGAGAGAATCTGTTTCTTTGGACACCTAAAGACGCCGGTGATTTTATCTGTTTGGTTCTCAGTTTTGCAGTTCTATTAGACATTAATGTATTTTAGGTAAGTAAACAAGTTTTTAGCTTAGAATGGTCTAAGGGGAGAACATCAATCATAATAAAAATTTATTTTCTCCTAATATTGATGTTGGGAGTTTTTACGATGCATCGATCCCGCCATCGCTTCCGCTGCGCCGGCGTGCACATGGCCCAAACTTCTGGGGAGTATCCACGGAGTCCACCACATTCGTTGGGCCCAATATACATTAAATGACCCATATCCACTTAAAAGGCTAAGCCTTGTAAGTGGTGAGTCATCCAATTGTATATTAAGGTCCAACCCTTTTTCTATTTTTTCAATGTGGGACTTAATCTTCACACATGTTCCAACAATTGATTCTTCATAGTGTTGAGGAAATCTAATGTCGACACTGATGTGGTGACCCTCTAATGCTCAAGTCGGAAGTTATGATTGGATGTGAAATGAGTTGAATGATCTTTTGCATTAATTTCAAAAGAGATTTGCCGACCATATGACCTTGTTCATGAGATGTGCTTAAACAGGGGCAAGGCGGGTTGAATTGCCATTTCTAAGTGGATTTCCATTGAAATATGCAACCCCCTTGACCAAATAATCCTGACTCCGTCCCTGGTTAATCTAGTATTGTATTGCGTGAAACCCAATTGATTGACCCAGTAGTAGTTGTAAATGATAGGATTAATTGAATATACTATGCAGATGGATTCGGGGATCCTCTAGTGCAGATACCCACTGTACACATTTTGTGTGGCCAATATTCTTTTATTCTTTCGATTTAGGCTTTGTTCCAAAAAACTATCTTTTTTAGCAAATTGTCTTTTAATGTCTTTTCATGCTCTACGAGACAGTCAGTTTCTCACAATAAACTAACCAAAAAAGCTAAAAAAGAGACAATTTGTTACAAAAGACAGTTTTTTAAAACAAGGCAAACATGTAGTTTAATGATGCCCCACTACATTAGAATTCTGGCTATGCCACTAACGGGGTGTGTAGTTCAGTTTTTTTAAATTATATTTTACTCGGCAGAAGAAGGAATTTATTAATCTTGAAAGAATAGATACAAATGTTAAAGGTACAATCGATTTTTTTTTTTTGAGAACTGATATTGGCACTCCCTTTTTTGTCTTTATTTACAACATGCAAGAGTAATTTTACCTAATAGATACAAAAAAAAAAAAAGGGAGTGCCAATAGAGAGAAAGGGAGAGTCAATATATCACTTCCTTTTTTTGATTGGCCACAATCAGATTTATACTTAATTTGGGAAAATAATTATGAAATTATTGAATCACATTCTCATTCCTTTAAAGATTATTATCAAGGGCGTAGCCATTAAGGGCGCCCGGTGGCACAGGCTACTCTGGTCTCAACCTTCCTCTAAAAAATTCACTGCTTTGTTTCACGACATTCCACCAATTTTAATGGCTAGCACTATTTTTGATGGATGATAATTTATAAAAGCATGTATTTTATTGGGCATTATATATGATTAATATTTTTTGAACACATGTAGTTTTTTTGTGTTAAATACTTCATCCTTCCCAAAAGATTGCGCTGTCTGCAAAAGAAGAACTTAAGAATGTACTTTGGTTGAAAAAATTTAAAAACTTTTGAACTTTTTTTTGCAAGATTAGTTACATACCAACGAGTATTTTTAATTTTTGGAAAAAACTTCAAATTTGTTTGAATAAAATATATTATTTATAAGCTATTGGTTTGATGGTTCCGGCGTTATTTTTGAGACGGTGGAGATTATATTAACCATTTTGGGTGTCACTTTCAAGTTCAAAGCTTCGCCACTGTTTTTTTTTTCTTCAATTAGCAAGAGAATATAAGTGTGAATTATACATCAACTAGAAATAAAATCCACAATCATTAATAGTCCTATTTAGAGGAGAAATAACTCAACAAATTGGAAACAAAATCCACAACTAGTATAAGCCCAACAAATAGCGCCGCTATGGGGAGATAACCTAACAAATACTAGGGAAAGTGTAATGCTAGAGGCACTAACTATAGTACAAACTATTACACTAAATGTGCATGTGGAACTTTCTTAGTGGATGAGTCTATCCATGTATTCAATAATGCATTAAGGAGGTAGTACCATGTGTACATTTAGTGTAATAGTTGGTGTACTAGTTAGTGCTAACATTCCTCGCTAGGGAAATAAACTCCGGGTGAGCATATATGGGCCGGATTAATGGTCCGATTTTGTAGTAAACCAAGACCAAATCACTACCTACGGATAATGAATTTAGAGAACTAAACCAACCCATAAAATTTATAGAACCAAACCAATCCAAACTACTAAGATACAGATCGGTGTCAGTTTGAACTACGATTTGCTTGAAATTGAAATATCATCTTCATATACTATTTAAAGTAGTTAAAGTTGTATAGATAAGATGAGTTAAACCACAACTTATATTAGAACCATTTCTATTAAAATCACCAAGACTCACTAACATCAACCAACTAAAAAAAGAGTGGAATACTAGTAATTAATGAAGAAATAAGGCCAATAGAATATAGATAGAATTAAATTAGGAATTTAGTTACCGAGCAAAAGATTAGGAAATCAATGATTAAGACCAAATTGTGTATGTTTAGTGTAATGAAATTATAGGAATAGGTTATCACAGGTAGAAGTTAAGGGAATTAATCTTAAAAGTGAAATAATAGGGTAGTGGAGTGGAGCTTTAAATTAGAAAATTAATTGAATGTGGAAAAAAAGGTTTATTCAACATATCTAAAAAAATAGATATTGATATATCTGCATTATGTATTTATGTTATATGGTTCGGATTAGTTTGGAATCCGAACCATTAACGTAAATTTAGAGACCAAACCATTAAACACAGTTTTTAATTTTTTAAAACCGAGACCAAACCTTATTACTGAAAAACCGAAACGAACCATTTGGTTTGGATCGCATTCGCGATTTGATGGTTACTTTCCTCACTCCTAGTGTGAGGACACCCACATTCAGGTGGGAAGATTCGAACTCCTAACCTCCTAATAAGCTACAAGAATCCTGTTGTCCTGACCAACTGAATTAGCATGCGTTGGTTTCAACCACTGATTATTATCATCCAAATAAGGCGTTAGAGTAAGAAGAAGTTTGGGTTGAGTTTGGCTTAATTGAGTTTGGCTTAAATGAGTTTACTCACTTTGTTTGATCAGCTTGTTGCAATACCATCAATCTCTCTTCTTCCGCTGGAATCAACCGCTGATCTTTCTCTTTCATTTTTCGTGGGATTATTTCAGGTAAGTTTTTAGTACATAAGGAATGCTAGTTTCATTTGATGTATTATAGTGCGTGTTCACGAGAAATTATTTTTGCAGATTTTGAGATTTTAGCTTTTCAAAAAAAACAAATTCAGTGTTTAATATAAATTATAGTTAACAAATTCTCAGATTCTACAAATTTAGAAAAGCTAAAAAGTAAATAAAATTCTGTAAAACCCGGTTTTGGGGTAGATTTTGCAGCTTTTCGGACCAGATTTTAGATTCCAAATTTTATAAAAGCCAATTTTTCAACTTTTTGCAGTAAGAAATTCCGGCTTTTACACCTTAATCACAATTTCTCAATTATCGTAAACATGTTCATCTGCTTCAACTAAAATCTAGAATATGGAGCAGAATCTGAATAGTATAAAATATGTTTCACTTCTATTGCAGGCATTAGTGCCATCAGTTATGATGAACCTCTATGCCGTGGGACTTAATCAGCTGACTGATATAGACATAGACAAGGTAACTCAACAATTACAGGGAGATCAAAATAGTCAATATTTGACAGAAAAATTTCCCATGCATGTTTTCTACTTTTCTTTTGGTTGCTTGCAAGCTTATTGGGTTTTTTTTTAGGGGAACAAACCTTATCTTGCACTACCTTCCGGAGAAATTTCAATGGAGTTAGGAACAACAGTTACCTCTGCATCTCTCTTAATGGTTCGTAAATTTTTTACTACTTGGGCGTCTGTGTTTTTCCATCTTTAGTAGAAGTAATTCTTTTTTGAAATTTTGCAACTTACTGACTATTTTTTTCTTTCTGGATATCTATAGCGTATGTCTTATCTAAAAAAGAAAAAAAAAACTTTTACAAAAATTCACTAAAAAAAAAAACTTTTACAATGGGAATCATGTTTCAATCCCCACCATTGCTTTCAGCCCTTCTTGTAAGGTTTCTAATGTTAACTGCATATTCTGTTCGGGTAAATTCCACACCTCTTTCTCCATTTTTAGTTTTTTACCTATTGGTAATCAGTAGTCACAATAGTTTAACTTTCGAATAAATTTTTGTTCAAAACAAAAAACAAAACAAAACGTTAGAACAAAATAACTACAAACATAAATGTGGAACGTCGATCTGTTACAGCATAAGATAGCTTGAGCTTCAGGTACTCAATTTCTTGGACTCCTTCATATTAAAACTATCCTCAGTTACTTCCCAAGGTCAAAAGCAGAACAGTCATGGAATAACAAACAACAATACGACAACCACAAAACAACAAAGCAGGCTCGTAGCCAAGAAATGAAACTGAAGTTACAAGAACACACATAAGAGAGAAAAAGAAAAAAAGCATCAGTCGAAATCAAGCCCCAGAAGTGCCTTCAAAAGGACCAGGAGATGAAGTGCTGAAGAGCACATCTAGATTGAACATGGTTCCCCGGTAAACAGTTGAGTATTGCTACACAATGTTTAATTTGTAGGATTAGAGCTTGAATGTTCCTTTGCTATAAACTGCAAAATAAATTCAGACTATCAGTGTATGTATTCTAACACCACTAAAAAGTAAAAGCATGAGTAATAGCCCATTAGACGGCAAAAGAAATGGCTAGAAGCCCCATACATAATGCAGAAGAGTAGTAGCAAGAACTAGAAAGCTGGAACTCGAACATCTATTCAACAGTCATTATTATTGTTTTAATGGATGAGGGCAATGCAGCAACAAATCTTTCAAATACCTACAATGGGGTTGTCGCCATCAAATTAGAAGTTGAAGGTACATCTATACTTAACAAGTTGAGATGAATGGCATCAACAAATAGGTGGCTGAGGCTTTCCTTCTTCCTGGAACATGGTGGGCAAAGGGAAGAAATTGACGTTAATCTGGTAGATAAAAAACAAAAGGTTGTGTTTGGTTTACTTGAACGGAATTTCATACTGTCATTTGGTTCGTTAAAAGAAAATGACAGCACACACCTTACGAATGGTATCTTCATTCACTATTTTAAGTGGCTGAGCCATTCCACCTTGTACAACACAGTGGGTAAAGGTACAAAATTGAGGCTAATCTGGTAGATAAAGAACTTAGGTTGTGTGGGGTCACTAGAATGAAACGTTCAATCCATCATTTGGTTTGTTACAAGAAAATGCCAGAATGCACATTACGAATGGAATCATTGTTCACCGATTTAGGTGAATGGCCCTTCCATTGGCAAGCCAAGGAATGACAATACCGTTAATTTCCTAAATCATTCAAGACACCCTGACACTACCTTCTCACTGGAAGCCACTTACACATTACCACATCAAGACTAACGTTTGCCAAACCCAAGGATGACGAGGCAGTGAGTTCTCTGGATGTGTATCCAAGACTTGTTGGTTCAGTAAAACACAAATGGAAGCCCCAAAGGTTTTAGCAGGCTTTGCAGGATTGAGGCTAAGGATGCAAAAAACATTGCCGAACCAAAAAAAAACTCAAGTTGAGGCAATGAAAGTAGGGAAGAGATAGGTCACATTGGTTCCTTCCAAGTGAGTCCAAAGGGTAAGATTGTTAACTAGTGGAAATTTTGATATTGTCACTGCCAAGTGCCAATAAAAGGTTCATACCAGGAACCCATATTTCCAAACCTACAGGTATGACACCCATCTATAAGAGCAAAGCCAATGCAAATGCTAAAATAGCTATAGCTATTGCTATATTTTGGCACCAAAAAGTTGTTTTTGGTGCTAAAATAGCACCCAGTCTCCAATGCTTGGTTCTATTTTAGAACCAAACAGTTCCAAATTTAACTAACTTTCCCACCACCTCATTTTTAATTACGCTTTCGACCCCCAATTCAACTATGTACGTTATTTTCAACCCCGTTTTTTAACCCCTTTCCGAATTATTTTTTAATTACGTTTTTTTTTTTTTTTTTTTTTGTTCTCCACTGTTTCAACCACCATTCTACCCAGATATTTTCCCACCTAACTTTCTCATCTAACTTTCTAACCTAATTTTCACACCTAATTTTCTCACCTAACTTTTTCATCTAACATTCTATCCAAAATTTTCTATAAATACACAATTAAACTTCTATATTTGCCACACCATTCTCATCTGCAATATATTTCCTATATTTCCTTTCCAAACTAATATCATGAGCAACTTAAGCAAAAGGATACTGAGGGGAGATTTCGACGGAGATTCCTCCGATGAAGATGAAGTTACGATGCTGCAGATGGTAATGGCGAGCAGCTATCAACAAATGCAAATGCAGCATAACCAACAAAGTGGTTATGTTGGTTCTGTCAGTGGCCGGTCTTTCATCCCCCGTGATAGGGCTGCCGCCAACGAAAGAATCCATTCGGATTACTTTTCTGAAGATCCCCTTTTCAATGAAAAAATTTTCCGCCAACGTTTTCGGATGGCTAAACCCCTGTTTGAGAGGATCTTGACTCAACTCCAGCAACACGACGATTATTTCGTCCAAAAGTCCGACGCTGTTGGTGTTGCTGGTCTATCTGGTATCCAAAAGATGACTGCAGCACTGAGGATGCTTGCGTATGGGATGCCAGCTGATAGCGTTGATGAGTATGTCAAAATCGGAAAAAGTACTGCTGTAGAATCGCTCAAGAGATTCTGTAGAGGAGTTGTGGAGATCTTCGAACCAGAGTACCTGAGGGCTCCAAATGAAGCCGATATTGCAAGGCTCCTACGTGTGGGCGAGGATCGTGGATTCCCTGGGATGCTAGGCAGCTTGGACTGTATGCACTGGCAATGGGAGAAATGTCCAACTGCTTACCACGGTATGTACACTGGACACGTTGAAAAGCCCACAATCATACTTGAAGCTGTTGCCTCACATGATTTGTGGATTTGGCATGCTTTCTTTGGGATGCCTGGTTCATTTAACGATATCAACGTGCTTGATCAGTCTCCTCTCTTTGATCAACTTCGTTCCGGTCGTGCCCCTCCTGCCCAATTTGTCATCAATGGCCGGCATTACGACATGGGGTACTATCTTGCTGACGGTATTTACCCAAAATGGGCGACTATTGTTCAAACCATTAGAGAGCCCAGTGACAGAAAGAAGGCTCACTTTGCGAGAATGCAGGAGGCACGTCGCAAAGATGTTGAAAGGGCATTTGGCGTGCTACAAGCACGCTTTGCAATTGTGAAAGGGCCAGCCCGTTTTTGGGACCAGGAAGATCTATACTACATCATGAAAACATGTGTTATCTTGCATAACATGATAATTGAGTACCAACGTGGTGAAGAAGATGTTGAAGTTGCTGAACTACTTCGTGAGAGGCCACTTCGAGTCTCTCGAGAGCAAACATCCACATTCGCTGAGTTCCTCGCTAAAAATAGGAAGATACGATCTACTGAGACATATCACCAGCTTCGCAATGATCTTATTGAACACCTCTGGGCCCGTCAAGGAGAAGAAGCATGAGCTTAGATTAATTGTACTTTTAATGTTGTAAAACGTTTCCCGTGTTGTGGAAATTAGCTAAATAATTTAATTTGAGTGTTGTAAAACGTTTCCCGTTTTGTGGAAATTAGTTAAATAAAATGCATTTCATTAACCAATTTCAAAGCATTACATTAGATTTTTAAAAAAAAAACCAACAAGAGAGGGTACATTTAAAAAAAAAAAAAACTACAATAATCAATAATCAGGTAGATCACTATAATAAGTTGTGGAAGTTGAGTTGGCCCATTTTGCCAAGATTGCAGCTTTGCGATGCTCATAATAAGCCTTCATTTGCGGGTCTTGTATGACAGACAAGTCCATCTGCATAATTCTTTCCTCCATCTCTCTATCTTTCCTCTCTGTCTCTTTCTCCTTCCTCGTCGTCTCCCTCTCCTCACATACTGTCTGCCTTTCTAGAGATGCAACTCTCCTTTCTTCCAATTCAATCCTCCTAGCTTGGTTATCTGTTACAGTTTTGTTGAGTGTCTCCAACAAATTAATATGTCTCGCGTTCTCAACTTCTTGAACCTTGCTCTTTGCTTTCTTTTCCTTTGCTAGCTTCTTTCCACCAGGCCTCTTCCTTGGCGAGGACACACTACCAGTACCTCCACTTGAAGGAGTGGTTTCTGCATCTAGAGACTCATAAGTGCTTGGAATTTGAGTTTCTTCAGGGGAAAAAGGGAATGACATCCCGTCTGACATTTGAGGGGCTTCAGAAGTTTTTGCTTTCCTCCCACTCGGAGTGATATCCTGCCACTTAATAGCATGTTCTAAGATGGCCCAACAACCATCCATACCACTGAAATATTTTCCAGTATCTTCAAAGTACGATTGCTTTGCCATATCATACTGTAAATTGGATAAGAAGATTTTATTATTAAATAATAATAAGAAATAAGAAATAAGAAATAATAATAATAATAATAATAAAAATAATAATAATAAGATTTTATTATTAATTAATAATTATTATTATTAGTACAAGATCAAAAGAAATAAGAAGATTTTATTTATTACCTCATTTTGATGTGTCATTCCACTTTGATGTAGAGCTTCAACACTTCTTAAACACCCACGAAATTTGTTGCAACACTTCTGGATTATTTGCCAACGAGATTTGATACTTGATTCAGATCGTTGATCGTCATTTGTTTTTCCCTCATACTCTTGTAGCACCCGGTGCCAGAATTGACTTCGTGGCTGGGAGTTACCAATAATCGGGTCTTCAGTAATGCACAAATAAGCTCGACAAATTGCTTCATCTTGCTCGGGAGTGAAAGATTTTCCTCTTGACGATGCCATAATGAGTGGAATAATTTTGGTATCTAAATTGGTGCAAATTGTTGTAAGAATTTGGTGCACCCTTGCATTCATATTTATAGTGGGTGGGACAAAATAAATGATTTTGGAACAAAAGAGCCGTTGGCTGAAAAAAAAAAAATTAAAAGAGTCGTTGGGTGAAAAAAAAAAATTAAAAGAGCCGTTGGTGCTAATTTAGCCGTTGATATAGCCGTTTGGAACACTGATGGGGCCTTGATGTGGTTGTACAGGATAATGTTCCACATTACTCCACTGACTTTACCCTTTCCTTTCCCAAAACACGATTGTTCCTCTTCCCATTACTCCAGTTCTCTGTAAATCGACAAAGGGGAAAACCTAGGGTCAGCCAACCCAACATCTGATGTAGAGCTTCACCCATGAAATTATCTCTATCTCTCTCTCTCACTCTGACAAACACTCTATTTCACCATCCACCATCGGCAGCCGATCAAACCCAAGGGAAAAAAACTATGAAACCCAACCTCAGATCGTGTTTTCCGGCGTGTTTTCTTTTCCGACGATTGATACAACGATCAAACCCACCACCGGCGTCTTCATCTTCGTCAGTAAAGGCAACGATTCCGGCATATTTTAATTATCCGGCCACTTTCCGATTATTTTCCGGCAAGAATCTGGTAAGTCCGATGTCCATTTCCCTCCCTTTTTCAGTTGGATGATGAGCTGTCAAGGATGGCTACAGCCATCTTTGGTTCTATATTTAGCACCAAGTATCCATCTGTGCCATTTTGCATCTGGATTTGACTATGCGTTGGGTTGCTTAGTTCTAAAATTGGTTTCATATTATGACTATAGCACCATGGATAGCACTGCATTGGATTTGCTCTAAGGAGTATCAGATATGTGTCAGTGAGTATCCAAGGAGTTCGTATCCTGTGGACATGACACCCATCTATAAGTACTCATGCAATCATGCTTCATAGGATAGATTCCAACCATAATAAGTGCGCCCTAGCCACTTGTGTATGATCAAGGACATTATCTTAATTCAACATACATCATTTACCAATGTCCTACATAACTCAACATAATAAGTATCAAAAAAGAATACGAGGATTTGCAACCTCCAAAAACCTTTAAATATAGACGCTCACCTGATATGTTTTATCTACAAAAGAAAGCACACAGTAATTTCTATGTTGGAAATATACCTGATAACTCTTTGAACTTTCACCAAAATAGGCATCACAGTGTCTCCGAATCTGTCCTCCATGATTTGGAGAGACGAGGGTCTCAATGTAGTTGCCTCCAACCATATATATCATTGGAATGCCTCCAACCGTATATATCATTGGAATGCCACAAACCACCCTGTCCCTCAGTGTTTCATTTTTGGGATTGTACACTATTAGTTTCTCTTGACCATAGTCAGGTATACCTCCGGTAATTGTTATCCTTCCAAATTTTCCAAATACAAATTCCTCTTCTGCTGCCAAATACCACACATCCCATAGAGACATCCTGTGATTAGCAATCGTAAATTTAGTCCACGACTCTCTTACCCCGTACCTCTTCATCATCCAAACTTCAATTTCGCCGTCTTCATATGGAGAAACAACCAAACATAGACAACTACCAAGAACTGCCCAGGAGAGATACCCCAACCTGTGATTATCAAACGAAGTAGGCAGGGGCACTTCCCTGAAAATTTCATCCCACAAATCAAAAGCAACAACAACTTTAGAACCACTAGTCCTCCGACAAAGCCAATGGATACGTTCATTAAAGTAAACCCCAGGAGCAGGTTTACCATCAGGGTTATAAGGGGTGTCTTGAATTCTCCTCCAAGCATCAGTTTTCAGTGAATAGACAGCCACACTATTAATATAATAAGTAATGCCATCAGAATTAATACTAGAACGGGAAAGGAGCATCACGACTTTGTAATCATCCGTAAACGAGTCATAGCCGAATCCATTTAGAATAACGTTGTCATCGTTACAATGCCAGAGGTCAATCAAAGGGGAATCGGGCAGTTCCTTACATTCTCTAGTGAATGGATTCAACAAGAAGAGGTTGTAATTAATACCTTCATCAGAAACCAGAACCAAGCCATTGCAAGAGCCCCAGCCAAGAACTTCATTGGTGGAGTCTCTGACAGAGAGCGTGAAATCAAGCTTTTCCCCGGTCAAATTCGCGGCGGCGAAATCAAGGGAGTAGAAAGCGTGAGAGATGGAAATGAGGAGGGTTTTTTGTGGGTTTTTGGCATCATTGGATATATGAAGGCGGGTTTTGGCAAAACGGGGGGAAGAGATTAGGGAATTCCACGAGGGAGAGACACACTTGAATCGGCAGAGAAACTTCATGGGTAGTCGAGAGAGTACGTTTTCGATGATCTCCGGTGGAAGGTTTCCCCAGATTGAATGGTCCATGGTCACACTGTCAGACATACCGGTCTTCTTCTGCTTCGTCTTTAGAACTTCGTGATTTCAGACTTCTGAATTGCAGATGACACATTCATTTCTCATCCCATTTAGAGCATCTCCGGTCCTACCCTCCCCCCACTATAATTAAGTTGATTATTTTTGTTATTCAATTTTTTATTTTTTGCATTTACTAGTATTGCATCGCGTTTCGTGGATTATGAATTCGTCTAAAAAGAATTTAAAAAGTAAAATAATTATGATCAAAATCTTAAAAAGTTCACTAAAGACAAAAATAATCCAAAAGAAATAGATTTTTTGGATTATTTCCATCTTTATGCACAAACCCTTTAGTTTGGTTAGTAATTTTTTAGTATTTTTTAGATTTCTCTAGTCGAGACGAATCAATAATTCATAAAATATTGATGCAAAATTAAAAAATGCAAATGGGAAAGTGTTAGGAACATGAAAAGAAAACATGAAATTGAACATGAAAACGCATACGACCGGTGAGATTCACCCGGTACACTGTTTCATGTTTTGAATCTCACCCGTCGGGTGCGTTTTCATGTTTCATTTCATCTTTGTTTTTTTTTCATGTACCCTACTAAACCTCAATGCGAATTTAATAAGGACAAAAAAATAATCCGGCTCGATTATTTAGTAAGACCATCCGTAAGTATTTATGGAAATGTAAAGACATCAATACCAAAATATAAACTTCTTCCATTGTCATATGTGACCGTGTGTCATTTGAGCCGTCCATCTCACAATTGATGGTTCGTATTTAACCTTGGCGCGTGCAGATTTGAGCCGTCCATTACTATGATGAAGTCCATTCCCTCTATTATGGGTTTGAGGGTCATGCACATGTAAGGCACATCAGAACCGTCCCGTCTCTGTGTTCAGAATTTTAACCTTGTAGTGTACATCCGAACCATCTGTCTCTTCCCTCTTCCTTGAAAGAGTTTTGTTAAAATCAAGACCGTTCAAAATATTTTTGGACGATCTCAATGTGTACTACAGGATGCCATACAGAGCAATGCACTACAGGGTTTTCGTTTCCCTCGATTACGATCACATTTGACAATAAGAGAAGTTTATTTTTAGGTATTGATGTGTTTACAAATTACACATTGATCAAGATATGCGTAACCAACATGTGAATGAATTTGCGGGAGACATGCATGTTCTAGCATTAAAAAAGGTAGAACCAGAACTATAGTCTTGATATCGGTGCATGATCCATTTGATTTTGTTTGAGTATATGTTATACATTAAGAATTTGAGTTTGGGTAATCAATACTCTTCTTGTTCTCCGAAAACTAATATGTAATTCTTGTTTTCTCGCGGATTATTAGATGGGTTTTATTTTCTAGAACTAATTACTATTTTGCACTTAAATGGTCTTGTAACAGGACATAGAAGATGTGGATGGCGATAGAGACCATGGAATTCAATCGTTGGCTGTCATCCTTGGGAAAGAAAAAGTGAGCAAATTAAATACTTTTTATTTTCTAACCTTTTTGCTTTAACTTTGCCAATGATCAGTGGAGAGGGAAAATTATGTACATTTAAAAAATGCAAAAAAAAAAAAAAAAACTTGGAAATATGATTGTTGGGTGAAAACCCACCTCTCCATTGTCTCTCTTACCCAAGCTACTGGCAACCAAATATATGTAGCGTTTTCTCACAAGTTTTTTCTGGTTTGGGAAGGTATTTTGGCTTTGCATTAGCATGCTATTGATAGGATACGGATGTGCAATGGCAATTGGAGCTTCTTCTTCATTCTTAACCAGCAAGCTTGTCACTGTACGTTATATAACTCAACAAAAACCATGCGAGTAGTCAAATTTTCTTTACTCTACACTTATACGGCCTTTAAGAGCCTCGCTAAGAAGCTTGAGGACGATAGGCCGTATGCTTTTGTTTTGTTTATGTGAATCAAAATCATCTTGTCTTGGAAAACACAAGTTATATATGGCTTTTTACTTGGTTACAACATGATGCTGACACCATTGTTTCAGGTGTTAGGCCATTGTGTACTGGCTTCAACTCTTTGGCTCCGAGCTCGGTCTGTTAATCTTGAAAACAATGCATCAATAAGTTCATTTTACATGTTCATATGGAAGGTAAGTGAATTACATCCAGTTTGATCTAGTAAAAAGTAACTTGTGATTTTATTTATGAAGTAAATATAGTTGAAACAAGCCTAAAATTTAGACAATAGAACACCTCATCTCCTTCAGATACCTTAAAAGTACATCCTCTAGTGGATTGATCAGTTACAACCTGCACCATTACATTCAATCGGAATTTTAACTTGGGCCAAGTACTCTACGAGATGAACAAAATAAACAGTACATATCAAATAATGAGACCCTCGACTGTCCCTGAAAAATACCAAATCATATTCGACCTTGAGGCCATATTTGATCCACATGAATCAGGGGTTGATTAGGATTCCTGTTTCTATCTCCTCTTATTAGTGACATAAATCTCCTTCCTTCAAGATCTCATTTGAGAGAGTAGACATTCTATTCCTGGCTGGTGACTGGTGAGTGAAGCCATGACTTATGCTATTTCATTCCGTAATATCAGGCGTCGTAATTTGATATGACCCGTTTATTTTGTTCATCTCGTCAAGTACTTAGTCTCGTTGCGTACTATAGGATTTTTTTTGTTTTGGTACTTCGGAAATATATAAAAAAACTAAATCAAAGAGTCAACAAAGTCATGCCAAGGAGTTTGGCCAGGAGCATTTAGCTCAACAAAACACTTAATCTAGAATTTGCCTAATATTTAGGCTATCTCTAATGTAAAACTCTCTCATGGATGGAGGGCTTGTGAGGAGGCGTACTATAGGATTGGCTTTGTGTAAGAGAGAATAGGGATTAAAGGTTCAAAAAATAAAAAATAAATAAAAGGGATCCGTAGTCCTTACATACTTTTGAGTTTTGACATTCCATGAGCTGATCCCAATTCAGATTTTCAGTAAGGGGACTCGACTAAGGTTTATTTGTTTTACGGCCCTACATTTTAGTCAGTCAGTCCTAAACCCTTGTCTATGTCTGTTTTAGATCAACTATAGAACAACAATTTGTTTCTGAGTGTCTCAAAAATTACTCTACTCTTCTCTTATTAGATTAATTTTATTGTAAAATCATTCCACTTATCTTATTTTGGAGCTAGTCTATGCTGAGTACCTTCTTATTCCTTTCATACGTTGACAGAATCTGTTTCTTTGGACACCAAAAGACGCTGGTGAATTTCTCTATTTGGTTCTCAGTTTTGCAGTTCTGTTAGACATTAATGTATTTTAGGTAAGTAAACAAGCTTTTAGCTTAGAATGGTCTAAGGTGAGAACTTCAATAATAATAATAATAATAATAATAATAACTATTTTCTCCTAATATTGATTTTTCATAGTGTTGAGGAAATCTAATGTCGACACCGATGTGGTGACCCTCTAATGCTCAAGTTGGAAGTTATGATTGGATGTGAATGAGTTGAATGATCTTTTGTATTTCAAAAGAGATTTGCCGACCATATGACCATGCTGGCTGGGATGTGCTTAAATAGGGTTTTGGCTTAGTGTCGAAGGGCAAATGAGGGCTTCAGAGTAGTACTATGTCAATGTCGAGGGAATAAACTCATGCCAGGTCACTGATGCCTTAAGTAGGAAGGCAGTGCTTGCGGCATTCAAGTGTGAGGAAGTGGCAGCCACCAATAGAGTCAGAGTCACGAGTACCCTATCGGATTGTATTCGAGATGGGCTTGAGTCAATTGGGGTAGTCACTCCCAAGAGTCCGATTTTCTCGATGATTAACCTAACCTTGCATTTTTTTTATTTATTTACCTATTTACCAATTTGTTTCAGTTCTATCGATAGAAACTGTTAGTGATGGATGGATTCTGGAATGTGGTGTATGGAAGTGGAGTTTGGTTCCTTGCCGTATTTCAGGACTTCTCTGGAAGCAAAAAAGGGAATTGAAGACTAACAAAGTAAAACTTTATTAAACTTCAACAGGGGTACAAATCGAAAGAACTCTAGGTTACCATCGATACAGGTTCTATGTTACTCCTACTCCTAGAAAATGTAGTAAAGTAAAGGAAAGTAAAAACTGATAAAAGAAAAGCCTTTGGGCGATTGAATCGGGTCTTTAAATTGTTGTAGATGACTGGTATTTATAGGCTTCTTCTTCTCTCTTTCGAATTTGAACTTTGAATAGTTTCCCTTAAAACAAGGAATTGGTTGTCTGAACAAACTTCCATTCGAACCATAACTGCCCTTGTCCTGATCCAATAAATAACTGCCTTTGTCTTGATCCAAATATTCTAACACATGCCTTTTATATTGGCTGCCACGTAGCAAACTACTTTTCTTTTAACTACTAGTTGCCACGTATTTTAACCTTATCGATTAACGGAGGTTAAATCAAAATATGTATTAAACAGATGCCTTTTAGTGACCGGTTGCCGCGTGTTTAACTTTATCGATAAAAGGCTAAATTAATTTTATGGTGTAAACATTACCTGGTGGGAAATTTTGTGCCATAAACTCATTTTCAATGATTTCTAATCAGGGACATAGCACTTGCCATGGCTGGAGGCATGTTGAAGCACTGAATTGGCAAAAAAAAAAAAACCCACGTAAAGAAGGGAAGTTTTCTACTGATATTTTACATCTTTATTCCACAGATATTAGAATTCTTTGACCCAATGATGTCTTGAAAATTTTAATCCTTGCAATAAAAAACAAAATATGGAACTCCCTCCGAATCGACACATGCAATATTTTGGGATTTGTTAAAACTTTGGCCATGAAAGGCCTCCAAATTTATATAGGTTCTCGCTAACCTCTACCCACTAGGCGGAGGGTAATACGAACATAGAGTTCTAATTTCAATACACACATACTCACGGATAACAATACACTTTCAAGGATAGTAATACACTTTATTTCTTGGATATCGATACATTTTTTATACATTATCCTCCCATTCTATATGTAAATACTGGGACTGTACGCTCTGATTCTTCAGCCTATCCCCTTTCTTGTCCCGCTTTGAGTTAACGTTACGCTAGTTCATCGAAGGGCTTTTCTTGCTTTATTAGTAAATAACCGGACTTTCAGTGAACTGGCGACTCACGTCCCTAAAATAGGGGATTGGTTGATTGGAAAGCTCAGGCAGGAGTAGGACATTCCATAATCTTTTGATTCTCTTCGAGGTTCTAAACGTTCTATAATTCTTTTTATGACCGAGTGTCCGGGCCAGCTTACGCACACCTCAACTAACTGTCGGGCGAAACTAGCACATCAACACACTGCCATGACCCCCCACTTATAAGTGCGCACATGCTCTTCTTCTCCAAATGAAAATTACATTAGTTGAACAAAGAAGATTAGTCTTTTTTATACAACAAATAAACTTATATGTTCTTATTTACACAACAAATGAACTTATCTGTTCTTATTTATATCGTAAATCAATCTTAAAATTTCAATTGATGAAGTTATCTGTTCTTATTTACACAACGGATGAACTTATTTGTTCTTTTTATATAGTAAATTATTCTTAAATTTTAATATATGAATTTATCTGTTCTTATTTACACAACAAATAAACTTCTTTGTTCTTATTATATTATAAATTAGTCTTAAATTTTAACAAATAAACTTATCTATACTTATTTACACAACAAATGAAGTTATATGTTCTAATTTATATTGTATACATGTTGTTCAATTTAAAAGAGATGTAGAGAGTAAATCCGAAAGAGATAAGTTAATCTGTTCAACTTTTTGACAAACGCAAAATATACATATAAAAAGAAATTTATATGTTCAACTTCAAATTATTTGAGAAATGCATGGTAAAAATTCGAAAGAGATAAGTTAATCTCTTTAACCTTTTTAGAGACGTAGAGTATAAATATAAATAATTAAAAGATGAACTTATCTCTCCCAAACTTTCAGATGTAACCTACTCTACCTTATTCTTTGACCTTATTATATAATTCAATTAAGCACACTTTGTCACAACCAAACTGTTTTTTCATTCTTCTTCTTCTTCTTCTTCTTTTCCCCAAGATGAACTTATCTGTTCATATTCATAGCCTGAATCGGTCCTAATTTTCAACATATGAACTTATCTATTCATTATGTAATGAATAATGAACATATATTGGTTAAATAAAGTAAAGGTCGAATATGCAATGCATCTAATTACACAAAAGTAAATATTTGCAACCCCAGAAAAATGCAAATTATTTGCAACCAATCAACTCCGGACGGGAAAAATTCGTAATTTTAGCAAGACAAACTGTCGCGCAACCGACAGAACTGTTATATATACTGGAAACAGGACACAAGTCACTCAACCCGTCAAATGACTCTTAAGTATACTGAAAAACTCTAAGCATACTGCAAGTCAAACATTTGTCATGATGAGGACCTACAAGGACAGAACTCTAAGCCTGCCAAATAAGTATATTAGCAGTCTGGCCTGAGAATTCACTGATAAAATCATCCTCCAATCCTCAAACATGACATGTTGCATATATACGAAAACCTGCTTTGATGACCTTCAAAGGCGTAGTTGAGATTAATCATTTTTCCAAATGGAGTGTAACGCGATCACTATCCCATGTCTGCCTACTTTTTTATCAAGTATTTCTGCAAATGTTGATATCACCTGATATTTAGTAGAATCGATTCTTAAAGGATCAAACAAGCAAGGGAATAATGAAAGGAGAAGACACTTTAGTCTGAATTAAAGTATGAAATCAAACCAACGACTAATATCTTACTTTAGTCTAACGCAGTTTTTCTAGTTTCATTTTTAGCCCTCGCAAGAATATCACTTCCGGTTAGTGCTATTGGGATACTTTCCTCTTGAATAGGAAATGGTCTTTCAAACCCCTTCTCGTATATTCCCATTAGTAGCTCGCGTTTTTGGAAATAGTCTTCAAACTCATTTCCCTTTATGGTGGTCACATCCTGGAAGAAAAAGGAACATGAAATCAGAACCAAAGTTTGTGCAATCACAAATGACAAGATCTCTAGCAAATTTGAGCCATAAGGAGCATTTTAATATCGGGGATGCAAAACCCAGCACTGTTGAAGTATACCATGACTGTCTCGGCACTTGTAATGTTGTTCAATATGGCTGTCAAACACATAGAATTTCCCAACTGATAATTTGCATTACACAACGTAACACCACACATGCAAATCACCGGACATAGCGCACAATAGAAAATACATAACTTACAGAACTTCAAAGTACGGCACAAAAATGCAAGCAAACTCAACCAAAATCGCAGAACTTCAAATTTTAGGTGGAATAGGAGTCAAACAGCATCAAATTTGACCAAAGAGACAACTGCACTGGGAAGCAATGATTAAGCACATATATATAAGCATATCAAGTAGCAAGAAAGCGAGAGGATCAACATAACTAAGATAAAGAACCCCATTTGAAAACATTAAATCTAAGTCGACAGAAAATACATAACTTGCAAGCATACACATCTAACCTATGTACCCAACCCCATTGATTCAAGAATGAATTCGCATCTCCCTAATAGTGAGCTCCATAACCACGTCCATATACAAGATCCAACACATCACTATCCAACCACGTACAGTATAATTCGAAGGAGAGATTAGTATGGCAATTGTTTTTTATCGAGAGAAAGCTTGACCCCATAAAAGAACCACGTTCAAAGAAACTAAACTAAAAAATTGCCGAAAAAGTGAAAACTATTCTTCTAAAGAAGCCAATGCACTTACAGAATCACTGACAAAACTTTAAAAAAATATCTAAAACAACAATAATTCATTGAATAACTACAAATTTGGGATGTCCTTTCAACTTGTATATGTTGCGTTTCCACTTTGAAGGATAAGAGGAATTATACATTTAAACTAGTTAGAAAAACTCTGCAATCCAATTGTCTTATGTTCATACATCTACCGCAATATTGTTGTTCCTTGCAGTATCCACCAAAATTATTTGGGGCTCAAAGTTTGGTTCCACCAGGATTTTGAGGGCCATTTTGCCCCATCCAATTAATCAAAGGTCGAACAATAAGTCAAAGTTTCATGTCGAAAACATCCACATGAAAAATCATTTGCACATGAATTTCCAAGTGATCTTCTCGATAACTATGACAAACTTTCAGGGCCTGTGCATCACTATAGGGTTTAGAAAATAGGGTGTATGGACAAAACAAATCTCGGGTTTAAAAATTGGGGGATGCATATTGGAATACAAAAATGCAAACACAGAATTATATAGGAGAGATGCAGAAACATACCTGATGGAGGCTGCTATTGGGGACGTCCAGAGGTGGGTGCAGTGGTCGTTATCTGAACTGAACGCCGCCAACTGGTGGTAAGTGATCATATGTGAGCATGGAAAGGATGGGACGACTGACGAGTGTTCAGATCAGGAGTGGAAGGGATGAGATCGAGAGGGGTGAGGTTTTAGTTGAGGACATTTTTTACAAGATAAAAAAGGCCAGTGAACCATAGGCTTTCAAAATGTTGAAACTGGATACGGGGCTTTTTGAAAAGAGAAGGTGGACTAGACATATTACAAAAATGTATAATGGACTGTACAACAATTCTTTATTATATTATTATCATTTTAACAGATGAGGGCAATGCAGCAACAAATCTTACAAGTACCTACAATGGAGCTGTCGCCATCAAATTATTAGTTTAAGGAACATTTTTATTTAACAAGTTGAGATGAATGGCATCAACAAATAGATGGATGAGGCATTCCTCCTTCCTGGAAGACGGTGGGCAGAGGGAAGAAATCTAGGTTAATCTGGTAGATAAAGAACAAAAAGTTGTGTTTGGTTCACTTGAATGGAATCTCATACCATCATTTGGTTCGTTGAAAATCACAGAACACACCTTACGGATGGTATCTACATTCAATATTTCAAGTGGCTGAGCCTTTCCACCTTGTAGGACACAGTGGGTAAAGGTACGAAATTGAGGCTAATCTAGTAGATAAAGAACTTAGGTTGTGTTGGGGTCACTAGAATGGAACGTCCAATCCATCATTTGGTTTGTTACAAGAAAATTCCAGAATGCACATTAGGAATGGAATCATTGTTCACCAATTTAGGTGAATGGCCCCTCCATTGGCAAGCCAAGGAATGACAATACCATTACTTTCCTAAATCATTCTAGACACCCAGACTGTGGAAGCATTAATACCACACACACATTTCCACATTAAGATTTCAATTTCTGAAGAACTTAAATTAGACAAATAAAACCCTAGATGTTATGTCCAACAGTTGCCAAACCTAAGGATGACAAGGCAGTGAGTTCTCCTGATGCGGATACTTGCATCCAAGACTTGTTAGTTCGGTCCAACACTAATGGAAGACCTAAAGGTGTTACCACGCTGTGTAGGATTGAGGCTAAAGATGCAAAAAATATTGCCAAACCAAAAAAACCTCAATTCGAGGCAATGAAAGCAGGAAAGAGATAGGTCACATTGGTTCCTTCAAAGTGAGTCCAAAGGGTAAGATTGTTAACTAGGGTAAGTTTGATATTGTCACTGCCAAGTGTCAATAAAAGGTTCATACCAAGAACCCATATGTCCAAACCTACAGATATGACAACCATATATAAGGAGTATCAGATACGTGCCAGTGAGTTTCCAAGGAGTATTCGTATCCTATGTGGACATGACACGGATATGACACTCATCTATAAGTACTCATGCAATCATGCTTCATAGGTTATATTCCAAGTTTCCAACCATTATGAGTGCGCCCTAGCCACTCGTGTATGATCAAGGACATTATCTTAATTCAACATACATCACTTACCAATGTCCTATATAACTCAACATAATAAGACAAAAAGGGATATGAGGATTTGCAACCTCCAAAAACCTTTAAATATAGATGCTCACCTGATATCCTTTATCTAGCATCTACAAAAGAAAGGACAGAGTAATTTCTATGTTGGAAATATACCTGATAACTCTTTGAACTTTCGCCCAAATAGGCTTCACAGTGTCTCCGAATCTGTCCTCGTCCTCCATGATTAGGAGAGACGAGGGTCTCAATGTAGTTGCTTCCAACCGTATAGCTCATTGCAATGCCACAAACCATCCTGTCCCTCGGTGTTTCATTTTTTGGATTGTACACTACTAGTTTCTCTCGACCAAAGTCATCTCGTTTCCATACAAATGTCCTAAAAACGAAATCCTCTTCTGCTGCCAAATACAACATATCCCGTAGAGACACCCCGGGAATAGCAACCGAAAATTTGGTCCATGACTTTGTTACCCCGTACTCCTTCATCATCCAAACTTCAATTTTGCCTCCATTTAAGGGAGAAAAAACTAAACATAGACAACTACCAAGAACTGCCCTGAAGTGATGCCCCAACCTTTGAATATCAAACGAAGTAGGCAGGTGCACTTCCCTGAAAATCTCATCCCACAAATCGAAAGCAACAAGAAATTTAGAACCACTAGTCCTCCGACAAAGCCAGTGGATACGTTCATTAAAGTAAACCCCAGGAGCAGCATTATCCTCAGGGTAATAACGGGTGTCTCCAATTCTCCTCCAAGCATCAGTTTTCAGTGAATAGACAACCACTTTAGTAATACACGCATTGCCATCAGAATTAACAAAACGACGGGGAAGGAGCATCACAACATTGTAATCATCCGAAGACGAGTCATAACCGAATCCATTTAGAATAGAGTCGTAATCCTTAGAAAAACAGAGGTCAATCAAAGGGGAATCGGGCAGTTCCTTACATTCTCTAGTGAATGGATTCAACAAGAAGAGGTTGTAATTCGTACCTACATCAGAAACCAGAACCAAGCCATTGCAAGAGCCCCAACCACGGACTCGGTTGGTGGAGTCCCTGACAGAGAGCGTGATATCAAGCTTTTCCGCGGTCCGATTTGCGGCTGCGAAATCAACGGAGTAAAGAGCGTGAGAGCTGGAAATGAGAAGGGTTTTTTTGTGGGGTGTGGGTATTATTGGATATATGGCCGCAGGTTTTGGCGAAACGGATGGAAGAGATTAGGGAATTCCACGAGGGAGAGACACACTTGAATCGGCAGAGCAACTTCATGGGTAGCCGAGAGAGTACGTTTTCGATGATTTCCGGTGGAAGGTTTTCCCCGATGGAATGGTCCATGGTCACACCGTCGGGCATTCAGCATTCTGGTCTTCTTCTTCTTCATCTTTAGAAAGTCCACACCGTCGGACATACTGGTTAGAAAGACCACACCGTCGAGCATCTCTTCTTCTTCTTTAGAACTTCGAGATTTCAGACTTCTGATTTAGAGATGCGGGTTCTTGTGATTATCCCTCCCGCATGTGAAAAGAGTGGTTTATTTCTCATCCCATTTAGAGCATCTCTCCGGTTCTCTCTCTCTCTCTCTCTCTCTCTCTCTCTCTCTCTCTATATATATATATATATATATATATAATTAAGTCGGATATTTTATTTTTTAACCTTTTTTTTTCTTTGCATTTAGGAGTAAGTATTGCATCGCTTGTTTGAATTATTGGTTTGTTTAAGAATAATTTAAAAAGAAAAATAATTATGCTCAAAATCTTTAAAAAGTTCACTAAAACAAAAACAACCCAAAACAAACAGGACCCTTTGGGTTATTTCCATCGTTATGCACTTTTTAGATTTCTCTAAGCGAGACGAATCATATTGATGCAAAATTGATAAATGAAAACAAAATTAAATATAGACAAAAAATTAATCTGGCTCAATTATTTAGTTAGAACACCCCCAAGTATTTATGGATATGTAAACACATCAACACTTAAATATAAACTTCTCTGATTATGTGACCGTGCGGCATCTGAGCCGTCCATCTCACAATCGATGGTTTGGATTTTATCTTGGCCTGTGCAGATTTTTTGTCGTCCATTACCGTGATGAAATCCATTCCCTCTATTATGGGTTTGAGGGTCTTGTAGTGCACTACCTAAGGCACATCAGAACCGTCCGTCTCGGTAATCTGGTCTGAATTTTAACCCTGTATGCATATCCAAACTGTCCATCTTAGTAATCGATGGTCCTGATTTTAACCAAACTCTTTCAGGGAAGAGGGAATAGTTAACTTTTTATACCTAGAAGAGTTTTGTTAAAATCTAGACCGTTCAAAATATTTTTGGACGGTTTGAACGTGCACTACAAGGTGTCGTATAGGGCAGTGCATTATAGGGTTTTCATTTCCCTCGATTAGGGTCACATTTGACAATAAGAGAAGTTTAGTTTTAGTTATTGATGTGTTTACAAGTCGATCAATAAAGTATGTAATTAAAATTTGAATGACTATGCGAGGGACATGCATATTCAGATTTTTAGTAAGGGGTTCGAGGTGACCCTGCACTCGACTAAGGTATATTCGTTTTATGGCCCTTTATGTTTAGTCAGTTACTTTAGACACTGTGAATGATCTTAGAGATTTTTTCAGCTCTCTTACGGCGTGTTTGGCTGGAGGATTAGAGGCCTGATATACCAAGCGCCCCTCTTCCTTCTCCTGGTCCCACGCGATCTCCGGTCTTTGGCATCGTTTTCTTCCTCCCGGAGTCCATCACTGTTTGGAGATGGAATCCACCTGCGGGTGGATTTGCTAACGACGGATTCACCCCTGTCGTTAGCTAATCCAGGGGTTTTTTTGTACCAAAATACCCCTCCAAATCCACCCTCTCTCTTCTTCTGTGTATATCGTTATCATTGTGGGTAGGGTTTCGAAGAGAGGAGAAGAGAGAGGCGACGCTGGTTCCTTCGTGGTGACTCCATTTTCGATCTTTGTGGACTTCGATTTCGAGCTTTTTACAGGTAAATATGGTTGACATGGTTTCTGTGGGTTGTTCATGCAGTTTCTGGGTTTGATTCAAGCAAATTTTTGCCCTAGTAACTTCAGATCTGAGTTTTATTCGAGCAATTTTTTGCCCTAATAGCATCGTTTGCAGTGATTTCTGGTATTCCAGTCCACTATTTGTGTGAATAACTTGATAACTGGGTTTGATTTGAGAACATTTTTGCCCTAATACCATCGTATTTTGTGATTTCTGCCTAATATCTTCATTTCTGGGTTTGTGTTGATGTATTTTATCTTGTCTTCCAGTTGACTGTTCTGAATGTTGCCCTATCTGTGGGCTTCAATTGATTTGTCGTGGATTTCTGGGATTGAATTGATTTGTGAGTGATTTCATTTAGCCCAATGTTGGAGATTCCATTACAGACTGCCCTAATGTGTTAGATTGTGTGTTGTCCATATTTTCTCAGATCCACCCTTATCTGAGCCCTAATTTTTGGGTAGTGTACTATGGTATTGTCGCAATCTGAGCTCAGTATGGTTATATATATCTTTGCCCTTATGTTATGTTGCCTGATAATGCGAAAATCTGAGCCCTCTGAGTTGTTGATCTGGTTTGGTCTATTGATTGAAACATTATGTGGTTATATGAACAAGTTTTCTAATGACAAAGTTTATTTACACACAGATGGCTAGGTTAACCAAACGAGAACGAAGAAAGAAGGCAAACTGTGACGCAATGTTAGCTGTGATATGTTTCATGAGAGTTGTCAATAGTGTTTTTCAACTGTACTTGTTAATTAAGGACTTGACTGATGAAATGGTTCGACGAAGGGAGAGGAATACTCCTCTTATTGAACAACCTAATATATACCAACAACAAATTATGAGCCTCAATAGATTAGTAAATGGTAGTGACAAACACTGTCACGACAATTTGAGGGTAAATAGGCATGTGTTTTTGAAGTTGTGCCTATTGCTTAAGCAAAGAGGCTTAGAGGACTCTAGGAATGTAACCGTTGTTGAGAAAGTTGCGATCTTTTTGTGGATCCTCTCGCACCATACGAAGAATAGGCATACCACTTTCCAATTTTGGAGGTCAGGGGAAACAGTTAGTAGACATTTCAACGTTGTTTTGTTGAAAGTGTTGCGGCTTCACGATGTGTTGTGGCATCGTCCCGACCCCGTTCCTGCTAATGAACCGGATGCTAGGTGGAAATGGTTTGAGGTATATCTTTGTAGAACATTGAATTTCCTGAATTCTTATTTCACTTTTGAACGATACATTGGCCACTAATCAATTTCCCTGATCTGTAATAGAATTGTTTGGGGGCTTTAGACGGTACGTTTGTACCTGTCCTCCCTCCAACTGAACACAAGGCACGGTATAGGTCAAGGAAGGGTGACTATGCGACAAATGTATTAGGAGTGGCTAGTCGAAACTTAGAATTCATATATGCTTTGTCTGGTTGGGAAGGGTCAGCCACAGACTCGAGAGTGCTTCGAAACGCCCTCATAAGGCCTCACGGGTTGAAAATCCCGAACGGTACGTGACATTTAAAAAACTTCCATTACACTATGTATTTTACGAAACTTACTCACGTAGGGAATTTACCCCATTTGTAGGTCGTTACTACCTTGTCGATGCCGGCTACACTAATGGCCCGGGCCTATTGGCACCGTACAGGGGTCAAAGATACCACATTAACATCTGGAGGCAAGGACACATGCCACAGAGTCGAGAAGAGTGCTTCAACATGAAGCACTCCGCTGCAAGAAATGTGGTAGAAAGAGTTTTTGGTGTCTTGAAAATGAGATTTGGCATTTTGAGATCCTATTGTTACTACCCCATTAGGACTCAATGTCGCATCGTGACTGCATGTTGCCTTCTTCACAACTTGATTAAGCGAGAAATGGCAGTGGATCCCGTTGAACAGGAATACACGATGTGGGAGCAGCAAAACATACATCATGTACCACCGAAAGAGTTTATTACACAGGTTGAGACGACAAACGAATGGACCCAAATGAGAGACCACTTGGCAACCGAAATGTACAATGATTGGTTAGCTCATGGGTAACCAATTGCCAATTAAGAGCTTAGTAGACCGAGTGATATGTAGTTTTTTTACATTGGATGGCTACACATGTTTTAAGTGTTGTAATAAGTTCATTTATTTGTAGACTTTTTAAACATTTGACACATTAGTTTTTCATTTGTAAGATCAATGTATTTTATTTGTACCAAATATTTGTTCAACTATGATTCTCATTGTAAAGCAGGTAAGTAAACGTAATGACGAGTCAAGCATCTTCCCAATCAAAAAAATCCACAAAGGATGGGAAGGAAAAACAAACCCGTAGACTTTGGACCACAAAAGAAGAGGAGGCCCTCCTCTCAGCAATGATGGATTGTGTGAGTGACAAGTTTAGAGCCGACAATGGCTTCAAGTCGGGCTTCTTTGTGGCTGTGGAAAAAGAGCTACAAAAGCTCTTGCCCGGGACCACTCTTAAAGCTAACCCGAACATTGAGTCAAAGGTCAAGAATTGGAAAGAGAAATATGGTGTAATTGCCGATGCCATACGTATGAGTGGGTTTCAATGGAACTATGTCACTCAATCCATCGAAGTCGATGATGAGTCGGTGTGGGCGGAATATGAGAAGGTAACTCCTCCCCTATTTCAATTAATTACGATTTATTTAACAAGCCGACCACGTGTTTTATGGCATCGAACATGTGTAGATCCATACGAAGGCGAAAGGGATGAATGGGAAGCGATTCCCCATGTTCGAAGGTTGGCAAATCTTGTTTGGGAAAGATAGAGCTACCGGTGAGATAGCGGAGGATCCACAAGAAGTTCCTGACCCTGATGATGACCACTTTGAAACCCCTAACCTCGATGACATTGAAGTTGAAGTGGGGTATGTTCCAAGGTTTGAAAATGGTGAGCCAAGTTTTATTCCGAGTCATGTCTTTGTGGATCAATCATGTGGTTCCGAGACCGCCAATCCTACCACTCCAACAAGCAACGCTGGGCAAAAACCGCCAAAGAAAAAGGCGAAGCCCAACAAAGAGGCCGCATTGCATGAAGCAATGGGGACTTACATGGCAAAAAGCAATGAAGTGTTGGAGAAAATTGCGGGTGGGGTATGCTATGACAAGGATCTCTCCGTGAAAAGAGCCGGGGTGGTGATGGAGCTGTTGAAGCTAAACCTTGACATGGAGGACATGTTTGTTCTTAATGAAAAAATTTGTGAGACGGAACAAAGGGTGGAGACCTTCTATGCCTTACCGGATGGGTTAAGACTCCCTTGGGTGATGAGAGTTTTGGAGGGGAAACTATATTCAAATCCCCATCCATGATTGTTAACGTCATTGATCTTGTTAACTTCTTTTGACAATTATGTGGTTATGTAATGTACTATGATCCCTGGGTAACTTCTTTTGACAATTGTAGACTGATGTGGGCTATGATCATTTGGGCTGTGATGATTTCAACTTACATATATGGGCTATGGTGATGTAAATTTTGGCAATGACCATATGGTATTAACTTTATCTTATGTCCTTGGGCAATGATGAAATAGGAAAAACTGTAATTTCGTACTTCAATGTGGCAATGATGTGGATGTTCTGAGCCAAAGGCATGTTTGTGTGGAATCTCTAACCAGTTGGGCAAAATCTGTTGTTTCTGTGTTATAGATGTAGTTTGTGGGTTTTTGATGCAGTTTCTGGGTTGTTGATGCAGTTTCTGGGTTTTTACATGCAGTTTCTGGGTTTAGCATGCAGTTTCTGTGTTTTTTTTACAGTTTCTGGGTTGTTTGATGCAGTTTCTGGGTTGTTTTTATGCAGTTTCTGTGTTTAGCATGCAGTTTCTGGGTGTTTTGATGCAGTTTCTGGGTTTTGATGCAGTTTCTGGGTGTTTTATGCAGTTTCTGGGTGTTTTGATGCAGTTTCTGGGTGTTTTATGCAGTTTCTGGGTTTAGCATGCAGTTTCTGGGTTTAGCATGCAGTTTCTGTGTTTTTTTTGCAGTTTCTGGGTTGTTTGATGCAGTTTCTGGGTTGTTTTATGCAGTTTCTGTGTTTAGCATGCAGTTTCTCGGTGTTTTGATGCAGTTTATGGGTGGTTGATGCAGTTTCTGGGTTTTTGATGCAGTTTGTCGGTGTTTTATGCAGTTTCTGGGTTTAGCATGATGCAGTTTCTGGGTGTTTTATGCAGTTTCTGGGTTTTTACATGCAGTTTCTGGGTTTACCATGCAGTTTCTGTGTTTTTTTGCAGTTTCTGGGTTGTTTGATGCAGTTTCTGGGTGTTTGGATGCAGTTTCTGGGTTTTTACATGCAGTTTTTGGGTTTAGCATGCAGTTTCTGTGTTTTTTTGCAGTTTCTGGGTTGTTTGATGCAGTTTCTGGGTTGTTTGATTCAGTTTGTGGGTTGTTTTATGCAGGTTCTGTGTTTAGCATGCAGTTTCTGGGTGTTTTGATGCAGTTTCTGGGTTTTTACATGCAGTTTCTGTGTTTAGCATGCAATTTCTGTGTTTTGATGCAGTTTCTGGGTTATTTTGATGCAGTATCTGGGTTTTTAATGCAGTTTGTGGGTTGTGCATGAAGTTTCTGTGTTTAGCATGCAGTTTCTGGGTGTTATGATGCAGTTTCTGGGTTTTTGCATGCAGTTTCTGGGTTAAGCATGCAGTTTCTGGGTTGTTTGATGCAGTTTCTTGGTTTAGCATGCATTTTCTGGGTTTGCCATGCAGTTTGTGGGTTGACGGCAATGATGAAATTAGGGCAAATACATTAACGTGACACGGCATGGTTGGCATGACTACTTATGATGGCCAATTGCGTAAAACCCTTTTGGCAACATAAGTTGTAGCCCGGGTGCATTGTGATTGTTAAATAACTTATATCTGAGCCGACAGAGAGAGAGAGAGAAAGAGAGTGAGTGAGTGTGTGTGTGTGTGTGTGTGTGTGTGTGCATGTGACAACCCAGAAACTGCATGAACTAAACCCAGAAATCTAGCACGGTATTTACTAAGTTGCTACATTTTGCTGGTATTTGCCGCTGATGCAGGTAGATGCTCTAAATGTTGGTAGCTGGTAAAACGTTGGCAATGTTGTGCCTTTACTTGGCATTAGTAAGTTTACATCCCCGTTCATGGCAATGACGATATCACATAAACGGCAATTCACTTGGATAAGGTATGACATATTATGATGGCCAATGGTTTAATAACCGTTAGGCAACATAATATGTTTATCGACTTGTGCAATGTGTGCCAGTGATTGTATAATCTGAGCCAAGTAAATATTAATATAGCAAAGTCTATTAATATTTGTTGTCATTTTGTTGTTTCATCATTGTTTGTTATGAGCCTCAATAGATTATTTCATGGGAGGTACCATACGAAGAGTCGTATTGCGTGGTTTTCGTTGGACATTGGCCGAGAATGTACAACACTTGGGAGGAGGCTGAAGTACAAGTTAATCGACATCCACTTGTGCATTGCAAGATGAAGATGAAAGCAGTGTGCACAATGGGAGTGTTGGAAATTTTTCATTTGTTGTAATTTTTTGTTTTGGTTTTGTACCTTGCATTATGTTTGCACTTATTTTTCGATTCAGAATGAAATTGAACGTTTGACGAATATGACTATGTAATTTATTTATTGAAATGAACACTTTCTTATTAAGAAAAGAACATAGATTCTCAACTAAATATGAGGATTTAGTTGACATATATTACAAAACTTCGAAACAAACATAGGCAGTCACACAAATACACACCCACCATTGTTTAACTTATTTACCAATCCACCAAACATTCATCAATCATACACTATCTACTCTCCATTCAACCCAAAAAAAAAAAACAAAAATTTTTTTTTTGCCCTTTTTAATTAATTAATAATTAATGACTACATTTTTTTCCCTTTTTAATTAAATAAATTTTTTCCCAATTTTTTTTTTCCACTTCAAAATTTTGTTTATTTATTTTAAATTATTTTTATGTAATTAATTTAATTATCATGTATTTATTGTATTTTTAAATACATTAATAAATTTTTATTATTAAATTGCGAAACTGGGGGCATTTTCGTCTTATTCCATCCTATCCTATCATATCCACCCTCCAAATCCCCCTTCTCAAAATACCATCCAAACACCTCATTACAAATCCACCCTTCTTAAGAGGTGGGTCCACCCTCCTTATAAATCCACCCTCCTTACAAATCCACCCTCTAATCCACCCTCATTACAAATCCACCCAAAATCTAATCCACCAGCCAAACGCCCCGTTAGGATGATAAATCCATCCTAAGAGAATGTAAATCTGTGTAGAAGCTGGGGCATTGCCCATCCTCATACTTCAGCATTAAGGTGATTTGTAGAGCTATGTATAGACTTTGGTTTTATGTGTGTTACTTCGGTTTGTAATGGCCTGGGGTATGCCTCTTGGATTTTGTATTCTTTTGTTTGGGCTTTATAAGAATGAGTACTTATCAAAAAAACAAAAAAAATGTGCACTTTTTTTCCATAAAAAAAAACAATTTGTTCCTGAATGTCTTAAAAATTAGTCCACTCCTCTTATTAGCTTAATTTTATTCTAAAATCATTCCACTTATCTTATTTTGCAGCTAGTCTATGCCGAGTACCTTCTTATTCCTTTCATACATTGAGAGAATTTGTTTCTTTGGACAGCTAAAGACGCCGGCTATTTTCTCAGTTTTGCAGTTCCGTTAGAGATATTATGTAAGTAAATAAGTTTTAGTTTCGAATGGTCTAAGGTAAAGTGAGAACGTTGATAATAAAAACGATTTTCTCCGAATATTGATTTTTCATAGTGTTGAGGAAATCTAATGTCGACGCCGATGTGGTGACCCTCTAATGCTCAAGTCAGAAGTTGTGATTGGATATGAAATGAGTTGGATGATGTTTTGTATTTCAAAAGAGTTTAGCCGACCGCATGACCTTTGCTGAGATGTGCTTATTAAACAGGGTTCTGGCTTAGTGTCAAAGGCATATGAGCTCGGCTTCAGACTTCAGAGCGTAGTACTATGTCAATGTAGAGCATTAGATCCAGAATTATTTTTCCTTCATTTCTCTCCCTTCACCTTTTCGAAACTTCTTACAAGCTCGTGTGCGGCTTCTTTCCGAATTTTCATTTCACTATTGTTTTTCCCAAGTAAGAGGACAGGAATTGATGACTGGAAGTGGATCCGCTGTCCCCAACTCCCTGTCCCATCCATCCAAGCCGTCTATCCGTGCAATCAATGATTTGGATTCTATCTCACCCCAAACAAATCTGAGTCGTCGATTGCTCACATAGACGGCTCGGATGGACGGGACACGGAGTTGGGACAGAATTTTCGGGACAACAAATCCGCAACCTTGATGACTAGTGACTAGTGTAGCTTCCCCTCTGAAAGTGACCAATGGGGCTCCCACCCACTATGGAATGTTCAGTTGTGACTATATTTTCCGATTAGGGTCATCACCAGACATTCCAACATCTTTTAGATCTTGATTTTTCAATGTTTATACCTAGCATTTTCCATTCTTTATTAAAATTTTACAACTTACTAGTATTTTTTTACTTTCTACCTCTAACGAAAATTCACTAAAAACCAAAAAGTTATCAAGAAGTCTAACCGCCAAAAAGTAGAGTCAAAGTTTGCTACTCCTATTTTTTTGTTTTTTAAAAAATTTGACTAAAATCAAAACAAAAAATATACAACTTTTTTTTTAATTAAAAACTTATCTCCAAACATGTTGCCTTAGAATTTCATGCAAAAAAAAAGTACTGGCAGTATATATTTCGAATTATTAAGATCGAACGACATAGCTGTAGTTTTTTTTTATCACTAATTGTTCGCACTATCATTAGCTTCACAATGGGAATCATGTTTCAATCCCCACCATTGCTTTCTGCCCTTCTTGTAAGGTTTCTAATGTTAACTGCATATTCTGTTCAGGTAAATTCCACACCCTTTTCTCCATTTTTACCTATTGGTAATCATAAGAGTTAAAACATTCGAACAATTTTGTTCCAAAAAAAAAAAAAGTTACAAGAAGTTAACAAAAAACGTAAATGTGGAACATCGATCTGTTACAACATAAGATATGGAGAAGGGGGTGACACTAGCTTGGCACTCCCGTAATGAAATTCTTCGTCCATGTTTCTGTCGCCAAGGCATGAGCTCTCTCTCTCTCTCTCTGATCACAAAAAATCTGTCCATGTCCAAGAGAATGCCAATGCAACAAAATCTCCTGTTCAAGAGTCCTCTCTCAGAGTGATACTGCCAGATTCTATATAAAGATTCTCAGGATGACAACTCCAAAGCAGGCCATCCATAAGAGCTTCACAATTTGGTGATGAAAATACTACTAGCTTGACACGAACAGGGAATTTTCCCCAAGTCCTTCATATTAAAGCTATCCTTGCTACGTCCCAAGTTCAATAACAGAAGAACAGTCCTCAAATAACAAACAATACCACAACAAAACAAAAGGTCTAGGAGACGAAGTGCTGAAGAGTATATCCAGATAGAACATGGTACCCCGGTAAACAATTGAGTACTGCTACACAGTTTAATTTGTAGGATTAGAGCTTGTATGTTCTTTCTCTATCAACTGCAAAATAACTTCAGACTATCGGTGTATGTATTCTAACACCCCTAAAAACATGAGTAGTAATAGCCCATTATAAAAACATGAGTAATAGCGCATTAGACGGTGAAAGAAACGGCTAGAAGCCCAATACATAATGTAGAAGAGTACTAGCAAGAACTAAAAAGCTGGAACTCGAACATCAATCCAACAATTATTATTATCGTTTTAATGGATGAGGGCAATGCAGCAACAAATATTTCCAATACCTACAATGGGACTGTCGCCGTCAAATTAGAAGTTGAAGGAACATCTTTACTTAACAAGTTGAGATGAATGGCATCAACAAATAGGTGGCTGAGGCTTTCCTTCTTCCTGGAACACGGTGGGCAAAGCGATGAAATTGAGGTTAATCTGGTAGATAAAGAAAAAAAAGAAGAAGTTGAGTTAGGTTCACTTGAATATTGGAATCTCATACTGTCATTTGGTGCATTAAAAGAAAATGACAGAACACACCTTATGAATGGTATCTTCATTCACTAATTTAAGTGGTAGAGCCTTTCCACCTTGTAGGACACTGGGTAAAGGTACGAAATTGAGGCTAATCTAGTACATAAAGAACTTAGTTAGTGTTGGGGTCACTAGAATGGAACGTTCAATCCATCATTTGGTTTGTTACAAAAAAATGCCAGAATGCACATTAGTGGAATCATTGTTCACCAATTTAGGTAATGGCCCCTCCATTGGCAAGCCAATGAATGACGATATCGTTACTTTCCTAAATCATTCTAGACACCCAGACACTACCTTCTCTGTGGAAGCATTAATACCACATACACATTTCCACATCAAGACTTCAATTTCTCGAGAATTTAAATTCCATAAATAAAACCCTAGACGTACGTTATGTCCAACAGTTGCCAAACCGAAGGATGATGAGGCAGTCAGTTCCCTTTATGCGGATACTTGTATCCAAGACTTGTTAGTTCAGTGCAACAAAAATGGAAGCACACTCTGCAGGATTGAGGCTAAGGATGCAAAAAATATTGCCGAAGCAAAAAAACCTCAATTTGGGTCAATGAAGTAGGAAAGAGATAGGTAACATTGGTTCCTTCCAAGTGAGTCCAAAGGGTAAGATTGTTAACTAGGGGAAATTTTGATATTGTCACTGCCAAGTGCCAAAGGTTCATACTAGGAACCCATATGTCCAAACCTACAGTCTACAGATATGGCACCCGTCTACATCAGATTTGCGCCAGTGAGTATCCAAGGAGTGTTTGTATCCTATGTGGACATGACATGGATATGACACCCATCTATAATTACTCATGCAATCATGCTTCATAGGTTAGATTCCAACCCTTATCAGTGCGCCCTAGCTACTTGTGTATGACCAAGGACATTATCTTAATTCAACATACATCACTTAGCAATGTCCTTATATAACTCAACATAATAAGTATCAAAAAGGGATAACTTACCAATGTCCTATATAACTCAACATAATAAGTATCAAAAAGGGATACTAGGATTTGCAACCTCCAAAAACCTTTAAATATGGACGCTCACCTGATATGCCTTATCCACAAAAGAAAGGACAGTAATTTCTATGTTGGAAAGATACCTGATAACTCTTTGAGCTTTCTCCAAAATAGGCTTCACAATGTCCCTGAATTTGTCATCCATCATTAGGAGAGACGATGGTCTCAATGTAGTTGCCTCTAACCATATATTTGTTGTTTCCTCCTAAAAAAAATGCTGACCATTCTTGTTTTCCATCCTACTGGTTCTCAACATCGCCAGCGACTGCCACCACCCACTACCATCCCCGCCGCCACCCCCACCATCCATCCACTGCCCAAAACCAGCCCCCACTCTCTAGCAATCCCCACACTGACACCCTTGTACGAACCGACGCACAAGTCGTCCCAAGCCCTTCTCAACGCGGCAACGCCCTTACGGCCGAAGTGGGCTTCGTTGTGGTGGTAGCATAGTTGTCAAAGGCGAAAGGCGCATCAAGGCGCAAAGTCCCGTTGGGCCTTAGGCAAGAGGCACAAGGCGAGGCGCGCGCCTTTTTGAACTCAGGCGCACCTATGCAAAAAAATAGGAAAATAATATACACCAATACTTTAAATAACAACACTAAGCCATTGAGTTTAAGACAGCATGCCATCATTTGCAATTGCTCTTTCAGTGATATCTTATTCTTAGTAGCAGGATCCTTCTAAAATGGGTGTGCTCCCTAGACGGGAGCTCGATTCCGTGCTCCCGAGACAAGAGCTTGACGGGAGCTCGCTCCCATCTAGATGGCAACCCGCTTCTAAATAGGATGGGAGCTTCCACACTAATCTTAAGGATAAAATTCTCCCTTCTCTTTCCAAATATATGCAAGGAAGAAGGAAAAGAAAAAAGAAGTAAGAAAGATTTAGGACTCTCTCTTTCTCGTCTCATATGCTACTACTTAATGAGCAATTTAATTTGGTATAAAACAAATTAAAAAATTATATAGAGAAACATGTTTTTGAGGGGTTTGAAATTGCTTTCAGGGATCATTTAAAAAGGGACGGAGATGGTATAAAATAAGAATGTGAAGTATTTAATAGTTGGCAAATTCTAGACAAGCAAGTAAAACTATTTTTTGAGACATCCCTTCGACAAGATTAGAGCCCAGCTCCTCTCTAATATCTCCAAATGGATTGGAGAGAACAACCTATCCAATCTTGGTTGAAGCAACGGATGACCCGGATTGCGCGCAGCAGCTGCTATGCAGCCTACCCCAGGTCCTGCAAAAATAGTAGAAATGGGTTTTGTTCAGTGTTGCAATCTTATTTTTGCAAGATAAATGTGTTCCAAAATCATATCAAATACTAATGTTAAATAAACTTGATTTCTGATATACTGGATGTTCTCAACGAGTTAAACAAGATGAACGGGTCCCGATCCATTGGAGTGAGATCTTAAAAATATTTTCCGGACCGAAATTGGAGAGGTTTTTCTCTCCAATCATTGGAGAGGAGCTGGACTGACAAGATTATGATCTAAAGCCTCCAATTTATTTGTCATCAGCACACTACAATCCACAGAAGATTAAGTTAATTAACAATATAATATGCCGACAAAAACACGTGTCAATGCAATTTCGAAGTTAATCTTGTCGCAAGAGTTTTTACCCCAAAAAAATCTTGTCACAACACGAGAGAGGTAGGTGTGTTTAAAGATGAGCTTTGCTACCAAAAAAACTAAAGGTACAAATGAAGTGTATACAGACCAGCTTGGGGACCCATTTTTGGGTCTCACACAAACGATCCAAGCCATTTATTGATCTTAAAATGATTTTCCGAGGGGCCCCACGAGAAATCAGCTCAATCGGACGTGTGTAAATGCTTGATCCAAAATCTCCCCGTTTCATCGAATTTGGATCAAGCATTTACAGACGTCCAATTGAGCTGATTTCTTTTGAGGCCCTTCGGAAAATCATTCTAAGATCAATGAACGGCTTGGATCATTCGTGTGGGACCCAAAAGTGGGTCCCCAAACCGATCTGTACACTGTCTGTACATCTTGGTCTACACATATAGAAAGGTTCCTTTGCTATGTCGAAATCATTTCGAACACCATCCAATAACGTGAAGTCCCATAATCTATTTTAAAAATTTGAGCCGTTCGAATTATATCCAAATGCGTAAATTTGCCATGCTAAAAATTAGATTACCCGGATATCAATAAGTGTTCGACTCAAATTGATTGACTAAGGAGAAGAATTTAAACAATCCATTTTTACCCAAGGAAAATTTAAATATTGAGATTGCTACAAATATTCAATCAACCTTATTCTTTGCATAAATAATGCTCATGACGAGATCTACAAAACAAACAGTGTGGATTGTCAAATATGTTAAAAATACTAGCAAGTCATAAACAAAAAAAGATATTAGTAAGTAGGACAGTAGCTCCTCTGGTCTTGAAAATGGACTCGAGCGACTGTTATATCCATTTGTGGGCTTTTTTTTTTTTAAATTCACTTTAATGATTTAAACCGGTCACTCTTTATATTTAATCGTGACATCAATCGTGTTAAAATTCATACTAATCGGTATCAACAACATATTGGACTCCCCAAATCCAAAAAAGATCAAAAAGAGGAAAAAGTCAATTGAAGAACTTATTGGACTCCCCAAATCCAAAAAAGGTGGCAGAAAAACTAAAAAAGGTGTCCTTCTGAGAGCTGCGATTGCCTCTGCAGCCCTTTCCATTTCCTCTTATGGTTTCAGGAATAGAAATAGATTGATTCTAAATGAAGAAGAAGCTGCTCTTTCAGTATCAAAAATCATTGGTGAAGATTTCTTGGGAGACGATGAAGAAGTTATCAGCAAGTTAATGTCCAACAATATCTAGTCTCAGCAGCTTGATATCCCTATAGTGGGGTGCAATATGAAGATACTGTCTTGGAACATCAGAGGGTTGGGAAGAAAAGAAAAAAGAAGTAAGTTAAGAAAGATGCTAAGAGAGAGAGGAGTGGAATTTTTACTACTCCAGAAAACCAAACTCAAGTCAGTTAACAATTTTTTCATCAACTCCATCTGGAGCCACAGTGAATTTGATTTTTTAGAGGTTGAATCTAATGCCTCTGCTGGTGGTTTGATCTGCATTTGGAACTCAAATCTCTTTTCATTAAAAAAAGCATGCAGTAACAGGAATTTTCTCTTGTTAAATGGTAGCATAGGTGATTTCAATTGCTCCATTGTGAATGTTTATGGGCCCTGTGCAGTAACTGATAGAAGAAAACTATGGGGCACTCTCAGCTCCCTTAGAAACCAATATCTTGATCCATGGTGTTTAGGAGGTGACCTTAATGAAATCAGGTGTATAGAAGAAAGACAAGGCTGCTCAGTTAGAGACAGAGGGATGAAAGACTTGAATGACTTCATTGAGGAGATGGAATTTATGGATTTACAGCTATTGGGCAGAACCTTTACTTGGTCAAACTCACAGGAAAATGAGAAATGGAGCAGGATCGATAGATTTTCGGTCCACTCGTAGTGGCTTGAAAACTTTACTCTAAGACAATGGGGACTTCCTAGGTCTCTCTCTGACCACTGCCCCATTTTGTTAATGGAAGATGACAGGGATTGGGGACCTAAACCATTCAGATTCTTCAATGTCTGGCTTGATCACAAGGACTGTATTAAAGTGATGGAAGATGCTTGGAGGATCAACCAAAACCACAGAAGAAATGCCATGAGATTATGCATGAAATTGAAAGCAACCCTGAAGACATGGGCAAAGGATGTCTTTGGTAACACTCAGAAAAGATTGGAGGAAGTTGAGTTAGAATTGCACAAGTTGGACATCCAAGCAGAGGAGGGTAATAGCTCAGAAAGTATAGTAGCACTCAGAAAAATTCTCAAGGAAGAATTGTGGAAGCTTAATAGAGCCATTGAAAGCATGTGGTTACAGAAGTCTAGAATTAATTGGCAACTATTGGGGGACAAGAACACCAAGTTTTTCCACTCTATGGCCTCTACTAGGCAAAGGAAAAATTTGTTAAATTCCCTATCAGTAAATGGAATCCTAACAGAAGATCCCGACCAAATCAAACTGGCAGTTTTCAGTCACTTCCAAAACTTATTTGTGGAATCTGTGGTTATGAGACCTTCAATTGGAGAAAACATGAAAGGATCAATTGATACTGCTCTTAGCAACCAACTGATTACAACATTCTCTGAATTGGAAGTCTGGAATATCATCAAAGCCTGTGACGGGAACAAAGCTCCTGGTCCTGACGGTTTCAACATGTTGTGCATCAAAAAATGCTGGAACTTTATGAAAAAGGATATTATGGCTTTTATCAATGAATTCCACAGGAATGGAAGGCTGCCTAAAGGTATGAATTCATCCTTCATTGCCTTAATCCCAAAAATTGAAAATCCAATGAACCTCTCTGAGTACAGACCAATTAGTCTGATTGGCAGCATGTACAAAATTTTGTCGAAAGTTTTAGCTGCTAGAATCAAAACCACTATTCCTGTTGTAGTGGGTGAAGTGCAATCTGCATTTTCTAGAGGCAAAAACATTCAGGATGGTATTTTAATTGCTAATGAAGTGGTTGATAGTTGGAAAAAAGGAAGGAAACAGGGTCTTATCATCAAAATTGACTTTGAAAAAGCTTTTGACAAGCTTAATTGGCAATACCTGTGGAAAATGCTGAAGCTCATGAACTTTCCTTCCAAGTGGATTAAATGGATGAAAGAGTGCATGTCCTCTGCCTGGATCTCAGTTCTAGTCAATGGATCTCCTACTAAGGGTTTCAAAATGCACCAAGGAGTTAGACAAGGAGATCCCCTTTCTCCTTTTCTGTTCATAATTGTTGTGGAAGGTCTTAATTGGCTCTTCAAAAGGGCGATTCAGCAAGGTAATTTCAATGGTATTACAATGGGAAATGAGGGTCTCACGTTATCACATCTTCAATTTGCTGACGACACCTTAGTATTCTGTAAAGCAAACCTTCAAGAAGTTCAAGTGGTTAAAAAGCTTTTAGAGGATTTTGAACAAATTTCTGGACTCAAAATCAACTTTCGCAAAACAATATTATGTGGGGTTGGAGTGCCTATGGATAATCTGCAATGTTTTGCTGAAACTATGGGATGCCAAATGCAAACGCTGCCCATTAAATACTTGGGCATGCCTCTGGGTGCAAGCCCAAAGAGAAAATCTACTTGGAAACCTGTTCTTGACAGATATAGAATCAAACTAGCTTCTTGGAAGAGGAGATATTTATCTATTGGGGGCAGAATAGTGCTTATAAAATCTGTTTTGTGTAGTCTACCAATTTTTTATATGTCTCTGTTCAAGATTCCTGAAGGTGTTGCGAGAGAATTGGAATCCATTCAAGCCAAATTTCTTTGGGGAGGGTCTGAACTCAAAAGGAAACTCCATTTGGTTGCTTGGTCTAAAATCACTCAAGCTAGAAGCAATGGTGGGCTAGGGATTAGAAACATCAAGGAGATGAATGACTCATTATTACTCAAGTGGTGGTGGAGATATGGGGTGGAAAAGGAATCCCTTTGGAAAAAAGTGATCACCTCAAAATACAAAGCAAAAGCTACCAGATGGTACCCGAATTCAGATCTGCCCAGAGGTGCTTCATCCATTTGGAAAGATATCATTAACACAAAGGTCAGAAATCCCTTCATGCACAGTTTGTATATGACTAACACAACGATCAAAGTTGGTAATGGCAGACACACAATGTTTTGGCTGGACTCATGGCTTGGGAATCATTCATTAGCTGAAGCTTTCCCTCCTATTTTCAACTTGGTAATTAATCAGGAGGAATCCATGCACGATGTGTTATCTAGAAGAGCAAACACTCATGTATGGGATTTTCAACTAAGGAGAAGACTGTTTGACTGGGAGAAAGGAATGCTGGATGAAATCCTCTCTATCTTAGATGGCTCAGAATTCTTACTGTCCGATGGCTCAGAAATCTTATTGTCCAATGGCTCAGAGGACACACTTACCTGGTTAGACAATTGTTCACCATCTTTCTCTGTCAAATCCCTCTATAATCTAGCTAATCCATCTTCCATTGACTCAACATCTGATTTTGCATTCATTTGGAAGAATCTAGCTCCTTACCGAGTGCAATGCTTCATTTGGCTTGTTATATATAGGAGAGTAAAAACTGCAGATTATCTTTTTAATATCGGCATTATACATAGTGCAGAGGAGTCCTTGTGCAAATTCTGTTCAACGCATATTGAATCTTTAGACCATCTTTTTCTGCATTGTGTCCCTGTTTGGATTCTGTGGTCCAATGTCTTATCTTGGTGGGGAGTTAAATGGGTAACTCCACCCTCTGCTACATACCTTCTCTCTTGGTGGAAGGATTGGAAACTCAAGAAAGTCAAGAGAAAGATTTGGGATCTCATTCCAATGGCTGTCATTTGGACTATATGGAATCTAAGGAATGCTTGTGTCTTCGATAGAGCTGCCACAGATTGGGATAAATCTGCAGAAATTGTGAAGATTAGAGTTGCTTTATGGGCAAAATCCGATGCTGGAATCAAAGACTTCTCAATTGATGATTTCCTTTTCAGGCTCAATAGCATTTTGGACTCTCTTTAAATTGCTATTGCTACTGCTTGTTTTCAATTTTCTTCCTGTTGGCATCTTGCCAACTTTTTGGGTCGTTTTGGGAGTTCTAGTGAGGCTTTGCTCCTCCTTGTTGTGTTGTCTCCCTTTCTTCCCTTTTAATCTTTGTAATGTTTTCAAAGATTAATAAATTTTTTCGCCGTTCAAAAAAAAAAAAACAACATATGATCTATCCGTATTTATCTTCACATGAATGAGTTTGATTTAGTTGACAAAGAGCTTTTTCAAGATAAATGTGCTCCATAATCATTTTGAACTGGTATCCGATTAACACGAGTTTTGAATTGATTAATGGTGTCAACGAGGTCTAAAACAAGAACGGTTTTGATCATTGAATAAGTCCGAAAAGGGCCATAAATTGATAAATTGGACACTTCAGTCCATTTTCAGTATTGGACGGTCTCAGGAGTTCGAGCTATGTGCACCTCAACTAATCTCCTTCTCATTCCTATCAAAGGCAGGTCTTCATACCGAAACTAGTTAGTTTCTTCCGGCCTGACCCAATAATCGAACATTAATTACTACTACTAATTTGTCTTCATTGATTCCTCTTTCACTAAAGGATGATAGGTATGTTCTTGTTGATGGAAAATTAAGAAGATATTGGTAGGGTGGTCTAATCACCCCATGAAAAAGAATAGGAAAAGAACAAAGGGGTAGGTTTCTCTTCTTTACAAAAAAAAGCTTAATATGTGGCCTAGAAAATGACTTGGCACCTTCAAGAAATCTTTTTTGAACTCTCTAAAAGAAATGTTGACCTTTTGACGTTATTAACCAACTACAATTATTTATGCAGATTTGTTCCCCCCTTTTGTTGAACTTTTGCCAGTAGCCTTTTGAAATTTGGGTGTTTCCTTTATTCATTATGTTAGCAACTTGAATTTCTTTTGGGAAAAGTTAAACGAGGGGTATTCTTTTTTATACAATCATGTACTCATTTTCTTCTCATTTTGTTTGCTCATTCAATGAATTCAATGAAAGTGAAAATAATCGACCATCTTTTTTTTTTTCACGGAATAATCGACCATCTTAACACACCTAGAACGTGAATATTATGTCGATTCTTACTCGCGGAAAAAAATAATTATCAATCGACATGAGAATTATACTCATATATATCACAAGGAAAAGAAAAACGAGACACAATATCAACAATGTCAGGAACTGTAATGATTAAACCAATCAATATTAGACAACAAGCTGAGAAATAGCTAGGTTTGTAATGAAAAAGAAATAAAGCAACAACAAAGACTTTGTTCAGAAGGAGATAGGCTTCGTTGTAAAGATAATGATCGAGTTTGAGGTAATTCTGAAGGAGATGTACTTCGTTTTATAGATAATCGTCGAGTTTATGTAATTTTGAAGGAGATAGCCTTCAATCCCGACATAGGTGCGGTGAGGTCGCCTACAGGTAGTGGTGGGGTGTGACGAAACAATATTTGTTCGGATACGGCTCGATTTTCTATTCTCTGTAAATCCCGTCCGGACATGTGTCACGGCAGTCCGGACAGACTCAATTTGTTTACTCTAAAGCTCTCTATTAATGCCGTTCGGACGGTGGTCATGTCCGTCGAACGGACGATACGCAATTCAGCCAATTTGGATACGCAATTCAGCCAATTTGGACTTTGTTTTGGACTTCCTAGTGATTTGTTTCTTTGTTGGTATATGACTTGGGGTGCAAGGAATTCTGTCTAGGCAAGAAGTATCTTTGGGACGGATTTTGTTGCTATAAATATAATATTATTCTCTCCATTAGGGTTTGAACTTCTTGAGCGAATCCCTCCGAGAGGCCCCTAGGGGGTACTTTGAAGATATTAATCAGTTTCTTGCCCCGGCCCTTTCATGATGGGTTATAGTGGTGAAAAAATAATTGATAACCCTGAACCAACCGAAAAAACGGACCAGAATTTTTTATTTGCAATCAGACCGATGGTCATTCGGTTCGATCAGTCCATACCGAAAAAATAATTATTTTGGTTCGGTTTCAGTTGTTTGGAAATACGACTGGACCGAACCGAACTGAACTAAATTTATAGGACCAAACTGAACCTAACCAAACTGAAAACAAAAATCAAAAAAAAAAACCCGATATTTTTAATAAAAACAGGTGGATTGTGGGTTAAAAAAATGGGTGAGTTGGTGTTTGGTAAAAGAAAATTTTAATAGGCCTAACAAGTTTTTAATTTGGCCCAAGTAGGCACATTTCTGTCAAACCTTAATCTTCGAAATTCTTGACCGAACTGACTGATGAATCACTTTTGATCGCCCTCAACTGATCACCTACAGAACAAAGTTAGGGACACCGGTATGGTGTCGGCCCACACCCCTCTGAGGCCTAAGCCAATATTGGTGTAAAGGATAAGATATTAGAACTTTAGTCGTAATTGAAATATATGAATTACGGTACCTTTCTTTCTTTATGAGTATAATGACTTATTTATAGCCTTCTAGGTACCATACACAAAGTGTATAACGCTCCAACTTATCTTACATTTGTGGAGGTGGTTGGAGAATATTCCAAAGAATAGCTTCGGGAGCGTTCATTTGAGTAAGTCACTTATCTCGGAAGAGATTTGGCTGTAGGTAAGCTTAATCTTCATGAGCTACGCCATTTTGAATTACGGTTGATCCTTTGTAGATATCTGATTGTCCTAGTGGTACATCCCATATTTGTTGAGAGTTCTTACGTAGAGCCTTCTTGGCCTAATCTCCATTGACCTACCTAGATGACCTTGATTCGCTTTAGGTGTTTTTAACCAGATCAGCTATGTTGGCTCGTTTATGCAGAACAGATGAGGTCTATTCAAACAAGTATTGATCCTGCATATGTTGACAAGCTGTTCAGGTCGGAACCTTAATAATAACACCGGACCTTGGGCCCACTTGTCTTAAGATGCATGCATTTGCGGAGCACATTACTATCAACAATCAATTCGAACCTATCACTGACCCCACCCTGAACCGAACCGAACCGAAATCGATTTAAAGTCGCCGGGATCAGTCCTGTGACAAATCACCCTGAACCGATTTGGTCTTCGAAAAATCACCTCGAACCGAACCGAACCGATTTCATCCCTAGTGGGTTATGTAGGCCTTCGGACATTTGGAAGATTATATGTTTCAGCGATTCTTTCTGGTTGAAATCGTAGGGTTTCTTGAGAATCATCTGCATTTGTGTGACATCTGATCCTTCAATGGACCTCCGTTCCTTCTGTCTTTCTTGGTTAAAACCTTATGAGTTTTATGAGACTTGATAAGAGATAATCTGTATCGATGAGAGATTCCGTTTGAATTGGGTTTTGATGAGAGACCTTGTATTTTGGGGTTGGTAAGTGTCTCTTTGTGAGAGCTTTTGTTTGTCTCCATCGTAGCTCTTTGGAACATTGTTCTCTTCACATAGTGGAATCGCCTCTCATTTGCTTGTCCACTTGAGTAGGTTTACATCTGTAAGCAAAACCACGTAAATCTTGGCCTCTCTTCTTTTTTTTCGTTTGTGTTTTTTGGTTTCTCCCTACGTTTTTCGCATGTATTTGTTACTTCTCCTATATTATGGTCGTGAATAATCCTTGGGTTGCAGTTGGGTTCTTATGGGAGCCACCACACAACAATATTCCCTAACGGAGGTGACAGAGTATCATACATACACTTTTGTTTCAAGTACCAAAAAAAAGGTGAATTCATAATATATTAATGTCTTCCTTTTTTCCTTCACAAATCTAACATCTAAACATAGCTGGGATTTTTTTCTTGACTCGATACCTAGATTTGATTATTCATCTTTCAAATAATCAAATGATGATTCAAATCAATGAAAGAGGAATTTAAGTAGGATGATTTTGACCTTTCAACCTCTAAAATTCAATTATTAACCAGCTATATCCAAATGTTAGAACTAGCTAGCTTTCATTCCTACTGGCATATATTCCTGTCTATTTTGATTGGTCACACTCTCAATTATGAGATTAGGGAATAATGTTTGCAAAAGGTTTTCCCTCTAAAACAAAAATGCTGAAGTGAAGATGTGAATATTAACCAGCTATATCCAAATGCTAGAACTAGCTAGCTTTCATTCCTACTGTCATATATTCTTGTATGTTTTGATTTGTCACACTCTCAATTATGAGATTATGGAATAATGTTTGCAAAAGGTTTTCACTCTAAAACAAAAATGCTGAAGTGAAGATATGAATATTTGTCACGGGTGTGACGGGGTCCTTTTTTGGTGTAATATATATATATAAAATTTAGTCTTCAGGTTTCCGCACCTTGACTAATTCATGTGAACCAATCCTATTGTTCACTAACAGGGGTCCACTAGTTAAAGCAGGAGTAAAGCTTAAATGAACTAACCTCACAAGATTTAATAGCATACAAGAGATTTTCAAATTAGACCCGGAAAGAGTGATGGAAAAAAGAAAATTTTTAGTAGAAATTTTCTGAAACTAAAAGTAAGGAAGTCAATGATGGTAGACAGAAAGTTGAGCCAATAAGTATTTACGCTAAACTAATAGGGGAATTGAAAAAATCACAAGGAACTACTCCCTCTGTTCCCTTTTTAAGTGTGTTGTTTCGTAAATCCAACTTATTAAAGAGACGTCAACATTACACTTTTCATATCAACTTTTACCTCCATTTTACACCTTTCACATCAACTTTTAGCTCCACGATACCCACGAACTCTTTCCATAACTTTTCAAAACAAATACTTATTAAGGGACAGTCCAAGAAATAGAATAACCTAAGAGGTGTTTGGTACCCGATTTTCTCCTTCTCCCATTCTTTTTTTTTTCTCTTTCTGGGTGTTTGGGTGACAACACCTAAAACACATTCCTATTCCATTTCTACTTCTAATTCTCATTTTCCCCTCCAATTCTCTCTCCCATGCTACCCCTCTACCTTTTCATCCTCTAGATCCCCCTTTTTTTCCCATGGCTGAGAGGCGAGAGAGATGACGTGAAGGAGGCAAGACTATGGCTGCTCAGGCAAGAGAGAGAGAGAGAGAGGATCTAATGTGTTTATGTGTATGTGTGTGTGTGTGTGTGTGTGAGAGAGAGAGAGAGAGAGAGAGATTAACATGGCTGAGATGAGTGGCGCTAGGTAAGAGATAAGATTTAAAGCTGATTTTTGTTCTCCAGACTTTAAATGTACAGGGGGGAAAAAGTCCTCTACTTCATGCAACAAGGTTGCACAAATAGATGGGGAAGGGATTAAAAGTGCATACCCTTCAATAGTATTGGTTCAATTCCGTTTTTGGACAAATATTTTCCAACAAAAAAAGTAAAATAAAATTGGACGAGACACATTTAACAAAAATATTTTCCTAACATGACTTTAAAAAACTTGGTGAAAACAATATTCACACACATTTTTAATACCATAGTAAAGAAATAAGGGCAAAATGGTAAACAACCAATCAATAACTCATCTTCATCATTATTCTCGGTAACTTTCACTTACCTCCCCTGAGTGAGTTTAATGGTTTTCATCCACTGTTTAAGTTATATGTGTTCCGATTTTTTTCAAGTTTGTGGACGCCCCTCCGAGGATCTTCATCGATTCGGAGTCGCCACCCGGGTTTTAGCGGATTGTCCCCGAGGAACCGAACTCGATTGACTTGTGCCTCATTCAATGGATAAGGATTACTAGTCCGCCATCACCATACTATCTTAGGTTCAGGAGCTCAGTTACGAGAGGGGAAGGGTTTTACAGCACCCCCCTCGCCCTGTTCGAAGACTGGTCTTTACTTGGCTTTTGTGGGATCATATGAAATGAATGCAATTCAACTTTGAACAAGTAACGGGGAATGAGAGATGGGAATCCAAATAACAATAATAAACACAACAATAAGCTACAGTGTATGCATGTGAAAAGTGGACTACATGAGTGATGATGATGGTGAATGAGCATGGACTATAAAGGACAATAAGCAACAGGAGAACAACATTAGTACATGTTAAATAGAAACAGAAAATTGGAAATAGCATGAGCAATACACAAAATAGGCTAAACCAATCTGATCAACTTTCAGTAGCTTGAGCGCTCAAACTCATGCGCACTCACACATGCTTGTGATGTTTCTGATGATTCTGATTTGGTGAAAACATGATTTGATCTCTGTTATTTACTCAGAAACAGTGTTGGAATGATTGGACAGAATCACATAGCCATATATGCATGATTTAAAACCCACTTATAACCCAGATGAGATGAGCAATATAGAAGGAATGAAGACTCAACATTAAAAGTCAGCATTTCAAATTTTGAGGGACCAGCAGACAATTTGAGCACTCAAAGAAATATATTGAGCGCTCAAACCATCTACTGGATTTGAGTGCTTCTGTTTCATTCTTCCTATATTTGGATTGAAAGTGGGTTAGAAAGTGATGCATGATGATACACTTGTGCTAGAAACTTTCATAAACATGGATAAAATAAACTTGAGGTGTCCACACAAGTGGGAAATGAGTACTGGGCTATGCGTAAGCATAATTAGAGTGAGAGGGAGAGAGGATCAAGTTGGCTTGGCCAAATAACAACACACATACACACACTATATCAAGCTTGAAACAGAGGATTAGACTAAAATACACTAATCAACAAACATAAGCCAAAAAAAAGGGCTTGAGTGCTCGAAGAGGGAGGTATGAGCGCTCAAACTCCATTCTAGAAGTATGGATTCTTGTAGCTTCTGGCCATTTTTGATGTTGGTATGCACTGAAATCATCTCATTATTGTACAAAATCATATGATACTTCTGCTCATTTTACAAAACCACACCAATATGGGTTTAATGATGATCCACATCATTCTTATGGCTTTTGGGGTCTTTGATCAATGATCAAGATCAAAACAGGAGGAGTTGAGCGCTCAAGCCATCTTGAGCTGAGATTTTACAAGTTGTTTTTCTTGGATATTTAGGACCTCGTGAGTTCATTAGAGGTATAAAGGACCTCCATGAACCCACTGGTCTCCCTCAGGAGCACCAACCCGTCTCTGTTTACATGGTTTTTCTACCTTTTGGCTTTGATTAAGACTTGAGCTTGGTTGTTTGGTGAATGGATGAGTGTTGGCTAGGTTTATAGGTGCAATGTGGGTAGTTTTGGACAGGGCACGAGGAGTGTGAGTTGGATTGAGTTGATTTTGGGTGGATGATGGTGTATTCTAGTGAGAGAGTATGAGAATCAAGTGGGTTTGATTGATTGAAGATGATTAAGCTTCAATTGATGGATGAAATGGGTTAAGAGTTGCTAGAAATGAAGTTTTAGAGAGAGAGAGTGATGGATCAGAGTGCAATGGGGTGTGTATGTGAGGTTAGATGATGATTTTGGACATGATCAAGTGGGTTTTGTTGATTGTGGTTGAATTGGATGAAGAAGATGAAGTGAGTGGACTGGAAAATAGCTGAATAGAGCTAGAAAGAGAAGTATATAAGCCAAAAACCTCTAAATAATGGGTGGAGGGTGGTTTATATAGAGAGAGAGTGAGAGGGAAAGTTAAATTTTGAATTTGAATTCAAATTGGAGAGTTGGAGGGATTTTTGAGGTGAAAACGAAGCTTAAAAACCAGGGGGAGCCCATAGATTAGCTAGAAAACCAACTGAAAGATGCCTTGAAAAGTTTCTGGTGTGCGCAAGGTTTGAGCGCTCAAAGGGTCTGCACAACAGACCAAACTACACAGGGCTGCTCCGGGTGCTACCGAACTCCGTTTTGTGCGTGGTTTGAAGCGTTGGAAAGCTTGTCAAGTCTACTTTTTAATCCAAGTGATTTGAACCCAAGATAATTTGTACATCCAAGTGTGTGACCATTTTACCCTCAGAAGTTCGGGAAAATAAGTCATTTTGGTAAAACGTGCAGATCTCCCTCATTTCAAAACGGATTGAGACGTATTATATATCAATAAAGAGGGTTTTGAATGTACTAGAAGATGGTGTAGACTTGGATTTATTTTGAAGAGCATTTTGGATGGTTTGAAGGGTATTTTGGTCATTTTGGTTGGTTTAAAGTTGTTCTAGGAGGGTTTAGAATGGTTTAGGGTGGTTTGGTGAGTTCAAACCTTGTTCTTAGCCTCAAGGTATGCACGGTTGGTCTATTTCATCATCGGGAATGCTTGATAAGTTTCTCGGGTCAAGTTGATTTTTGGTAGAGTTCTAGTACTCAACGAGCTCTACGCGGTGGACGTCTCTGATTGCCGAAATAATTCCGGCGTGACACCGGAAATCACCACACAGCACGCTGCGTAGCACATGGCTACCTCTCCCCGGTCCAATGGCGTTAATGTTGCTAATGAAATGATGTGAATGCCCTTAAATTTGAACTTGACTTTATTTTTCTTGTTTGAGATTATATTGCATAAAAATTTTGAACGGCGTGAAAAAGTAACTTAATTATTTACTTTTTTATTAGAACTTTCTTTTATTTGACTCAAAATCATTATTTTTAATTTTTTTAGTTCCCATAAGATATATATTCACATTTTGATGATAAAAAAAAGAGTATCAATAATCACCTAAGTCTATTGCTTGCATTGATTGGTTTTAATTTTTTTTTGGCTTTTTTTAAGTTTCTTTTTCTTTTAGGAGAAACAAGCATCTCGAACCCCCCAAAAAAAATTATTTGCGTGGAAATTTTTGGATAATTTTTTACACCAATTCAAGGATCCCATTGAGAAAAAAAAATAGTCTAATTTTTTTTACCAACAATGGTATGAGTACACCACACATGCACACCAAGGTGATGTGGCGGATGATGATAAGCCCTTTTTCTTCTCCTCATCTGCCACACCACCTAGGTATGTATGTGGTGTGCATATGTAGTGTACCCATATCATTGCATTTTGCCAATTTCTCTCAAACATTCCTTCCAGATTGAAAACACATTTTAACATAATTCAAAAAGTTAAAAAGTTGAAAATAAAAAGCTGAAAAGTAGGCTTCCAAACACTCCATAAACAAGAAAATTAAAAATAAAAGGTAAGGACATAATATGCAAAATAACTTCCGACTTATTTTGTGATATTTTTTTAAAGTCTTATTAACCTTTGGTGGCAATTAAAGCAATAATAAATTTGGGATGGGATGAGATTAGATTGGGTAGGTAATTTTTTGAACACCAGAAAAGGAATAGGAAGCGACAAATTTGGGGATTTCTTTGAACATGGCTGAGAGAGGTGGGATGAGAGAGAAATCGGGGGTGGTTGGGATGGTTTTAGTCCTGGGTATTATCTCAACGTAAAATAAGGAAGGTGGGATGGGTTTTGGTATGACCAACCTTCCATATTACTCCGTAACCGACCACTAATGTGAAAAGTTTTTAAAAACTGCCCGATATTAGTGGAATGTAATAGCATTAATTTTCCAACAGTTTTGTGGGATGGGGTTGAGGACTAATAAAATTTCCAAAATAAGTTATTAATTTCAAACAAATTTTAAAATGGGAAAAACAAAAAACAAGGGCTTTTTCGGTATTATTTAAATCTCAAGATGAATTCATAAACATTCAAAATCCATGGGATGGGATCCTAAGGATCTTATTTGTTTGGGATGGTGAATTAACTCCCCCTAATAAAAATCCAAATCCATGACGATAATGAAGGATTAAGACATTGATAAGTAAGTAAGTTTTGTTGACTGTTTTCGTTTAATGACCTTTCCCTGTCAATAATAATAATAATAATAATATCCCATAATTTCTGTGTCAAATGAAAATCAAGTTACCAAGCCAAAATTTTCAATATATGCAGTCCCTTTCCTTGGGATTTCCATTAGATACGGGATGCCCTTGATTTGTGCCACGATTTCCGTTTGCCTTTATTACTCTTCGTCTAAGGGTCAAACAAACACAACCATCAAGATCCGAATGTGAACTCAAGCTCAAGTAGTGGAAACGGTTAATGATTTTGTGCCTCCTTGCAAAATATTTTGACAGCAAATTATTTGGGCTAGTAAAAAATGGTTTTGTCCACCCTCGTTTAAAAAGAGTGAACGTTCTAGGTAGGATCTAGGGGGGCGTGCTGTTCCTTCGGAGATAGCGTGCATGTGACCTCACCATGCACTAACTTGAAGAGATCACATTGTCAAATATAGTATTCATGATTGGAGAAATTTAGCAAAGTGGGCTATTTAAAGTCAAAAGGAAAGTTTAAAAAAAAAATGATTTTTCAAGTTGCTACATGTGTCTAATTTGGTATAGAAATTTACTATCTCCATTGGAGATGTTTTAAATATTCAAAATAAAACATTTCAAATTTAATTGAAAACAACATAATTTGAAGATTCTTTTGAAATGAAATTGTTGGAACCCCTCTTCAACTTACTATGTAGATAAACAAACTCTGCGATTCATTATTTCGAATAATAATTCTCCATTAGAAAATGCTCTAAAAGTATTATTCTAAGTGTCCTTCCTGACTCAAATTTCTTTTGGAGCTACTAATGGCATGCCCTTGATTATAAAAGAAGGGGAATTAATTAGCTCCTCGATCTCCATATTTCATCCCTCCATACCCCTCGATACTCGTACTATACGTGAAAATTCCAAGGCACACAATCATGATTTGAACCGTTTATCTTGTAAATAACGTAAAGAATGTTTACAAAAAGTCAGTTTTAAGTTCTAACGAATATAATTCAATAAAGATGTAAACAAGTTGCATTTTATTTTGTAAAAAGAATGGCAGATATTAATTCTTACATTTTACAGAAGAGAGTAAATTCTATCCACTTTAGGTGAGAACTCCACAGTTTCCAGCGCCATTATTTGTGGACCCCACCGAACTTTTGTTTTAATAATCTAAATCATTCATCTTGTAGAGCTCGCAAAAATAGTATATTCACATAAAAAAATAAGCTTAATCAGATATCGATAGGTAAATAAAAAAATTGAATTCCGATTCATAAAACGGACGGTCTGATTATGGCAATAAATTTAAAATTAAAAGTGTCCATGACCATCTATTTTATAAATCAAAATTTATTTTTTTACTTATATCTATCCATATCCGATTAAAGATGTGCATGTCTTGCATGACTTATTAACTTTTTAACTTTTTGCACTTCGTAAGGAATCCGGGGGAGACGATGTGCGGTAGGTGTTGTGCGCCGTGTTGTGCGGCAAAACTACGTTGTTTGCTCATTTTTTTGGTACATCCAAGGGCCCGGTTTGGAGAGTTAATTTTGGGGTTCAATTTTAAGAGATTTAGGCTTTTTGGAGTAGGGTCTAGTGGGTTTAGGCACTTAGATTTAAGCACTTCGGGTTTAGGCACTTTAGGTTTAGGGTTTAGGCACTTTGTAGTGGTTTTTTCTTCCTCCAAACAAGGCCCTTGAAAGCTTTGAAGGTGTGCACAAAAATCAAGCAAAACGACGTAGTTTTGCCGCATAACACGGTGCACAACACCTATCGCATAGCACCCACTCTGGATCCCTTTGTAAGGTAAGTAATTCTCCTCACATATATCACCTAAAAATGCCATGAAAGTCAATTAATCCGTTTGTTTTGTACGGAACTCATCTTTTTAGGGAAAATGCATTAATTACCAATTACCTGTTTCCTACTTGTTTTGCTAGACTTTTTTTTTTTTTTTTTTTGTCTTTATTCAAGTTTTTCTCATATTTGTAAGTTTCGTGTCAACTTTTGTGGATTATTGATTCTTCTCGAAAAAAGAAATCGGAAAAATAAAAAAATTATGTTCCAAACTGAAATTAATTTTAATAAACCCAACAAAATCTAGCTTTTTGGCTGATTTTTGTCTTTATTCAAAATAAATTTAAGTTTAGATCATAATTTTTTACTTTTTCTATATCCCTTTCGTCGAGAAGGATCAATAACCCACAAAAGTTTGACATGAAGCTCACACATGCGAGAAAATTTGAATAAAGACAATATAATAAGCCAAATGACTTATTTAGCCGGAACAGGTTAATAAGTTTAATTGGGTTTTCACCGTTCGTATACTCCATTTAAAAAAAATTTAAACAGTTTTTTTTTTTTTTTATAAGTGGAAAACATTTTGGAACATCCAACACAGGGAGGTTATATTACTCTTATAGTCTATTTGATTCCCGTAAAAATATATTGATAACCGTGAAATGTGAATTGGGTGTTGTGCGCCGTGTTGTGCGGCAAAACTACGTCGTTTTGCTTGATTTTTGTGCACATCTCCAAAGCTTTCAAGGACCTTGTTTGTAGGAAGAAAAAAACCACTACAAAGTGCCTACACCCTAAACCCGAAGTGCCTAAACCCTAAATTCAAAGTGCCTAAACTCACTATACTCTACCCCAAAGAGCCTAAATCCCCTAAAATTGAACCGCAAAATTAACTCTCCAAACAGAGCCCACAGACCAAGAAAATGAGTAAAATGGCGTAGTTTTGTCGTACAACACAACTCACAACACCTACCTGTTTACATATAAAATTAACAAATCCAATAATTGATTGACACGTAATCAAAAATGTCAAACGTTGTCAATTATCTGTCAATAGAGATACACTGGATTAAAAGAATACATTAGAATAAATACGATGTCGTATTATCTCTTAAAATCAAAAAGCGGTTATTGGCAGTTACAAGTCCGGGATAAAATAAAAACTGGCTTCGAAGCCATGGTGTTAACTGCTGAACACGTAAACTCCACGTGTAAACTTGTGAAACGGAATAGATTGCAGTTAGAACACGTGGAGTATTTCTTGAGAGACAGTTATTTCCTTAACTCGTAATCATTTGAGTTAGTGTTAAGTAATTGTGCAGATTCAAAATAAAAGCTTATGGAAGAAGAATTAGAAGAATTCAAATTCAGACGTGGAAGAGGGAAGAAACTGCCAACTCGAAGAGTAGAAGTTAGAGTTCGAAGCAAGCCAAGTTCAAATTTGTTTGAGCGGGAAGTTCAAACTGCAAGCAGCGTCTATAAATGGAAGAAGTTGAAGAGTGAAAAGCCCTCCAGACAAATCTTCAACAAACAGCTATCAAAAAACTGATGCTTGGTTTGTTCATTGGCAAAGTAGTTTAGGATTTCGAACTCAGTTCGAAGTAGATTAGGAAGTAGTTAGGATTAATCTCGATTGTTCTTGTAACAATCACCTGTTCGAAGTTCTTGTTCTTGTATTTGAAGTTGAAGGCAATTTCGAAGTAAGTTTACCTTTGATTTATCAATCGAAGTATCTTGTTTCTTTGTTGTTCTTTAATTTCCTAAGTATATTGGTTTGCATTTCTTCACTTGTTAAGAAAAATCCTCTTAATTGAGGTAATTGAACCAACACAACACAATCGCCTGATTATATTTGGTTTTTCCAAACTTAATCCGAGGAAGGAGATTGAAACTCTCTCTGGCACGCTCACACTCGATTATTTTGCTATAAAGAAGTAAAGAACCACGAAACACTACCGCATAGCGTCTTCCCGGATTCGGATGCAAGACCCCATTTTATATTTTGTACGGTTTTAAAGCTTATAAATACACGGAACACTCTAAAGCCATTTCCCCTCCCTCTCTCTCTCTCTCTCTCTCTCTCTCTCTTGCGCCGGAGTTTCTCTCTCTCCGGTGAACCTCTCCCGCAATTTTCCTGCTACTCTTCGTTCCCCGCTCACTTTCCGTACCATTGAAGACTCATATTTTTCTCAATTTCACAGTAAAGTCTCGGTTCATAAATGATCGCAGGCTAAAAACCCATATCCAGCGCTAATCACTCGTTTTTCGGGCGAGTTATTCCGTCGTTTACGGCGAAAAGTTCCTGCTTTCTACAGAAAAAGTTGACAAAAAGGTCAATACTTTTCTTTCCTTGTAGCTAAAGGACTAAAGGTGTTTGTGTTCACACTCCCAGCACGGTCCTGTTCCTAGAGAGAGAATTTTTAGCGAGAGAGAGAGAGAGAGAGACACAGAGAGTTTCTGCCCTTTGAAGACTACTTCAAATTGATGATAGAGATTGGTTGATGAAATGCAAAGCGAAAATTCCAAGGTAATTTCTGATTTCTTTAGACATTTTATTGTATTAAACATTTAAATAAACACTTTTTTGGTTACCTTTACCCTTTTATCCCAGTTATTTTCCTGTTGAATTGGGAAATTTTGATTCTTAGGATTTCTGTGTTCCCGGTGATGGGTTTAACAGATTTTTGTTGTTGTTGGATTTTTGGGATTTTTGTTTTGCAGTGGACAGTGATTATGTAGACATTTGTGTGAATAATTGATTTCTTGTGCTCTTAAATGCTTATCTCATGTTGATGACGATTTCTGTTATAAAAAAATTTGGATCAACTATTATTTAATCACCGTTGTAATATGGAGTATTAAGATTTCTAAGAAGATAATAATTAATAACCAAATGGTGACACAACTTCTGTTTTTTTCTATGAAATCTCGCTTACCTACCCTAAAAAGAAATGGGTAAGTAACTGGTTCATGAAGTATATGCAATATAGTAGTACAGGACGTATTTTGGAGGATTGAATTTTTTTTTTTGTGTTTTGAAGATTGTAAATTTTTTGAATCTCAAGTATTCATGGATAGGTTATCAGAAAACGCTGCTACCCTAGCAAATCACGTTTTGGAACTGGGTTACAAAATATTCATAATTTGTGTACTAAATTATGGGAATCTCGCAATAGAAAGTTTTTCCCACAACTAGAGATGGGAGTTTTAGCAAGATCAATAAGAAGAAAATTTTGTCAATAACAGTTCTACAAATATGTCTACATGAATAATTGAACAATTAGAACTCTACTTTGTTGGGATGTCGATCTCTTGAATTTTAGTACAGAATATTTAAATGCCTACTCCTATTTTGCCACAATTTCGGGATGTGGCGTACCTCGTTTCCCTTGTCGTTCCTCGTACTGACATGAGCCGCGTTCCAGCTAACATAGGGCTGTGATAACCTCTGTCAAGGCTTTTTATATTATGAAATTGATAATGATAGGTCTCATTAGAAATGCAACTAAAGATGATTGAATAATTACATGCAAGTTATCGTTCATCCCTGATCATCCATTCGATTGGCAAAATCAATTCTTTGCAATTTTCAAAAAAAAAAAAACATGTTTTTTTTTAAAAAAAAATTGATGTTGTGGTTGGGACAAGTTTTTTACTTTTGTGAGTTTCCTAAGACAACATTGTATCTCTTTGTTTGGTCAACTATAAACAAAAGCTTCAAAACTAAATCAATTGGGTACTATATTAGAAATTCAATAGGGTTCGATTGACCCCACTTGCCTCTTAATCCCTCGATTCAATTCTGATTGTGGGCCTACAATGTTTTCAAACAACATAAGGGATGGGATTTTATGTCATTTTTTGGGTTTTATTATAGACTAAGATTAGATCATTCATTTTCCCTCACATGAGAAATATTTCAGGTGCCTTAATGGTGTTTTGATTGAAACCACCGGTGATTTGCTCTACCATCCATCAGCTTGTTTACTCTTTCTGTGTCTCTTTAATATCCCATTGATATATAGTACGGAGTATTAATTTTTGCAAAAAAGGTTAGAGTGTACTGATGGATGACATAGCCAGCAGTTGGGTTATTTTTATAAGTTATGCCATTGAGTAATAGGCTTCTGATGTGTTCATGACCTTGGTATGATGAATGGCAAAGCCGGTGGTTGAGCTATTTATGCATTTTCAACAAACTGTGTGCTTCTAAGCTTAACATTAATAAATTGCGTCACTGAATCTTAGGTTTTCACTTTTCGATGTGTTAAAAAATCTGTAATAATGAAATTACCTCCCTCTATTACACTCTTCTGAACCAGAGCAAACTGAATTTTCACAAAAACCGTGTTGTTTGGTTTATTTATGGTAATTATTATCCATGTCACCATACTTGGCTTTGTTACGTGTCGCTCCTCCGTATTTTTCTAGTACAATTTGCAGTTAAAAAGCCAATTAACGAATATTTGGTCTAATCTACATATGATATGTTTGACTAGATTCCATCAAGCCTATGCCTTGTACCCCACCTTGAGGAGATAAGAAATGCTTCCCAAACGAGGCTTCGAATTTTATGTAACTATGATAATTTTTTCAGGATTACAACTACACCTAAATATTGATTTCTCATGTCAAATATTTTCCAGAAATGATCATAGAACCTAATTATCACTCTGAACTTAGAGAGAGGATAAAGAGTGGAGAACACTTTTTGGGTGATTACCAGGTATACCCCAGAGCATAGTCCTTTTCTTTTGACCGGAGGCAGAGGGTATAGTCTGATATCAGATATCTTATGTATGCTATCCCAATTGCTTGGATCAGTTGTTCTGGAGTTCTTTCTGTGGGATTTTTGGAACAAATTCATATATTGAACTTGCTGCCGTGCTAATCTGTACTTTTGTTGACATGGATATTGATTTCTTCTTTATTTGTATCTAGTGATAAGCAGGAATAAAGGAGGGAAAGATGATGGACCACAAAAGAAGCCCTGTCTCTATTGATCAAAGCAACCGCACTGCTTTTGTACCGAAACGACAGAAGGCCGATCTGTCCATCTCCTCCAAGGTTTCTTGATGTGTCCTAAATTCTGCAATCCTCTCACTGTGTAACTTTTTTCCTTTTGGCTTGTTGCTTTTGTTCTCAAAGACAGTATGTAGTTTATAAAAATTGGTCTGGGGGAGTGGCTTCTATTGTACATTTCAAACTATGAAGTGAACTTTGTGACATGCCTTTAAAATACCATCGAATAGTTCTAGTTCTTAAATCACGTTGCCTGGAAATTTGGTTAAGATCCAAGAAAATATTGAGAATCTGGTATGCCAGTATAGCTTCCAACTCCAGAATTACTGACCAAAAGCTCTCGTCTGGATAAAAACTGATATCCCATCATGTCAAGAACTGAAACATCCCTATGATTAGTAATTGTAGGAACTGGAAATTAGGTTATACAGCCTTTGCACCTTGAGTAATGGAGAATTCTTACAAAGGATGCCTGCGCAGATTATTACTCCTTAGAGCTGATTCCACATACATTTGGATGCCATTTTCTTCTCATATTAGTGCCTGTCTTAGGTTGCTTCGTCTCTACTCACCCAAAAACATTAATGGGTGTCCACAATTTATTTGAAGATATCATGGAAGCTGGAAAATGGGATAAGACTTTGAGGAAAAATATTTTGAGGTTTGACCCATGCATCCGTCCTTTTATTATGAGTTGCTTTCTGTGCCATCTTAAATATGTGCTTTTCGGTGGTGATAGGAGTCGAAAGAGAAGCTAGGCGAAAAAATTGCAGCTCTGCAGCAGCTTGTTTCACCATTTGGGAAGGTATGAGAAGATATTGTCTTTCTAAATTCAAAGCCAAGCTTGCGACCTTTTATTGAGCAGAATAGGATTCTTCGTCAAGTCATCTATATTTTCTTCTCCATCCTATAAAATGAAAAAAAGGATACTGTTAATCTTATGTAACTAGTGCACACAAGCTGGCCCGGAGGCCCCAAACACCCTGAGTTTTCAAAAAAGAAAAATCATATGTTAATAGCATTTGAGTTTGGTATCATTAATGATGGAAATGCAGATCTCTTTGAATTGCTGACACTATTTTAAAATGGATTTAGGTTTGAATTACACATTTTGATGTTAGAAGTTTATGCCCTTGTGATTCTAAAGCATTTTAAGTTCATTGCAGACAGACACAGCTTCCGTTCTTCTAGAGGCAATGGGGTATATTAGATTTCTTCATGAACAAGTGACGGTATGGCCTTCCGCATTTTTATTTTGCTTTTAGATTAGCTACCCTTTCAATTAAACTTTTTGTTGGATTAGGATCTTTTGAGGAAAAATGTAGATAACGTTGAACACTTCCACTGTTTTGTATGCTTTTTTTTTTTTTTTTCATCTTCAATATTGGTAACCAAAAGAATTTGAAACAAGTACATACTCCGTAGATATGTATCTGTACCAGGTCTTTTCTGAACCCATATGGAAATTTGATGGTTAAACTCTAAATACCCGCCTCAGCTAACCTGCTAACTCTTGGCCTAACCACGTGACTCAAAAGGTGGTTAACCTCAAGTTATATAGTAGCTAGTCGGATTTCATTATATATCACTTATTCTTTTCCCATCCCACCAATGTGGGACTTTACCAAGGATGGGTTCTCACATAAACACTAGAAACAATACATCTTTAAATCATTATATTGGTTTCATAGTTTGGGAAATGTTACTTACACATTGGCATAGTACTTGTCACTGCTTATACAGTTACATTCATTGTATGATCCTTTACATAATCCTACCTAATTCATATTTCTGTTTTTTGGTAATAAATCGAAGCCCCGTATTGGTGGTTATTATTGTCCTCGACCAATTGGCACTTCTGGTGGCCTTGATCTTCGTGGACTGGCTAGTTTTCAAAGATCAGATTTTCTTTCTCTATATTGAAGTTCATTCTAATAAGTTGACAGAGCACTATGTTCTCCCACTCACTTGTATACAAATGTTCGGGCAAAAATTTGGAGTTATAAACCTATTTCTGGTGGTTTTCAGCTGCTAAGTGCTCCATACCTGCAGACTATCCCCACAGCTAATATGCAGGTGAGCATTAGCTGGTTTTATAGCCTTCATTTTAATCTTCAAGTTTCACCTCTCTTTTTTCCTGTGATAGGTTTAAAAGATTGAAAAAAAAAAGAATAAGGCTTATGCGATGAGGATCTTAATCTTTCTTTTCCCTTCCATGATATAACACTGACTTTTTAGATTTATTGGCCGAGTTAAATAATGGAATTTTACTTGGGGTTTGCTTATTCTTTTGAAAGGAAATCGAACCATACAGTCTGCGGAGCAAAGGCTTATGTCTGGTGCCAATTTCATGGACTACCGGAGTTGATAGCAGCAACGGTGCAGATATCTGGGCTCCTATCAAGACCACTTCTCCTAAATTCTAGATTGGCTGCCTGCCTTCAATCACTTGTACGATCCACTATTAAGCATCCAAAAAGGACTTTGGAGTTGGTAGATTTGGCGGTCTGGATGGCCTCCCATTTCTCCGAAAGCAGGATCCTTTTTTCATGCACTGGATACCTAGATAGAGAGAGTCTAGAATATTGCAAATCTATGACAAATTCCGGGAAGATTGGAAACCCGGGTAGGCCAAAATAACAATAGGCTCTGATGTTATATAGTATGGTATGAGAATAGAGGGTATGTAATTTTTCACTAAGCAGAAATGTAAATGATGGAAAAGAAGTTGTGTAATAATCATAAGAGTGTACTAAATGGTTACTGAGATATGATAATAATAATAATAATAGAGAACATGGCTGCCAAGTTTATCAATGGGATGTTCCCAAAACTGAGGTCTCCCTTTAATCTTGAATTTCTTCAGCATTCTTATTTTGGGGTGTCAGATTTTAGATAGGGCTGCAATTTGGGAACCAGGAGCTTTGTTGTCCCAAGGGTCGGCAGGTCCTGCCAGCCGCATCTAGAATCGTCTGTCTCGGCAATCAACGGTCCGGATTTGGAATAAAATTCTCTTTACATCACCAGAAGAGTTTTATTTTAAATCTTAACCATCCGAAACACTTTTGGACAATCCAGATTGGGGTTGGCAGGGCTCGCCGACCCATGGGGACAGCAGAGCCCCCGCAGCAGGTTAGACTTTTGCTTGTTAACAAATGATGAGCTCCAATTGTTTAGATCAGTTTTTTTACACGTCGGGAGAAGATGATCTCTATTGTACAGTGGGGTTGTAGTGTGTGAGCCCTGTTGATTTATGTGAGTTTTTGAGTATTTGGCAGTGTGTTTTGGGTCTGATTCTAGCCTTCTTGATATTCTTCCTCCTTTTCCCCAAATCATTATTTGCTCCTTTCAAATTCAATACTTCTCTCATACTCTATCTTCAAAAAGTGCAACCAAAAACATGATAAACGGAGGGTTTTCTCCAATATATAGGAATACAGAAGAAAAAAAAAAGTATGGGTTGGATATGCCTTTAGGCAACCAAAAACTGGTTAATCCTCCCATATCTCGTTCACCAATATCCTGGATAAAGCGAGCCCCACTATGGGTACGCTATTTGGTATACACAAGATTGTGTGGGACCCCATTTTAGTGTCCAACACTAATGATCAAAGCAGTTAAATTCCTTTAAATCGATCAAGCCCTTGTATCCGAATGAGTTGATTTCTTACCAGTATGCAAATGATTTGATTTTTTTTACAGGAATTCTTTAAAACACGTAACAACTTGAACGGCCACTCATTTGTGTGGATCTCAAAGTGGGTCCCACACAATCCAATGTATATTTGTTGTACACTAAATGGTGTACCAGAGTTTTTTTTTTTTTGGATAAAGCATTACAAAATAAACTTTACTACAAAATAAATAAAGATCATTGCATTTCTATAACTGATATAAATACTCTATCAAAGCAGTCATTACAAGGAACACACCACTAGTTCCCTATCAACGAGGCAGGGTGAGATTTGCATTTACAAACAACAAATGTCCCTTATCCATGTTACTGAACTAAAATGGAACCCAGCTGCCCTAGATATACACTATGAACAGAAAGGAGTAGAGTACAAGAAGGTTAAGAAATAAGAAGACACAATTGACAAAATTCTGCCCTAAGCAGTCGTATTCTCTACTATAACAGGATCTGTTGCAGGGGAAGCAATATTATCAACCTCACCACCAGAAGTTTTTGATCTAACATGTGAACGGGCCACCTCTATCATCAAATCCACTTCTTTTTTGTACTGCACAATTAGGCCATAAAAAGTACATTTATTGTTTCGTCAAGTAAAATCCAACGAACCACCATGAACATCTGATTAACAACCATTGAAGGCGATCTGGAAAAGCTTCAACTTCAAAGGGGTAACGATGGACTACTACGCAACCATATATTCATGTTGAATAAAGAATACTGCATACCTCATTAATTGCACTTGATCTGATCTTAGATTGCATCACACACCATTTCTTAAAATGTGCACCTGCATTCATTTCCGAAATTCTACAGATTAACTCAAATCTCCACGTGTTGAACAAGTATTTGATGTCCATATAAATAGATAGATACAAAATGAAACAAGACCAAACAAAATGAAACAAGACCAAGCAATATCAGTCGTAATATTATCTAATGATTCTGATGAATGTGGAAAATCGATGAAGATGTCAACGGTTAACTTGGAAATGTGGGGCTGGTCAATGAGAGTATAAAAGTTAAAGACAACAACGAAAGTACAAATAAATACCTTTAAATGAAAAGACATTAAAACCAGACGACCGGAAAAGTCAACACCTCATTAGAACATTAATTAAGGATGATCTATGAAGAACATGGCCAAAATACGGAAGGAGCAAAACTTTGAACAGAGTGAGTTGATTAACCATTCTGAGTTGAAGTGATTGGAGAAATGTATGTTCTTAGGAAAGAAAAGCTAAACTATATATGCCTAGACAAGTAGTAATAAGGGAATTGAGATAGGTATACAAACAAATGTATCATATAGAAGAAGTCGAACTCGCACCCCCGTGATGATTAAGTCTATAGAATTTAGTAAAAACATTCAGTAAACTTCACCAAGGAGCATCGAATAATAATGGTATCAAGGTAGCTACAAAAATCTATCAAAAACTTAATAGTAGAAATGGCCCCTTAAATCTCTATCAAACCATATTTAACACCCTCTTACACCTGGGACCCCATGAAGCACGTGGAAAGGCAAACAAACAAACAGGGATCAAATACAAATGGAGACACTTGAACCCAATACATTGTGGGGCGCTTCACTCTTTTAATTGAAATTTTCTACACTACATTTTATCACTCTACAAAGATTTAAATGTTTTGACTTCATGCTATCTGCTAACAACCATGTGATTTAGATAAGCTAGCTACTAAGCGACAGTAAGTATGCTAGCAGATACCAACATATGTTGACCACCTTTGGTGGCTATGTTTCTCAATAACCAATTGGAGATATCCAGTATGTTTGGAAATTTGGATTCTGCTGATCACTTTGGCTATCCCTTATGCATGCCATTCGCCTAGCATCATATCTTATGTCTATTTGATTTTGTAATCAATTCTTTTCTTATATGACAAGCTTATTTATTGTTAAGGTCCTTGTTAATTCCATGAACAAGCAGACTGCTTTTGCCGTTGGTGTTCATTTCGATCTCTGCTCATTCGACCATTGAACTCTCGGTCCAAGAAATAAAGACAAGATTATTTAACCTTACTATACTCTAATGAATAACCATGGTACAACAAAATCTCAAAAGTAGAAATTTTGGCTAATCTAGCTGCCGTCATTGTAACTCTTCTTCCCCGTTCAAGAACCGAGTGAAATCTGGTGTGAGTTGCGGCCTTGTGGCGTAGGCACTCCTCCCAAACAATCTTTGTGTCGTGCTATGATTGATTGTTCTCCATGCTTGTGTGCGTGCGTGTGGTTCCGTTCCGCTAAAAAAAAACAGTTTTGTTTTAACTCAAAAACTATCTCATTCCACTAACAAAAAACCACTTAGTTTTTTTGCAAAACTAATAACCAAAAAAAAAAAACCAAAAAACTAGTTAGTGGAACAAGTTAGTTTTTTTGCAAAACTAAACATACAAAAAACTAGTTTAATGGAACAAGTTAGTGGAACAAGTTAGTGGAACAAGTTAGTTTTTTTGCAAAACTAAAAACCAAAAAACCAAAAAACTAGTTAGTGGAACAAGTTAGTTGTTTTGCAAAACTAAAACATCCAAAAAAACCAAAAAACCAAAAAAACCAAGTTAGTGGAACACCCCTTATATTGTTACCCAAAACATTGAAAATCAAATGCCTCCGCTTCAATTCCTTCCTCCTCCAACACCACCTCTTCTACACCGTTCGTGGCTACATAGCAATTGCTCAAGTCCTACGAGGTGTGCAGGAGCCGCGTTGTTCGACCTGAAGTAGGCCGCCCTAAACCCGGCCATCGAATAAGTTGATATAGCTGTTATTCAGAGGTTTCTCAAATCCCGTACGGACAATGGGTAAGTGGACAGAGACCCACCTCCAAAGTCATAATCCCAGGCAACAGGCAGACCTCCTAACCCACCATCACTGCTGTCTCAAGCACTTTTAACCTAAGTCACAAGTTCATACAGCGAGTTCAAGTGGGTTAACTCTTGAAACACACAAGGTCAAGAGTGCCTGGAGAGCATTACAACATAGCATATATTATGCTTATTAATCATTACGTACAGGTGTTTCTTATGGAGCATGTTAAGTTAGGGGTTGATATGTTAGCTTTATTTCTTCCTAGGGGTAGTCTTGTACATGTACCTTTGTCTATATATAGTGAAATGAGAAAGGGGGAGCCGCAACACCTCACATATTCACAAACATCGTTCTCTCTCTCTATGCTATCTTTCATGGTATCAGAGCCCTGATCATGGACTGGGCTTCATAGAGGAGTATACGTTGGTGACTTTTATACAAGATCGATCGTTTGGGTGTGTTCCCCATGTTTAATCGATCGAGTGAGATGTTCCTAATCAACATGGACTGAATTTCACGATGTTTCAAGAGCAGCCTTCACTGTCGATCACTGTCCACCTTCAGATCCTTCACTCCGACGACTCCGGTGACCTCCGGCGACCTTCGTTTGCAGTCGACGACCTCCGGCGACCCTCGCCTGATGTCGGCGAACCCTATCTGACGTCATAACTCACTGGGTTCTGTCCGAAAACGTTGTAACTCACTGGGTTGTGTTCGAAAACTGGTTTTTTACCTCCGGTGACCACCGTACACCCTCCGGCGAGACCCAACGACGTCCGTACAGGTGCTATTTGGGTTTTCTGAAAACGTTGTAACTCACTGGGTTGTGTTCGAAAACTGGTTTTTTACCTCCGATGACCACCGTACACCCTCCGGCGAGACCCAACGACGTCCGTACAGGTGCTATTTGGGTTTTCTTTGATTGATCTGGGTAATGGCTGCCTCTGTTGTACTCAAAACTGTCCGGGTAACAATTGTTAACCTCTGTTTGTGCTCAATAACCCCTGTTGGAGATCAAAACTGACTGGGTTTGCTCATTTAGGGTGTCTTGACATTACTGGAGGTCATTTTAGGCTGTATTTACCTGTTTTTCTTTATTTTGAGATATGACAGAGGTACCTAAAGAGGCTTCTGGCAGTGTGAAGAATGAAGGGAGCCATTTTGTGACTCAAACTAATGCTCCACTGAATATTTGCCCTATTAAGTTGGATGGTTCCAACTATTTGCTTTGGTCTCGGAGTTTTACTTTGGCCATCACTGCCAATGGTCTGTTGAAATTCATCACAGGGCCTATTCCACCACCAGCAGCTACTAGTCCAGATTTTGTGACATGGACTACTCAAAATGCTCAAGTCTTGACATGGTTATTCAACTCCATGATACCCACCATCAGTCTACTTGTTTCTTGACACTCCACATAAGGTGTGGACTTCTGTGGCCCAAACCTATTCTCGAAAGGGTAATGATGCTCAAGTTTTTGAGTTGAGAAGGAGACTTCGGGGGTTGGACAAAAACCATAAGTCCTTAGCCGAGTACTATGCAGATTTGAATGGAGTGTGGCAGGAGCTTGATTACTATAAGAGTTTTCACCCTGCTTGTACTGTTGATGCCACTGCATATCAATAAATGGTTGAAAAAGACCGTCTTTATGATTTCTTGGCGGGCCTTGATGTGGAATATGACCCTATTCGAGTGCAGGTCTTGGGCCGTGTTCCTTTTCCCTCTTTAGGAGAGGCATATGCCTATGTTCAGCAGGAGGAGAGTAGAAGGAGCCATGGTACCTGTGTCCATTCCGGACTGCTCGGCTCTAGTTGCCATTCCTACTCCACGGGATGGCAAGGCTTAGGTTAGGGATAAAAGCAGTTCTGTTGATCTTGATTTGCTTCAGTGTGACTATTGTCACAAGACTCGACATACTCGGGAGTTTTGCTGGAAGCTCCATGGGCGTCCCTCTCGAGGACGGGGTGGTGGTAGAAGTTCCCGTGCACATGTTTCGGAGTCTATTATGGAGACTTTGTCGGATTCTAGTGGAGGTCGGTCACATCCCTCAGTCTCAGATAGTTCTCATGGTGGTGCTCTTTCTCAGGGGGAGTTACAGACTCTACAGACTCTTAGGCGTCTTATGACCAGGCTTGACTCTCCATCTACTACAGCTTCTACTTCCACGACTTCTTCCCACTTTGCCCACACAGGTATTCAGGCTAGTGTCTTTACTGCTTCATCCTCACTTCCTTGGATAATAGATTCTGGTGCTACTGATCATATAACAGGTTGTTCATCCTTCTTTGACTCATATTCTCCATGTTCTGGTAAGGATAAGGTCAGAGTAGCAAATGGATCCCTATCTTCGATTTCAGGGAAAGGTTCTATAAATTATTCTCCAACCACGTCACTTTCTTCAGTTCTTCATGTCCCAAGTTTTTCCACCAACCTTCTCTCAGTTAGCAGTCTTACTCATTCTTTAAACTGCTCAGTGAAATTTTTTCCTACTCATTGTGTCGTTCAGGAACTGGATACGGGGAGAATGATTGGCAGTGGTAAAGCTTATGGAGGACTATACTTTTTGGAGCCTGCACCTCATCCAGTCAGTCCACCTATGTCATGTGGCCAAGCTCTTGAAGCAGATGTGGGCTCAACTCTTCCTTCATTGCATCAGTGGCACCGTAGATTAGGCCACCCATCTTTTGGGATTTTGGAAAAACTTTTTTCTAGTTTAGTTAAGCACTGTACTAGGAGTAAGTTTTTTTGTGAAGCGTGTGAACTTGCAAAACACAAACGCTCATTTTATGCTCCTGTTAATCAAAGAAGTGATTCTCCATTTATGGTTATTCATTCTGATGTTTGGGGTCCCTCCCCCGTTACCTCCCTTTTAGGCTATTGTTGGTTTGTTACCTTTATTGATTGTCATTCCCGTGTCACTCGGGTGTACTTACTTAAGGCAAAAAATGAAGTTTTTTCGTGCTTTCAATCTTTTCACAAAATGGTGCGTACTCAATTTGATGCTAACATTAAAATGCTCCGTATTGACAATGGGACTGAGTATATTGATGGGACTTTTCGGGCATATCTGAATGACTCTTGCTTTGTTCGTTTGGCTTCTTCAGCCGATTTTTGAAATTATTTTTTGAATTAGTTGTTCGGTTCAGTTTTGCAAAGAGAGAGAGCAATGCATTTGGTTTTCGAGTGGGCCCAGTTTTGCACAGAGGGAGAGATGCATTTTGGGTTTTTTCGTGAGTGGGCCCAGTTTTGCAGAGAGAGAGAGGAGCAATGCATTTTTTGTTTTTCAAGTGCGGGGCCCACTTGTCAAAAGCATAGGTATGGAGAGAGGAAGGACTGGCATGGGGCCAGGGGAATATCACTACTTTTTAAGTGTTTCAAGGCCTCAGTTTTGAAAAGGCTTTTAAGAGCCTCTCCGAACTCAGCCTTTGTCGTTCTTTTTCAGACTCCACAATAAAATGGAGTTGCTGAATGCAAGAATCGTCATCTTGCTAAGGTAGCCCGTTCACTTTTGTTTACCATGAATGTTCCTAAACATTTTTGGGGTGAAGCTATTCTTACTGCAACTTTTCTTATCAATCGCATGTCATTTAGTGTTCTTCAGTTCCAAACTCCTCTTAGGTTTCTCTCTGGCTGTTCTCGGGTCTCATCTCTTCCACCCAAGGTTTTTGGTTGTGTGTGTTTTGTTCATACTCCTAAACACCCTGGTGGCAAGCTTGATCCCAAAGCCCGTAAGTGCATTTTTCTTGGCTAATTCTCCTACTCAAAAGGGTTATAAATGTTATGACCCACACTCTCGCAAAACATATGTTTCCATGGATGTCACCTTTTGGGAAACAGAATCCTTTTATCCTCTGTCCACTTCATCTCTTCAGGGGGAGAATGATAGACAGGAAGAGATGTTGACATATTATACTCTTGAGTCGTGGTCTTACCCCCTACCTTGTCATAGTGAGGGGGAGAAAGAACCTTTACCTGCAGAAAGAGTGGAGCATAATGTTCGGGAAAGACTGGATTGGCCAAATTTGCAGACCTTTTCTCAGCAGAAAAAAGGCAAGTCTACATGTGCGGTACCACTTTGCCAATCTCCTTCACCTATTCCAGTTCCTGACTCTTCAGCTGACTCATCTGGTAATGATCATTTCCCTACTGTTGTTGATGATCTTGATGCTCCTATTGCTCATAGAAAAGGTGTTAGAACTTGTACCCAACATCCTATTTCCCAGTTTGTTACATATTCCCGTTTATCTCCTTCGTATCGTGTTTTTGTCTCATCTTTCTTCTATATCTATCTCACAGGATTGGAAAGAAGCTATCATAATACCTGAGTGGAAAGAAGCTATGGTAGAGGAGATGAAAGCCTTGAAAAAGAATGGCATCTGGGAATTAGTAACTCTTCCAAATGAAAAGAAACCAGTAGGATGTAAATGGGTGTTCATTGTAAAGCACAAGGCAGATAGAATGGTTGAGAGATATAAGGCCAGGCTTGTTGCTAAGAGTTATACTCAAAACCTATGGTATTGACTATGAGGAGACATTTGCTCCGTGGCCAAGATGAACTCTGTTCGGACCTACTTTCTTGTGCTACTACTTTGGATTGGCCTCTTCAACAATTTGATGTGAAGAATGCATTTCTCCATGGTGACCTAGAGGAGGAAGTGTACATGGACATACCACCTAGTTTTTCCTCTGTTGAGATTTGGATACAAGCAGAGTCATGTTGACCATACTATGTTCATCAAGCGGAGTAATGGTAAGATCGCCATACTTATCGTTTGTGTGGATGACATAATAATGACAGATGATGATGTGGATGAGATGGTTAGCCTTAAGGCTCTTCTTGCTCAAGAGTTTGAGATTAAGGATTTGGGGTCTATGAAGTACTTCCTTGGAATGGAGGTGGCTAGATCTGACAAAGGGATTTTTATCTCTCAAAGGAAGTACATCCTTGATCTCTTAGAAGAAACTTGTATGTTGGGATGTAAGCCAACCGACTCTCCCATTGAGGCCAATTGGTAGCAATGCGGGGGAGCATACAGATAAGGAGAGATATCAGAGACTTGTGGGTCGCCTGATATACTTATCTCACACCAGACCAGATATTTCCTATGTTGTGGGGGTTGTAAGCCAGTTTATGCATGAACCTCGTGCTGTGCATCTTGATGTTTATCGCATCTTGAGGTTGTGAAGAGAAGTCCCACATCACCTGGGTACCAAAGTAATATAAAATATATAAGCGTGAGGGCACCCTCACTTCATGAGCTAGCTTTTGGGGTTGAGTTCTACCCAAGACCGTGTAACATGGTATCAAAGTTGGGTACCAGAGATGGGTAGGGTGCGTGTCTCTCGCCTACACGTGGCAGGTGCTGCCGAGTGAGCACACTGCGCGTGAGGGAGGGTGTGAAGCGAAGTCCCACATCGCCTGGGTACCAAAGTAATATGAAATATATAAGCGTGAGGGCACCCTCACTTCATGAGCTAGCTTTTGGGGTTGAGTTCTACCCAAGACCGTGTAACAGAGGTATCTCAAATCAGGCCCAGGTAATGGAATCTTGTTCTCCAATCATGGTCACTTGAAATTGGAAGCCTTCACCGATGCAGACTGGGCAAGTTCTATTGATGATAGGAGATCTACCTCTGGTTATTGCATCTTTCTGGGAGGAAATTTGGTTACTTGGAGGAGTAAGAAGCAGGCAGTGGTTGCTAGATCCAGTGCAGAGGCTGAATACAGAGCAATGGCTCATGGTGTTTGCGAGCTTTTTGGGATTCCTGGATGCTGGTCCTATGAAGCTCTACTGTGATAATAAGGCTGCCATAAACATTGCCCATAATCCTGTCCAACATGATCGAACGAAACATATTGAAATCGACAGGCACTTCATAAAAGAGAAGCTGAGCAACGGTTTAATTTGCATGCCTTTTGTAAGATCAGAAGACCAGTTAGCTGATGTATTTACTAAGGGTCTTAGTAGTAGAAGTTTTCACCCCATTGTGTTCAAGTTGGGCTTGATAGATATATTTGCACCAACTTATATTTGCACCAACTTGAGGGGGAGTGTTGAGTTAGGGGTTGATATGTTAACTTTATTTCTTCCTAGGGGTAGTCTTGTACATGTACCTTTGTCTATATATAGTGAAATGAGAAAGGGGGAGCCCTAACACCTCACATATTCACAAACATCGTTCTCTCTCTCTCTATGCTATCTTTCATAATAAACTTTTGTAGTACATAATAAATAGCTATAAACCACTAGTGCAGAGTTAACTTTTTTGAAAATCGCTTATCCACCCCAACTGACCTAAACTCCAAAACTCCAATCATTCTGGAGACAATGACGTTCGAAGTCAAACTCAAATCTCACTATCTACTCAAAAACTGTAACGCACATAACACCTTCCCTCCTAGAAAGGCCTCTCTTACAACTGGTTCTTAGTAACTAAATCCCGACTTCTTCCATCTTAGGCATATCACACGCAAACAACTACCCAAATGTCCTTACCCAAATTTATTTATCAAAATCTATTTTCCTTTGATCACTTAAAATCTTAAATTTGATCGTCAGATCAGGTAATTCTTTTAAGTGAATTTTTACATCAATATGCAAGTTCTTTAGTTATACTACGAAAAAACAAGGCATCTTAAACGCTATGTTACGAGGACTCTCGTAATGATATAAAGTACCCGTGTCGGACACTCAGATAAGGGTGTGGGATATGTGTCCGATAAGTTTATTAAGACACTTCTATAGAAAACCTAATTGTAATTCAAGTTTATCATGGAAATATGCATAAACCTCTCTTATTATTCATGAAATGCGCTATAGAACCTTAAAGCACCATTTTACGAAAGAAAGTACACAAAAAATAGAAACAAATTTGAATATTTTGTCATGTCCCCGTGTCCTTGAAATGAGAAATAGTTGAATCCGACACCTAGATACATACCCGCGCCTGATACCCGTACCTGAGTCCAAGTAACATAGCTTAAACGTCATCCTATGAAACTTTGATAGGAAGCACAATTACAAGCATTATGAAAGCATTGATCAATGTGTAAAAATGTAGTAACGGCAAACAATGGTATGAGATTAAGCACATGAGGGAAAAAAAGACCGTGCTAAAAGTTCTCATTAAGCTATCCCATGCTTAATTAATAGTAGTTACACAAAAATGTTGACAGACATATAGTCGAAACTTACCAACGCTTATATCAACAGTGCAAGAGGATTCAGAACATGTCTCCAAAGACCATTTACAATGCACCTGATATATAGAAAGAGACAAAAGAAATAGTATGAAAAGAAAGCAAAACCTAGCCTCTTATATATCTGTTCCCTAATAGAGGGCACCAAATAATAGCGAGAAGGTAATACATTGACATGCACCAATTTAATACTCCTATTATTTTTCCATTTCGTATGAATTTGACTGTCCAAGAAATCATATAGACGCCTACCTGACAGTCCACATTGATTATCACCCCGTGATTCTACAAAATTGGGTTACTTAAAACTGAAAAATTGTAGATTGTGAATCCTATATCGTATCTGAAATAGGTGTGGAATTGAATTCAACTAAAGATCATATGGCCAGAATAAAAAATTCCCCAAAGCCAACCCAATAGGTATGGACTGAAATATGTATATATTTTTAAAAAGCGAGCAACTTTTACCCATTAGAAAAATGTCGCTGCACTTCTTTAAGCTATCCCTATTATTGGAGAGAGAGAATGTTTTGATATCGCAAACGTTAGGGTCAGGTAAATTTAATGCAAAGTCCTTATGTGATGCACTAGCAAGTCACAAAACTAAAACAAACGTTGCATTATGCTTACCTCTACATGATACCCATGACAAAACAAAAACATAAATTTTGACATATGAATGTTGTTACACCAACTCTAGGACACATTGATCAGCAGTTGTACCTCAAAGTGAGAGCCAAACGGTACATCATGCACCAGTTGGACAGTCTCGAACACCTAAAAAGGAGAATTTGCGATGAGAGTTTCAGTAAACAAAGTAACATCACTTCAGAGCCAGACAAACTAGTGGCAAAACTAAATTACTATAAACAAATCAAAGTAGGACATAAAATAAGTAGTCGCACCAGCTGCTTCTTATCTGATGAGAAAACAGCATGCTGCCACTCCGTCATGGCTGTGTCCGGAGGGCACATAGGACTGTTACATAGGGCCCTCAATGTTATCTCTCTGACTTGACCATCATATTCATCAGCAGCATGCCATGGACCGATCTAACATTAGCATCATAAATCATACATCAATACTTCAGATTACTTCAAATCATTTGAAGAAACAAAATTAAAGTTTTTGCGTATTAAAAAAGGGCCCAAGTACGGGTGCAGCATTTTTGTTGTACACCACCTTTGAGGGACCCATTTTGGGGCCCCGCACTAATAATCGGAGCCATTTTTCAGGAACTCCTGAAAACGTGTTAAACAAATTTAACAACTCTGATCCTTTGTGTGGGACCCTAAAATGGGTCCCACTCCAACACAAGGTGGTGTACAACAAATGGTGTACCCATAGTTTATTTGATTAAAAAATTCAGATGCATATCATGCTGGGGGTTCAACCTTGGTTGACCATAGTACGGGATGCCCTAATGTAAGATGGACGCTTCTTGGAAGGTATCATCCCTTGTTAAAAATTGATGATCTTGTTGGACGCTCCAAGAAATGTCTGAAAATATCACTCTTCAAGGAAGTAAAAATGAAAATCATAATTTTGCACACTTGGCTAATGTTTCATGGCCACTTGGAACTAATAGTATGGATGGAGATCACTTCTACAGTATGCACTTCGTAAAAGAAGCAAACCAAGTCCATGTTGTCCCTCCAACGAACCAATAGGTCTTGCCATAGGCATCACCTCACCGTAAACTACTAGTAGATGTCTTTGAGATTGAACACATCAATGACCTATACATGTGCGTCTGCTTGGGGTTGTACATGTTTTCTCGAGTACAGAATTCACTGTGAGTATTTTTTGTAAGGAAATTCAATATTTAAATCCATTTACAAACTCCTACCAATTACTCGGTTACTTCTTTGTACTATCATGGTATTTTCCTTGTGAGAAAACCCTCCAAAGAAGGGTCGCAGTGGACCTGCAAAGTAAACCCCATATACACTTGCAACCATCCACAAGCCACAGGAATTGGGAAGTTCTTTGTACTGCAATTCTTGATCAGGATTAATTTTGGAAATTGTTGTTTGTCAATGTTTAGGTGCGTACACAACTGTGCATTAAAAATAAAAAAAAAACAATAACAGTACCCATGTAAGCCCCATGATAGGGGTATGAGCTGGGGAGGAATGGAGACAGACCTAACATCTGGTAATATATGCACAAAGTGGCTACACTCACAAAGTTCTAGCGACTGTGCATGCAATCATACTAAATATATGTCATTTATGTGCATCACGACTTTTTTCAGAATCTCTCTAGAAAACATAGGTCACTTTCTGCAAAACCTAGAGGGTACAAAGTAGTGATGATATGCAACATTCAAGACATAAAATTGCCAAGATATTTTGACTCTGAAACATTGGCATGGTTTGTAGCATACCCAAGAAAGGCTAGGCTTCCTATATTGTGATAGATTTAAGAATGCAAACTCTGATTGACAGATCCTTTGGACAATAGGGAGTTTATACTGACTGTTATGCCAAAGTAAAGGAAGCTCCACTTAGATTCTCCAATTCAAGTCTAATATTTTAGCTAACAACCTTTGTCCCATGCAAAAAGCACCTACTAAGGTAATTGCTGACGTAAGAGTTCAATCTGTAGGACAGCACCAGATAACACACACCATGCACTTTATCATGTGATGCTCATAAACTAAAGTAGCAACAAGTTTAGCTTTGATGGATGAGAATTCCATCATCAAGGAGAATTCCATCATCAAGGAGGGGAAAGCTTCTTTAATTCATCATTTTGCGTAAGTGCATAACCAATTGAATATACGATACTTGAAAAGACATGTAAGTATGATGACCACAGAATCTTGGTACTTACAGAGAGATTAGTGTCCTTTCGGATGGCACGATACTCATTTACAAAGTTTGAACCATCTTTTAACAGTAATTCAAAGAACTGCTCCGCTGTGCTCGGGAAAACATCCTGAGGGAAATTAATTTTGGCTAAGATTAACATTAAACCACAAGGAAGAATAAATACTGAAGGATGGGAAAAAAGATAAATACATACACGATATATACTAACTAGAACTTCTTCTCTGATGAAGGGCTGGAACTTGACGGCCTTGGGCACGCTTTCTTCAGGAATCTTAACCTTCCTTTTACTGCCTCTAATTGAGCTGCTATGTGCACGAAGATCAGACTGTTCTTTCTCCTGCATAACAATAGGAATATATCAACCAAAGGAGTTCAATCAGCTATTAAAAATCATTCAGGGTCAAAACTTAATTTTAAATGTAGGCTAAAATGTAAAGGCCTGGGATGGGCGGCAAACAACTTTAGCCAAAGTTCAAGTACGGGTCATAATAACACCTTGGAATATGATCCATTAGAGAAGTTTGCTTTGTCACGAACTTAAAACAAAAGTAAGCAAAGGCATATCAAAACCAGAACGGTTACAAAAGTATATTTGACCAATTTTTCCCCAGGCTGATAAACATTGGATTGGGTTTCATATAAAAGTTATCAATATCCGGCGTTTCGTTAAAATATTTATGATCCAGATTAAACATGCCTTCGATATATAATCCCACAAAGTGTGGAATAACAATAACACGGGTGTGGTATTATTAATCCGGTGGTATCATATATCAGGTGGGATTTTGTATCCCTTCACCATAGTCCCGTCAAACAAACAGGCTCATAATGTGTGAGATTCTCTGTTTATTACTTTCATCAAGTCTAGAGTACATGAACGCAAACAACACTGCACCATACAAAAAAGTTATCAGACCTTCTTCTCAGCTTCTACCATTGCATGGAAATTGTTGGCCGCACGCTGCAATGCTCTTAGTGCATGATTTCTGTTCCAAAATGATGCAAATTTATACCTGACTCTACCTGAACATGGAAAATGGAAAATGCTGTCAATACACAAACACTCCTTCAATATTGGAATTTCAACAACTATATCTGCTTGTTACTGAACAGCATCATATTGCCCTATCTATATCCTTTAACTAACCCTGAACAAAAACTTAGGCCTCTTACAACTTAACCTGCCTGTTAAAAATTACACTTAAATGCAAAAACCATTAAATGACGCGAGTCACGGGATGAGAAATAATACAAACATAGTTAGAAACACTCCTCATAAGAACTAGAATGTTACAAGAACTACTCCTAAGGTAGCATTTTCTAGCGCCACTTGTATTTGGCAAGGATATCCTCCTTCAAGTATTACTCGAACAATTTTCAGGGCAGTGGACCTTAGTGAAGCCTACTCATTTCATATCGTCAAGAATCCATACAAGAAACACATGTGATTGCCCACTACAACCTAAAGACAACTTGATCTCAAGTTTCCTGATAATTAGAATAAAAATATTAATGACAAACAAAATAATCTCCACAAAAATACATTGAAATCTAAAACAGTAACTACCACAGCTGATCCTTCTAGCACAAACTCTTTGTTATCCCACAATAAAAAAGCAAGTGAAACCAACCAATATCAGGTAAATCCATCGGCAAGACAATTGAAGCTATATCTAATTCCATTGATGAAACCGTAAAGAGAGGGCACTACCACTAGCTATATTTTTGTTGCTCATATGCTGCCTCACATAAAATTTCAATACTTTGGGCTAGAGGGGGTACAAAGATGGGGATCCATTGCCTGCTGATGATCTGTCTTTTCTGGTTGACTCTGTCTTTACTCACCATCCAGATAAAGCTACAAAGATGGGAGCTGGAATTGACCATGTCTTGGTATGAAGCTCAATGATTCCTGGCTTGTGACATTATGATTTCATATAACTTCATGCTACATTGGGTTTTAGATGCCTGCCTATATCCTTATGCTTTAGAAATCTAAGCATAGTCAACAAAGAAGGTATATCCTAATATGCTAATACCATTATGCCCTTGATTGTGGCTTATAGCAACCATCTTGTTCATAAAACAGGAAAAGGGGATTATAATCAGAGTAGCAGCAGGGGCATGGTTCGTTCATGTAGCTCCTCGGTTCTTGGAGGTTTAGGGGGGCCACTATTTCAGTGGTATTCTGAGAGCAACCACTTTGTGCAAATATCGCCAAAGGTTAGGCCTGTCTCCAATCATCCCCCGCCCATACCCCCAATGATTGGGGACTAGATGGGTTCTGTTATTGTTGTTGTTGTAGTTTGGGCTAGACAAATACACTATTAGCACATCAAATTCTGACAATAGGAATTTTCTCCTCAAATACAGGTCAAAATACGTTAGTAAGAGCCCTTAACAACACTTTGACCGCTATATACAAAACTAACCATCAGGACTTCCCAAGGGAGGTACCCCATGACCACCGGCACCCATGCGAAGTATAATTGTAATGGCTGGATTGATAAATGCATGCTGGCTTCTCCTTATCTGCATAATAAAATAAAAAAATTCCACTTGTAAAACCCTTGTACAGAATCTACGCTATTTGAGTCAGCTAACGGCACTAGGAGGAGCGAATTATAACAAACCAACATGGGAGAAGCTATGTACCTCGTCAATATCTCCAAGTGGAATGATGACCTGCCAAATCAAAGCACGATATTGACAACATGAGCACCACCTAGATAAGTTTGAAGCAAAAGAATAGTTCACTGTAATTCATGAAATCAAGAATATCTATGACTTTCTATAATGACTTTGTCACAAAAAAAATAAAAAAGGATATTTACCATCCTGTTTAAGATAAAAGTATAGACGGTAAATAAGTTCTTATAGATAAATGGCAGGACTGTCAAATAGAGCTACATATAGCCTTGTAGGAAGACAATGAGAATCCTTCATTTGATCTTACACATAGGATAGACAATCCAACCCCTAAACTGTACTTGTATGGTGTGTAATATGAAGGCCATATAATATTTTAAGACCCAAAAGAACGTGGATAACGGTTCTTAAACACACATCAGAAGCCCACCATATGGTGCATGCACAAAAGAGCCTGATGGTGAAAAGGATATTCTAAGCCAGTGCCAAGAGGTTAAACCTAGAGTTATGGAGTATGAACTGCCAAAATTTAAAAAGGCTATCCAAAGGAGGACTAGCTAAGATAAAAAAAAAAAAAAGATAATAACAACACTACATGTTGGGCTTCAGAGGGAATAGCCATATGTAGATGACACAATAAGTTGTGTAACACTTTGGCATCAATAAAACTCGCGTTCAACTGCCTAGACATCCTATATTCTACAACACATGTTTTTATCAGAGGCTGGAGTTGAAAAGTAAAGCAATAACATCTTGGATGAATAGTCCGTCTAATATTTAACCTTAAATTCACAAAACAAATGGTGAATAAGACTATGAAATCCCACAGGGAATATTTTAGAGGAAAATACGTGAATATAGCTTACTGTCAATCACACACTAAAGAAATTAAATATGCACTAGTATAACAACCGTCTCAAAAGTTGGAAGTTTGTATTTACACCCAGAACTCGATAGCAGGAAATTCCTGCTTTAATAGTAGGTATGACAGTCCTTACTACTTGAACTCTTACGAAGAGACTATCCAATTTCTGAAATTTGAGAACCTGAACATCCTAGTTGGTATATTAAGCCCAATTTTCTGCAAAATCTAGGAATTGATCCAGAGAGGGTTTACACTTTGTCGACTCCTAGTTAAACAAAAAGGCAACAAAAGAACTTCTAAGCCTATGCAAAGGAGTTTCTTCTCCGTCCATATAAGCAACATCAAACAATGAGGAATCAAACCATCCCTTGCACCGTTGCACCCAACTATAAACCTGCCAATATTGCAAAAGTTCATCACTCCACCACGAACTTCCCAAACCACACCAAACCCTGATAGCATAGTTATCGAAATCGCGCGATTCGAATCGTACGATTCAGGGTGTTTTCGATACGTACCGATACTATGAACCGCAAGTGTAATAGAATCGTACACCGACATATTTTGCATGTGGGCCAAAATGAAATAATTGATAAATTGCAGGGTTTTCTTTAATTTTTCTGGCATATAAAGGGTCGACTCTTTTTTCAGAAGCTTCCATAGCACTTTTCAAAAGATTGTACTGGAAAAAGTTACGGTTTTGCACCTACTGGGAAGGCCACGACCACATCCCTTGCTATAAGAGCGTCTTGCCTATTTAGACCACTTGATCATCTATTTATCTTTTTAAACATTTATTTTATTGATTCCAACTTGAAATCTACCTTTTTTTATGCATTTTTTTAAAAAATGACCAAATCGGAGCGATTCACGATTCGATTCGATTCACAACCGGACCATTTCGATTCTCGATATGATTCATGATTTGACAACTATGCCTGATAGGATTATAACTCCAAAGTTCCTTTGCATCCAGAAATTAATTAGAAGTAATCAAATTGACTGGCCATCCCACATTCCCACTTCTCGCGGTGACACATGTTCAAAAAATCTTTCTTCTCCTAATCAAGTCGCTAATAGGAAGAATCTTCTCTTGAAATAGGAAACTCCAATGCATGCATATTAAGCACTTTACAATGATAGTCGGCCAACCATAATGCCCAAAACACATTCAGTTTGGCCAATTTCACAGCATTACGTGCAATGGTGGCAGTACCCTTATGTTCTTGGAAACGATTGCACCCAAATTAAACAAATAACCCGCTATTTGAACTAAGAACAACCAACCTTCATTTGCTTGGAAAACACATTTGAATGGAAGCAGATATGCCATGCAGAGACAAACATACGACCGTGATACAGAAAGGACCTCTCAAGTGCACAAGAATAGCTATGCTCAGCAACCTGAAATAAGAAGTATTAATCCCGTTAGCACCTGAAGTCGCCAAAAAGGTTGTAGCACTTGAAGTTCTTATGTTACCACGGAGATTCAGAAGTAATAGTATGCAAACCGGAAGCTCAATGCATAAAAATGTCAAAAATGACAGTTAACAAACTTGCCTCGTCTAGAGGGAGATCAAATATTGTTTGCAGAGGACCAGGTTTTTGATGAACCACAGTGGGACCTTGTTTATCTGAAATCCTTCTTCGAGCCTTAGCTCCAGCATAGCCATTCAAAACTCTAAACGAGGAAATTTTAGGCTAAGTATGTATAAGACATGATAAATTTGACAACACCATCAACAAAAAAAATTATAGAATCTTATAGAGTAGGAAAAGCATAATGATTCCAAAATAACATCTTCGACAATAGAATACCGGCTTAGGGCAATTAAAATAAAGTATCTCAAAACAGAAAACAAATTATGAAGCACATTACATGCAAACATAACATCGAGAGAGATTGCAAGATGCACTTGACTCGCCTTCTTTCAGTAATAGGCAGGACCTTGCCTAATTTTTACCATCAGTCACAAAGATTCCATAGTTGAACAGTTGAATACTTGCTAAATTGAAGTCTTGTCTTTCTTCCTTTAATAAATGTGTTGCAGGACATTGAATTGGATTTTTTTTCCCACTCTATGGCATCAAGACGGTTGATCAGGGTTCATTTTATGTTTCGGTCGAGAATTGAGACAGATGGAGCCCGCATATGGACTTCTCAAGGGGCACTGATTAATAAGTGTTTGTGGGAACATCTCTAATTATGACTCTTTTGAACTTCCAAAACCAATACTAGAATACCTGAAAACTCAAAGATAGAGTAAACGGAGTGTTCTTCAGCAGTCCTAAAAAGAGGAGGCAGCGTCTGCCCAAGACCAATTTCTTGAGGAATTAAGGAATTTAGTTCTCAAAATCGAAACACAGTTTCAAAAATCACCAGACAGTGGAATATGAAACATCTAGAGAAGGATTATGGGAAACTGCGAACCAGATACAATGGCATCAAGGCTGACTATAAGAGCATCTTAGAGGAAAATAATAAACTAAAAGCGGGGTTAGATTAACCCTATTTGGTTCAAACCTATTCACCTTGCCGATATACCTAACTACCAAGGATAAGTTGAAGCATTTCTCAGACATTTAGTTATGCTAACAACGAACTGAGAGGCAGATATTCTTCCGACCCATTCAGGGTGAAATTGATACTGTGAAAGAAAAATCTACCATGACGTATTCCGGTCGACACAGAAATTGCAGAAAATATCTACCCATTTCATAAAAACAGTACGATTCATTGGGATATATTGAAGAGAACAAAAAATATAGTAGGTAACCAAAAAGGGAATAGAAAAAAGACATTACAACAGCAAAAGGCTACCTGGAAGAATTTACAGGGAGTTTATTTGTTTTAATGTGAAGGCAAACCTGACCAAAAAAAAAAAATATGAGTTCCAAAAGAAATAATATGGCAAAGGCTGAGTGGTATAGACAGCGAACAGAGTAAATAAAGAATGACTCGAAGCAACAATTACCTGCCCTGATGGACTGTCCAACGTATACCACACAGCACCAGTTTGACCCTCATTTTCAACAGGAACAGTTACTGAACCAAGGACTGCACTTTTCCAAATTATATCCCAATCATATATAGTCACGTTAATCTGCCAATGCAAATGGAAGGTTCACTGATTCAGGAGACCCAAACTAAATGAGACTCATTCAAAAGCATGCGTATACATATGAGAAAGTGAGAGAAACAATAGATACACCACAAGAAACTCCTGAATGTCTACAGGCAAAGGATGCACAACTTGGTTCAAGCAACTAAGAGAACATCCTGAGATGTTCCTACTGTAATTGTTAAATACTGCAAAACAACTGACATTGCAAATGGTTCAGAAATTTCAATAGCGCTATGACCATCTGAGGCCTTAATCGGAAATTTTTGTCCTATACCAACTCTTCGTTATATCATTGTTCTATACAGCTGACAATCCAATCTTTGTCGAAAGAGAAACCATTACACACTTGGCTGACATAAGTAGGAAAGATTTGCTAATTAATCTGAATAAAAATGCTAAACAAAAATTAATCATCAAAAAGTTCATTCGAGATGGTTGTCAAACAGGAGCAGAAGCGTGGACTTCATGTAGACGTATTGCATTTGCACCTGAATATATATCCAGATACCAGTCAAGACGTACAGAAAGTTCCATTCCCAGCCAAAATCACGGAAGTACAGTCAACAGACTTCATGTCGAAAGGCAACTAGATATGCAATCACTTATCACCCTGCCTCCATTGTACAGTCAACTGATTGGGACTGCAGTTCAATGTCATATGTGGAAGCAAGCAGGAAAAACATGACTTTGATTTCCGTGCGTCCAGATTTTCTAGGGGTAAGGGGGACAAAAGGGACAAATTGAAGTTAAGATGATAACATGATCCTTCCACCGAAATTAAACCTATGGAAACTTTCCATGGAACTTCCCTTTTATCTGATAATGTCTAAATATTAATAAGATCGTACCACACAACGGCTCATGCAAGCAAAGATAAAAGACAATGCACAAAAATACCATCAATCTCTATAAGACGAGCTTAAATAGCTAAGCCATTCAAAAAAGATTACTCATCAAAGCCAAACTCAACCTTTCCAGAGACATTTGAAGAACTGATACGGAATTCAAGTAAGATCTATACCAGCAGTGCATGAAACTAATGGATCAATCAGCAAACAAGAACTGTTTTCATCCATATTAGCCAACTGAAAAGCTAAACTAGACATACCATGATAATTGTCCTATGTGTCATGTCCCAGCTAGGACTTAAGTGGCCAAGGATATACCTCTCACGAGTGGGCAAAAAGATAACCTTAGGTAGCAGCTAATACTTTCGAAAAGTTAATTTGAAGGAAAGACGATTTCCACAGCTCATGTTAAAATTATAATAACCAGAGGTAAAATCGATTTCGGATATCAAAACAGGGATCAATTCAACAGCTAACATGAAGCAAGTAGAAAATATTTTTTTTCTTCAAAATGACGTAGAAAGTGTACCAATCAAACAAATTTGAAGCAACAGATCCCTGCACAAGTGAGATTGCTATAATCAAATGCTAATCTCCAAACAATGTAAGAGGTTCCTATGAGGAAGAGTCATGAGGAATCTTTGTACTTGTTTTGACAATATCACTAATTTTTTGCCCGCAATTCAACTAGGACCTGAAATAGTCCATCGTAGTGAAAATATGATGTAAAAATCAGATCAAGTTTCAAAACATTCATGCTGCCTCAGTGTCTTCAACATCACTCCCACATATTTTGAAGATCCTTTTCAATAGCATCTGTTACCTCGCTGTCTAGTATGACCCAATAAGTTAATGTCCCATGCTTCTTACGTGTTAAAACGTGTGGATCTTTCTGTCGACAATATGCTGTGCAGTTATTGAGGGTTGACACAAATGGCTCTGCTTAAAAGCATTCATGTTAAAGACTAAAATATCCCTCACCATGGAAAGTAACCATCAGATCTATCTTTACAAGTCAAAAAGAAGATACACTGCAAGCTATGAGTATCAACTACTGGTCTGACAATTTTAGCTGCACAAATTAAAGTCCAGGAAAATTGTGTCAATCTATCAATGAAAATCAAAGCAAAGCAACTACCTGAACCGGCAGCTCATCAACATAAAAAATGAACTCTTCTCCCCACATAGGATTTCTAGATCCAGGAACCATTGAACTGCAGCAGTAGGGGAAAATAAAAAATCAAACTTTGTTTCAGGTCTTGTTTTGGCTAGCATGGTAAAGGAAGGGAAACATCTCCAAAACTTTTCAGAACCAATTAACAAAGACAAACCCTAAAATCTTTCTTTTGGTAACTTAATTCATTAAAACCCTGAGAATTGAGCAAGCCTAATTCATACACCATTTTCCAACACTAAGGTCTATAAGTTTCGAAGAGGGTAGTCATAGAAGTATCAACATAAGCAAAACAAAACAAAATATCAAAATTTTCAATAGAGCCTTGCTCCGGCTAGCATGGTATACGGAACAAAACATTGCATGGTAATGGAAAGGAACCATTTCGGAAATGTTTGGGAAATTGTTCGATAGAAGCAAAAAGAATTTGGAAGTATATACAGAAATGTTTAGGGTTTCCAACTGTATAAAAGCCTCAGCACTGCATAACTCTAATACATGATCACATTAGGGTCTCAAAGTTCAATAAGATGTGTTAAAGCATCCAACTCAAAACCAATTGGCAATGAGTGGAGAGGCTGCCCAGGTTCATATACTAGCTTTCGAGGTTATAATTAACCGATGTGGGATAAATTCCAACAAGATGATAGTGAGAGAAGTGTAACTATACAACACGAAATAATTTTTTTTATAAACATAGTAAAACAAGCTCTTTTCTCTTTTCTCTTTTCTCTAGAAAACATCGACAAAAATGTTTAGGAGAAATCCCTTAGTCGAGTGATCGCAACTTACTAATATGATAAATTACCTTGTCTTTATAATATGTATTTCTTTGTTCTCTTCCAGTGAAAACATTTGAATTTTGTTATTCCACTAGTGTTTGCAATGGGACTGTTTGGGCCATTTCAATGGAAACAAAAGGAGCTTTTAATTCTTAATCAGACTAAAGCAATGACGACACCCTATAAAAGTTGAGAAGTATTGCTAAAAAGTAATGGAAAAGGAAGTAGAGAACTAATGCCACAAATGCATCTCAAGAAATTCTACAAAGTAACCAGATATTGTAAAGAAAAAATCTTCTTGAATGGTATGGCATCTCAATTCTCAAGTCATTGTATCAAAACAACAATCATCGAACAGTATGACCAACGCTTAAATTGTTGTTGTTTTTTTTTTTTTTTTTTTTTAGGAAGGAAGAAGAGTATCTACTGTACTGAGAAACCATCACCCCCGGATAACAACGTTAAAAAACAGCAGACAGATACAACACTATATATTTGGACACGCTAATATGACGATATTAGAAAGGCCCAGATACCCCTATTGAGGACATGGCCACGTAAATCATAACACATCTGATTTTCCGGTAACAAGAATAGATGCCGTAATGCATAAATAACTAATTGTCTTAACGTAATGCAAAAATAACTAATTGTCTTAACTTCTGTTACGAGGAAAACACAAAACAAATTACGTTTTGGAATGGATGTTCAGAAATAAGGTACATCTCCAAAGCAGTGAAGTTAGCGATCAGAGTGATACTCAAGGTACTTTCTATCTCTTTCCATACTGTTTACTGAGAGAGAAAAACATATGATGTAGTGCACTAAAACGTAGATAGAGTCGAGCTTTAGCTAGAAAAAAATGTTAAACAACTTAGACTATTTGGTCAAAAAGCTTCTTAAAATGTGCTTAACATGGAGGTGTAGAAAAATTATACTTCACCATTTATCTTATGGAAGAAGTACATGTTAGTTTTTATAATTCATTGAAGCTTACCCGTACCATACCGCAACTTAGGAAGCATACCAGGTTCCGTTCACCCTCCCATTCCTCATACTAGAACCATCTACGTTACCTAAAATGAAGGACCAGAATGGAGAAAGTAAGTTCTAATGTTTATTTAGAAAGCTCAATTCCCAAAACGACTCTGAGTCTGATGTTTTAAACAATAGCCCAAACTATTTCTCCAAACTTCCACCAAGACCCAGACATGTCTAAGCAATAGAAACGTGTTTTTCCCAAGTGTCCGAAGTGTGCCTGCTTCCAGAAAGAGTCAAAAGTTGCTAATACACTTGTGCCAGTGTCCAAACGGGTCGAGGCAAATAAAACCATTGTTTTCATGTCAAACGTGGACATAGCACCTCCTTACAAGTATTTCTGCTTCATAAGCACACTAACCAAGCTTTGTGTCCCATTCAACTGGGGTTGGATCAAGGTTATCAATCCCATTACGTACCGGCCAGTACGCACCGGATTGGCCTAAAACCGGTACATAGTACTCCAAATTCCATCCCGGCCTCAATACCAGACAATACCGGCCGAGAGGTGGTACAGTGAATTTCGGCCGAGATGGTGCTCGGTTGCAGATCTGAATCGCCTTGGTACCGTCCGGTGGAGTCGATGCCGTCCTCGGCGCAGGCAACCTCCCTGAAATTGGCTCCAATCTGGTTCCCGCAGCCACCCTAGATGTGCTGCATCTCACGCAAAAGAGAGAGTGAGTGTGTAGAGGAGGGGAGCAGAGAGAGAGAGGAGAGGACAGAGAGAAGAAGTCCTAGAAATTGGCTCCGATCTGGTTGCCGCAGCTGCTGGATGTGCAGAGTAAGGAGACAAGAGAGGGTGGAGAGGAGAGGAAGTGTTGGCTGGATGTGATAATGAACTGGTAAACTTTGAAAGCTCCGTCTCTTTTTGTTTCTTTCTTATCAAATTCCAGTGACGTTTTAGACCAAGTAATCCACCCAAGTGGCACATTAAAATGAAGTTTTATCACTGAAACATCCTCCTCCAAAAGTTTGTTTTAATAACTTAGATGTCTGGAACAGCTTACGGGCACTTGAAATTTCGATATATATCCGGGTACTGTTAAATCCGAAACGGTACCCGGTGCCAACCGGTAACGATATCGTACCAGTAGAAAAACTGGTACCCAAGCCGGTACAGGATTCAGAACCTTGGGTTGGATACATGAATCCAGATATCCTTTTCCTATTCAATTGGATGACCAGGGATCCAAGTAATATCCTTTACTTTGATAAAACTTAGCCCCATTAAGATCTCAAATCGACATTCAGTAATTAGACAAAAGGATTCAATATAATTAGAGAACACTACATAAGTGGAAGAAAGCACAAATATTGAAATTGACCCTAAGTCAGAAAAATACATGACTCAAGATCAGATCTAATCACCTGAATCGCTTTTCTGTACCACATGTGATGATTACATAAGGGTCTGAAGTGCCATTCAAGTTAGCACCAATAAGATTTTTTGCAGCCAACAGCTCCAACTGAAACACAAAACATACACTATTTATTCATAATCACGAGGGAAAAAACATTATTTAAGTAGTTATTACCAACATCCAAATCAAAACCAAGTCAATGTGTGGAAAGATCGCCCAACATCATATACTAGTTTTCAAGGGTATTATATAAGTAGTTGGCGACAAGCAGTTGTTGGCAGTTGGCACTACCATTCACATGCAACCCCCGGACTAGATTGTGAAGAGATAAAGAACAAATCCATTCCCATAAAAGTCACAATTAAACGAGGTGGACTTGCAGCCCCAAGCAAGGGGGGGGATCAATAAGGAAATAGAGAACATTGCCCAAAATTTTCAGAAGCCTAGCTCTGATACCCTCTTAAAGCACCAACTCAAAAATAAATGCCAATGACTGGAAGCATTTCCCAAGGTCATATATTAGATTTTAGACCTACTATTTAATGATATGGGGCGAGCTCACAAATGTCACTGGGATTTCCCAAAGATGACTCGCGTCATAAATGAAAAAATTTGACGCCACATCACTTTGGCAAACAAAAAGTACACATTGTGCTCATGAAAGCACTTGAAAATCTGAAGGGGCAACAGAAAACGGTTACAAACAAACATACGAGCCTGGTGCAGGTATACAGGAAACAGAAATACCGTGATCATATAAGCAGACATAGTCTGATTGTCTCCTTTAAGCTGGAACATCTACAAAATAAGTGCACAACTGCATGTCAAACAAGTGGAAAATTACTCCATGAAAATAGATATTGAGGAACAAATAAAAGATCTACTGTCACCAATTTCAAACTCAGAGACAAAAACCAAATTCTAGTCGTGTGGCAACTTTGCAGTTAAAATCATGCCACAATCATCTGGTTAAAATAAATCTAAACTAACTCAAAACCAATCAAATAAAAAATTTCTTGGATATAGGGGCGACTTGGCCAAAGGAAGTAGAAACAAGCAATTTCATTATTAGCTTATCTAAAGTCAAGAATAAACAACATTTTTCTCCTGTATTTTAGATTTAAAACACTTAAAGTAAAAGGCAGTAGATAGAGCATTGACCTATCATCGACGGCCAGACAGTTCAAGGGGAAAGCAACCTCAGCAGGAAGGTCACTCAGTTCATGCCATATCGGCCAGCAAATCATCGCCAAATATCGGAAGAAAAGCCACATTTTGAGCAGCAAAATATATGGCAAAATTTACAGTAGCTGCAGGGGCGGTCGTAAGGGGGGTGCATGCGGTGGCCCGGGCCCTACACACCTCCCAATTACCCCATTATTTTTATCACATTTTATGTTTTGTTTGAAAAAATTATGAGGAAAGGTCCCCTCAAAATTAGGTTTTTAGTATATAAGGATAATACTTTGTTGTTAATTCATGAATACATGTGATTTGGTCCCCTCATATTAAGAATCATGCGTCCGCCGTCCGCCATTGGGTAGCTGCCAAACAAAATAATAGCATATGGACATTCTTGTGTAAAACCTGTACACATCTGCTGGTATTTGAAATTATTAAACGACAGATTATGGTGAGGGTTTCCATTTCCCTGTCAAATTGAACCCCATCATAGCTTCTTCTGTGCCATCAAAGTGAAAAGCAACGCACAAAATAAGCCTATGATGAAGTATTTTAATACAAGGCAAAAGGTTAACTAGACCATTTTACTTGAAACTTGAAAGGTATGACACAAATCAATAGAGCATACCACGATTACCACCTAAAGATGGGGCACCACTGCTCACAAATTGGGGAGAAATAATTAACTCTCTTATGCTATCAATGTCAATTGGCCAGACTTTGAACCCATTAAACAATAACATTCACCCCAACCTAGTATGAACTGTGAACAAACCCCACTTCCTTGGACTGTTCATCACGTTTGAAATAACAAAAGGGAAATGTAAAACCCAGTCATCGTCCCCTTTTTTTCAGAAAACAAAATTCAGAAAGGCACAACTTCTCGAGTCCAACAACATTTTAAAATACCAAAGCAGAAGAAAGAAAAGTAAGATTCATCTTTTCTCTCCTTAATTAATTGCTTGGCATTCAGAAGAAAAACTGGAACTTGATTACCCACACCAAAGAAAGCCTTATCAGTCATTGTTCAATGTTAAACCAAATCCATTAGTGGCGACACAGATATGCAAGGGTGGCCATTTGACTGTCACATGAAACGTCCGGCATGAGAAATGGCACAGTAACATGGTATTGAACACAACATTGTTTTTTTCCCCTCCTATTATTCATCTAAAACACATTTTTAGGATCAGTAGCCAACTTTTTTGCATTTTGCCTACCAAAGGACAATCGTTCATTCTGTGTAGATATTCACATGTGAATTTTTCTAAGCAAAATATTAAGGAGATGAATAAAAATAACTTTCAGATTGATTTGGTCTGCTCTAGTAACAATTTGGAAGCAGAAGTTTGCCATATTTCAGTACGTGCATTTCAAACCATAATTTGCAAGGTATTTAAGATCATTTTCCAATAACACTGGTCTGAACATACTAAAAGCTAACAAAAAAGTTACAAGAAAATATACAGGTGATTTTTCTTGGTTACCACATACTTTTTTTCCTATCATTAACGGTAATTTCATGACAATTATATCAATCTGGACATTTCAAACAATGAGAAGTTCAAATAATATCTTTCCTAAGCACTGTAGTAAGTCCGACTATTACCAATACAACTCTAAATAAAGAGACAAAAGCCTCATGCAAGAAGAAATAATCAAACCCTAGACCCGCTATTGAGGTGCAAGGACATACTTGGAACTTTCTAAAAGAAATAATGAATACCAAAATCGCTGAGTTTTCTATTTAACTCGAAAAACATGGCTTCCTTAACCCACTTTGTTACTCCAAAAACACTAGTTTCTGATGACAATTTATCTCATAACTCATTCCCTCATATGATTATTTTAACATCCTGGCCCAGTGATTGTTCAAACATTCTTCATAATTAGTCAATTTGCTTTTGCAATAACCGTTGACACTACATGTTGTAACTGCAACCAAATATACGAAAACGTAATTTATGTAACCAAACATTAATGACACTATTATGTAAAAACTTCTTCAAAAATTACCGTGTTTTTTCAAACCCTTTGATCAATGCATTCCAGTTCTTTGCATTTAGTATGATATATATAATACTTAAACTTTTAAAATTCTAGGAGCCAACTCAAACCAAATTAAGACTTATAACCATACTCATGAACCGAAGTTGTCAAACGCTGTAATAATCCTTTTGGATTTTTTTTGCCTGTTTAAAGTAATTTCATCTTTGATAATTTTGCATCAAGTTTTTTTTAATTATTAGTTCTTCTGGTCGAGAGTATATCCAACATAAATTATGACCAGAACCTTAAAAAAAAACACTAAGCTTTTCTGAACTTTTTTAATTTTGGTTCATAGTTCATTAATTTTCTGCTTTCTGTCGTCGAGATAAACAGATATTCTACAAACATTTGACGCAAAGTTAATAAAGGCGAAATTTTTTTTAATAAGCCAAACCACCCCGAAGGATGCCAAATAAACTTTTAAAATTCTTGGAGCCATCACTAAGCAAATTAGCATTTCCAACGATAATTATTCACGAAATTCAAAACAATCAACTTGATCAAGTACTGCAAATACGAAAATCACAATACTGTACAATTACCTTTTCTTTGTCGTCAACGACGTCCCCCGAAATCCTGGAATCATCAAGAACAGATTCATCGGAGTTTCCACCGGCGCCAGCGCCGCCGTAGGTAAAAAACCAGCAGGCTACGACAACGAAGGCGGCGGCGGCGAGGGTAACTTCGACCTCCCACCACGACGGCACGAGGAAATCGAAGTGCGCCGTGTGGATCATGGTTTTTCCCAATTTCTCGCCGTATTGAAAAAACTGTGTAATGGGTTTTCTAGGGCTTGGATTATATGAGAGGGTGTTGGTGTTACCTACCCTTTTGTCTGTTGCGATGAAGGTCCATTGTGGGCGTTGAAGAGACAGAAAAACGAATAGGCAGTCGTCGTAAGGTTTGTATATCTGTGTGTGTGTGTGTGTGTGTGTGTGTGTGTGAGAGAGAGAGAGAGGGAGGGAGGGAGGGAGAGAGAGAGAAACAGAGTCAAAGTAGCGTGGCCGGACCTGGTCAAGGGAAATGCGGTTGGTTGGCCGGAGAGAGAGAGAGAGGAGAGGGGAGGGAGAGGGAGAGCGTTGATTTTGTTTTGATTTATTTGATCATGAGAGAGAGAGAGAGAGCGTGCGTTAAATGCGACGTTGAGTAGGAGGAGAGAGAGTGATGATTGATGGATTAGAATGGCTCTCAAGTCTCAACTACCAAAAACCACTCCTGCATTTAAAACGAAAACGGAAAGTGACACCGAAAACTACAGAAAAAAGAACAAAAAACAAAAAGAACAAGAAAAATTGCCAAAAAAAAATGTTAAACTTCTGTTAAGGTTTAAAAAATATATTCAAATATGTGAAAAGTTTATTAAAAAGTGTAAAAAAATATATTGGAGTGTTTGTGTTTTTTTTTTGGTCTTTTGCTGTGATTATGAAGCCCCGTTAGCAAGACGGAAAAAACAAAAGAAAAAAATACTAGTAGCATACATTTTTTAGTTTATGATCGATATTCGAATATACAAAAGGCAAGATAATTACAGGATAGTTTATGATCATCATTCTTTCTAAACTTTTTTTTTTTGTTCTTTTTGGATTTTCTTTTTTTTTTCTGCATTTGTATTAGATACACGTTATATTTTTGGAACAATTATCTGTCTTGTCAAGAAGAATCGAAAAGTATAATTATGACCAAAAGCACAACAAAACAAAAAAAAAACAAAAAAAACAATTCGCCAAAGACGAACAAATACCAAACTGCCTATTTTTGTCTCAAGTGTCGTTTTATATATGAATTTTTTTCAATTTCGGCCCTTATTTTTATACTATTCTTCTCGTCAATACGAATGATTAATCGGAAAAAACGACGATGAATAATAAATGAGTAAAATGGTGATTAATAAATGAGTGATTTGGAGAAGTGAAATAGTGGACGAAGAATAGGATGTGAGATGAAGGGAGGTGGGAGGGTGATGTGAATTTTTATACTTTTTTAAGTTCTTAAAAAAAAAAAAAAAGATATGGATGAGTTTCCTTAAACCTATTGTTTTTCCAATGTAATTAAAAGTGGAGAGTGTTGTTTCCACTAAATGAAAAATTACAAAAACACCGTCAAAAATATCAACAATGCCATACAAGAAACTCAAACTTAGCGTCAAGTATAGTACTTCCTTCGTCTCAAAATGATTTTCCGATCCGTAAAATGATAACTTTAAATAATATACTTCTATTAAAAACAATCCTAATTTCTGCATAAATTTAAATAATTCATTGATATCTAAAACCTTGCAAATTAAAATTTACGTTTTTCACGACAAAAACACATTATTCTTAAGTCTCGCAGTCTCTGTTTTGAGGATAGGACAATTTTTTGGGGGACGAAAGTTGCGCATCTCATCTGTATATAATGTAAATAGATAAACAGATAGATAAACTTACAAACAATTGAAAAGGAGTATAAAAAATTAAATAAGATCATAAAATTAAGTTAGGTTCAAGTTTTTTTTTTTACCGATGATTGGAATTTCGGTTAGGGGTATTTAAGCATAAAGAACTCAAAAAGAAAATGAACTTTTTTCTGAACACTTAGAAGTTTCTATTCTCTCTGTCACAAATTGTTTGTCTCGTTCGGATTCTAATACAATTTTAAATATTCATATCTTTCAGTCTATAATATTTTAAGAGATTTTAAAAGCTTTAATAATAAAAACTAATTAAATCTATCAAATAAGATCCACATTACACACAAAAAAACGTTATAGATTGGAAGATATGAACAGTTAAAAAATTACAGTGAAATTTTACAAGACCAACAATTTGAGACGGAAGAAGTATATGTCTGGAAAGTCAATCCTTATGAGTTGGGTCCGCTGCTTAAAAATTTGATTTGAATCGTTCATCTTGTTAATCTTGACGAGTAAAATATTGTCTATAAACAATCAAGTTAATTGGGTATTGCTAATTCAATAGTCAAACTACATTGGCGAAAAAAAGGATAAATGGCAAATGTGATTATAAGATGGCAGTTTAAAATAAATTTTTTGATAAAATATACTCTTCGATCTATTACATTATGTACAATTTCAAATTCAAGTTTCACATGCTCCTCCCTCTTAATTGTCAACAACTGCGGAGGAAAATTTCAAATTGTTAGTTACTTGATTGTTGTTAATTGGTCCAAAAAATAATTTAATATATATAATTTTTACTAAATATTTGACTTTTTTGCATACCTACTTCCATTAAACTTAAAATAAAACAAGGGAAATTTTTCAAAAACTACCCCTAACCTTTTAACCAAATGTCTCGTATAAGCTTTCATGAATATCAATTAAAACGCATGTAATTTCACTTCCGTCATCAATTCTTACACTGGCTTGGTTTCGGTCCAAAAACTAACCACCTAGACATTTTGGGGACACGTTAGCCAATACTCCAGCGACATGGACGACAAGTAGAAATTAACACCAAAAAAGCTTGTGAGGCGCATGCCCTCTCACCTTGCACAAATCCTCTCTAATTGTTACAAATTACCATCTTCATAGTGAAAATAGGGTCCAAATTAAAATTTCAATTTCTTTAAGAAATCCTACTCTTCTTCTTTTTCTCCATTTTTTTGCAGTATATACTACTATATAAGCGGGTCTAGTTGAGATCATTTAATGGTTATTATGCTATGGGGAAATTACACAACAGTGGCAGCTGGGGCTAAGAATTGATAGAGAAATGGCATGGTTTTGGAGAATCACCGTAGGCATGATAAGGAAAAGAATAATTGCATATAAGCGGCACCACCATATTAACGGACGAAATTAGCAACAACCCGAGAACTATCACTAAACATTGGATGAGGTTCTAGAATCGATAGCTAGCACGCGGTTGTATGTTGTAGTTGAACGAAACGAAACTTCTACTAATGTTTTTATTTTTATTTTATTTTTTATTATTATTTATTTTATTTTTTTGCATACCCTCACTCCAATGGACTTTATTTTTTCGAAACAGGCCCAAACTGAAAGTCGTGGACAATTTAAGTTTTTTCATAATTTTGGATCACCATTGACTAATTCTTTATTCCATCCTTTGTTAGTCAAACTTCAAGATGTGGACTAATTGAGGTTGCTACTATTGATAGAATTAAAAGTATCAGCATGAATTAGCAAAGTTTGAATTACGTCAAAGACAGAGCTAGGATTATCATTCGGAAGGGAACAAACTAACAGAAACAAATTGTGTTTATTTTTCAGTTTTTGTAGGCTTAATGGTATAGAATAATCTCGTTTGTTTCTGACTAGAATACTCACGCACTTTAATTTGGATCGGTTCATATAATGATTACAAAAGGACCAGGGCTTTGTTCGTTTTGGTTTTCAAGAACCGGTTTTCTCAATTATTATTCAATTATTACCTCTATTTTTAAATATTATTTTTATTTTTTTGTCTATCTCTCTCCAATCATTAATACCTATTTTTTAATTATTATCCCTATTTCTCCCTCTAATAATTACAAAAACCAAAACTTAAAACCCAAACCAAACACAACCCAGACATGATAAGGAAAAGAATAATTGCATATAAGCGGCACCACCATATTAACGGACGAAATTACCGCAGACATGATAAGGAAAAGAATAATTGCATATAAGCAGCACCACCATATTAACGGACGAAATAAGCAACAACTCGATAACTATCACTAAACATTGGATGAGTTTCTTGAATCGATAGCTAGCACGCGGTTGTTTGTTGTATTTGAACGAAACTTCTACTAATGTTTTTATTTTTTATTTTATTATTATTATTTTTTTTTTGCATACCCTCACTCCACTGGACTTTATTTTTCCGAAACAAGCTCAAACTGAAAGTCGTGGACAATTAAAGTTTTTTCATAATTTTGGATCATCATGGACTAATTCTTTATTCCATCCTTTGTTAATCAAACTTCAAGATGTGGACTAATTGAGGTTGCTACAAAGATAGAATTAAAAGTATAACCATGAACTTTAGCAAAGTTTGAATTACGTTAGAGACAGAGCTAGGATTATCATTTGAAAGGGAACGAACTAACAGAAACAAATATTGTGTATATTTTTCAGTTTTTGTGGGCTTAATGGTATAGAATAATCTCGTTTGTTTCTGACTAGAATACTCACGCGCTTTTACTTGGCTCGGTCCATATAATGATTACAAAAAGACTGGGTACCCAGAATGGGTACTCAAAAATTACCTAGAATTTGAAATTCAACAGTCCAAATTCACTTGGTACCCATGAAGTGAATCTGGACCGTTGAATTTCAAATTCTGAGTACTTTCTGAATACTCATTCTAGTTATGTTAGCGGTGCTGCTACTAAAAGAAGCTACCAAGAGTTGATGTTTCAACCAGAATTAACTTGTACGTTCTCAATCAAAAGAACTTGTAGTACTGTCAATTGTTACCAAAAAGGTTGGCAAACCTGCTCCATTTGTCTCCAATCCGAAGCATTCATCCCAAAGAAAATGATTAGATTCTTTGAAAACTATGGTGGAATTTGTTTTTGCCAAAAAAGCATCTTTGTGCTCTTTGCCTTCTAGGACATCTCATTGATGAGACCAATTGTTCTTTGTTTAGGGTTTTGAGTTGCCCTCAAAGCATCTTCACCAACCAAAAGAAGATACAAATCTACAAGCAAAAGCACCACCATCGACATTATGCATATAAATCTTACAATGAAAAAAAATTCGATCTGGTTATTCACTCTTCTTGTACAAATGTTATATCGCGGTGGTGGGGTTAAGAATATCCACAGCAAGCCGCACAAACACAACTGAGAATATAGTACAAATGCGCAAGTGCAGGTCATATTTGAACCATGACGGCCCACAATCTAGTTACCAGATTATACTTTCAAACACTACCGAGATACAAAGTTCATGCATATTGCAAATACTTAATGAGCTTAAACCACTGAAATCGAGCAAAGGCAATTCTTTGTAAGAATAGCAGAGGAGTTAAAAGACTCAGAAGAGCTCCAATCCAAACACAAGTACCTCCCTAGCTTGGACACTGAAACCAAAAGAAGGCAGAAGTAGACAAAAACAAAACTGCTAGCCCTTTAAAACATTCAGAGCTTCAAGTAAAAGACAGAGAAACAGTACATCGATACAATACAAATTGACATACTAACCTAAATCTAACACAGCATAAGAAGGCAGAAGTTGTCAATATTACAACTCGCTGTAAAGAAACCGAAAGGATAGCTTGTCTCATTGTTACTGAGGGGTAATGTATAGATAAACATAATCACAGGCTAATAGGAACAAAGAGACTGAATACTTCTTTCCTACACGGGCCGGGATTCATTTTTTTCTTTTGATAGGAGGGCCGAGCTTCTTAATGCACAAAGATGTTTCATGTTTCCTCAAGGATCTTCTCACATAATTTAATCCTGTTTCTCTTAAACTTTTCTTGAAGGAATCACTTCTCTTTCCCTGCATTCATATTTTATAACCACTTTCAAAAGGCACTAAAGAGACTGGCATAGGCATCAACAGAGAAGATAAATTCAATCACAGAAATAAAGTCAGCACACAATCACTGTTCAGAAGAAATATACCGAGTAATAGCTACATGTCAAACCTTTTGTCACCAATGACTTCCAATAGGTCCCACCAATGTCATCCGAACAAATCAACAATTACAAGGGAGAGCCTTTATAACTTGGGAACAGTCACATTTAGGATTTTTACATCTTGGTATGGTTTATCTGACTTGTCTGTCTTCACTTTCTCTATAGCCTGCAAAGGATGGAATCCCAAATGAGGCCAATCTATGACGAATAGAATGAGGAATATAAACAAGTCATGTGCGTTGAGAACACCACTATCCACAACATGGTTCCAAAATGCATGGCCCTGGGGCACAGACATGGATACAGGATACGGACACGCAGATGCGCAATTACTTCGAAAATTAGGACAAGGACAGTCGGGTACACATCAAATGTAAAATGTCATTGTATTATTGAGGCATATAATGAATTCATGCAAAACTCGGAAACGTTATTTCTATCAGATTAAGAACAATATTATGAAGATATAAATCAACATCTGCATATAAGTGTGCAAGAACTATACATCTGAGCAAATTTTCACTCTGGGCCGAGATGGAAAACTTATATTTTAACCTTTTAATGTGACTTTAGCATGATCCAAGAGTTTTGCCAACATGTCGTAGTATGCACAATGTGTCGGACAAGTATTTAGGCATGTCGTGTCCGGAGAGTGTGTGTCGTGCACGTGACCGACAAGTGTCAAATAAGAATACGTGAGGCCAATAGACGTCTCTGTGCTTCTCTGTTTTCCAGAGGGTTAAACCAAGGAGCCTCATAGAAATGTGTTGAGCACTTGAGCCACATAGCATAAATACAACAATAAAATGGAATTGAGCAAAATGATAAAAATAAAAAGGATAATAAACGAGTGAACAAAATGGAGAGATCAGCAAAGCAAGAATATGTATACGTGCAAGTTTGTACCTGTACAACATCCATCCCCTTTATAACTCTACCAAAAACCGTGTGTTTATTGTCCAGCCATGGGGTGGCCACTGTAGTGATAAAAAACTGAGAGCCATTGCTGTTGGAGCCGGCATTCGCCATAGAAACAGTGAAAGGCCGATCATGACGTAAGCTGCAGACCAGTAGAATTTAGTCAATATGTAACTTGGATTTACACCACTAAAAAATTTGACAGTCCAACGCTGCTGAGTAAACAGTTCCAACATCACCATGCACACACAATAGAAATAAATACTAAACTTGAATGCAGTTCTAGCTTGAAAAGACGGGAGTGTCGTAGAGTTTTCAATAAGTAAGTTTTTCCTGAGAAATACGCAGAAGCAAATAGTGGAGGGTCTGCTATCAAGCCTTTCCCCTATGAGCTATGAAAGACCGTCTTTTTGCTTGGACTCAAATCAATCAATTCAGTCAGAAAATCTTCTTCTACGAGCCCTCGACTCCATTGGTGGATTAAGATGTCAATTTGAGATCATATTTTGGTTCTATAAGTACACATACGAGACTCACCTTTGGCTAATAGAACTTCTGGTAGCAGATGAACTACAAATCAATGTGACTATACAACATAGCATCTTTTGCTTCCTAAAGTAGCACTACCAATCTGTATAACTAGGATTGGCACATCTCTTCGATGAACAAAAAGCTACACATAAGGTTTAAAGTTTAATTAAGCTCCGAATAGAATGAAAATTGTTGAAGATATAAATAATAAAGTTATCCATCTCTCTAACAGCTTAAGCTTTTAGATGAGTTGGTGGTTGACAATCTAACATGGTATCAGAGTAGGCAAAAGATCCTGGGTTCAAACCTAATCGCCTACCTAAAGATTAAAATTTACGCGTGCTTAGCCCGCTTATGGAGGAGAGTCTGGCTACACATGAGGGGGCGTGTTTAAGATATAAATAATAAAGTTATCCCTCTCTCCAACAGCTTAAGCTTTTAGATGCGTTGGTCGTTAAGAATCTAATAAAAATCATACATGTATTCCACCCCAGCAGCTTGATCACGACGAGTAGAGTAATGCCAAATCTTGGCCACTCTTACCAAGGCCATAGAGGAAGGAGAGACATGGCCACAAAAATTTTCCACATGTTAGGAGGTGGACGTGCACATATCTGCTAGAATATGTGTTTATATTGGCTTCATTTGGTTTATCAAAAGTGCCATTGTCAGACGCTTAAAGAGCGCATTCTTAAATAAAATCCACTTCAATTGAATAGGAATCATATCCTCCATAACCCAAATTACAGCATGGGATAAGATAATTAAAGCTAACCTACCCACCACCTATGACACACGGATCCTTGATTTTCGCCAAAGTACCCGTGTCAACACGAAACGGGTGCGGGTGCGGGATATGTGTCGGGTGCGGTTATTTTAAATAGAATACTTCTAGTTTCTGCAGATCTGATTTTACAGAAGGAGGAGGAGGAGATTAGAACGTACCTTGACGAAGAAGAGAGGCGCAATTGCCGATAAAAAAAAAAAAAGAAAAAAAAAAGAAGAGAGGCGCAATCAAAGAAGAAGCAGATCAGATTGGAGATCGCTGACTTGCAGTCCCCGACTCAGAGAGGAAGATGATGACTGCTTGATTTTGTTTTTCTTTTCTTTTTTCTAAGCTAGGGATCCTGATGTTTCAATTGGGCCTATTCACTAATATATTGGGCCAACACATGTTATTGCCTTATTGGACCTATTTACCCATTTAAGCTATAACATTCGGCAACATGTTATATCGGACAGGGCTAAGTTGCTAATTTTGGGGATCAAAATGGGCTGAAGTTATACTTTGATGACAAAACAAAAGAATAAATGTATTTTTTCATACATTAATTATCTATATTTTAACAAATAAAATTATAAGAATATAAAAAATAAATTATAAATACTTTTTTAAAAGTATCCCCGCACCGGTGTCTAAATCTAGATCCATATCCATGAATCCCTAATTTCTTAACTTTAGGTATCCGACATATGGATATAGACCCACACCCTATACTCACACCCATATCCGTGTACTATTCTGCAACCCAAATGGCAAAACAACACCACACATGCACGTAAGAACACTTAAATTATCAAATAAAAGACACTTTAAAAGGAAATAAAGTTCTAAAGAGTAGATTGCACCAGAACTCTTCAGATGGTGTGTATTTTTTTTATTTTCACAGTTACCTTCTTTTTGCAAGATGTGTAATCGAAATGTAACTTTTTCCCTTTAACCTTAAGAATATGACTGAACAGAAATCCAATTGAGGAAAAAGTAGATCATCAGCATTGCATGTGTTCCTAGAAAGGACTCAATAATTACAGACACAAGTACTCACCTTTTGTGAAATTCGTCTTCGAACTCCCTACCCCAGATAGATTGCCCACCAGTGCCATCTCCCAAAGGATCTCCTGTCTGTATCATAAAGCCTTTGATAACCCGGTGGAAAATCAGATTATCATAGTAGCCATTTCTGCAGTGAGTTGTAAAGTTCTCCACTGTTTTTGGACATTCTTCAGGGTACAGCTTCATATGAATGTCACCCAGAGTAGTGTGCATGAGCTGAAACAATCAACAAGCAAAAGCATATTAAAGGATTAGACAAGAACCTACTATGTCAAACGCAAGGAATGATGCAAAGCTAAAGTAAACGAGCACATGATCAGCAAATGAAAGTAAGTAGGAGAAGTAAACACAAAACTGCATCTTTTCAGAGTAATGTCTTTGAAATACTGAATGGAACCAATTATTTATCCAACAAACCAGTTCTACAGAAAAACTACAAGGCAGATTCCAACAAGAGGTCTAGGAATTCCCAACACAGAAAAACATAAACCAACCCAATACATGTCAAATGGGCAAACACGTGCCATTTCAAACTAATCAATATGCAAAATGCAAGTTGCCAGTGCCAATCTTGTCAACGCAGGATGTCAGGGATATTTGGATGGGGAACAGGCCAAAATTATAATACTTACACAAAGAGGCTACCTTATCCAGAATTGAAACTTGTTTTTACGCAGTTGAACCCAGGTCATTACTACTGCACCATCCAACAGCTTCTTGTTTGATTGGAAATAAATCCATATTTAGAAAGAGGAACATCAGTGTAAGAAGAAACAAAATTTGAATGTGAGATTTCCCACATCATCCACACACGGTTCATGAAAAGTTCAAGGCAGCAAAATGGTGGCTAAAGTGAAAAAGAAAACTCACCACATTCTCCGGAAGAGATGTCGTAACAGACTTCCCAATGTCTGAAGCAGACAAAAGTTCATCAGGAGGCGGCTTCTCATTAAATACATCCCTTCCCTTTGTTGCATCTTCAGGTTCCTCTGGTTCTCTCCGACTATTAAGACCATAATAAGGTACAAAGTAAGAAACTCTTCAAACAACAAATGCAAAGAAAGATTTCTGACAACAGCCACGTATAACAGAAAACTATGGCTGTGTTTGGTTCACATTTCCAAAAAATTTTCCAAAAAGATACCTTCCCCATCTCTCATCTCTCCAATCATTAATCACTTTTCTCTCTCTACTCATACCCCTTTCTACAATCATTAATTCTCATTTCTCTCTCTATCTCTCTCCAATCATTACACCTCTCTCTAATTATTACTTTTTCCAAAAACTCATCCAAACACTATCTCAAAAAATTTCTTCTCAAAATTCTAAACCAAACACAGTGTATGTGAGTCCACTGAGGTGAAATACGATCTCAAAAAAGCTCCACAGTTCCCACTATCTTATGTGCCGGGGCATATATACTGTAGCTGCACAATTACCAACGCATGACCAACGGGTAACAGAACCACATTGGCTACCAATAATTTGACAAGTAATTCCGTCAATGCCACCTTTAATGACATTAACCGTGCTTTTATGTGCAACCTTGAGTTCATACAGATATTACATGATTATGATGATGTCTCAAAATCCGTTACCTGAACAAATAGATCCTGTGCTTTTTGAAAGCACAGCATAAGAGAGTGGGATCCGTCAAAGGGTCTTTGCTCTCATTGGCATTTGCTGCAGCAGCTGGGATTTTTCTGATTTTTTTACCGCTTCGGTCACCTTGATACAAAGCGATTTTTAAGAATCTATCGTTGTTCTCCACCTTTCCAAGAATCCGGGCCACTTTATTGGTGTGTAAATTGACAATCTTCCAGCACAAACAGAATGAAAAACATAAATTATCAATAGAATCAGATGATAGACAAAAACAAAAACAAAAGGACCGAATTTAAAATGCTAACAACCATGTATATGTATCATGACAAGAAAAGTTCAATCTTGGTGGGAAAAGCTTAGTTGCATGAGAAAAGTAAAGCCCCCGGAAATGCAACTACTTGTATTTAAGGGTTTGTTTGGAACTTGTGGAAAAGAAGAGAAAGGAAAGGAAAACTCAAAAAAATTATTTCCCATTGTTTGGTTTAGAGAAAAGAGGAGAGACAACAACAAATTCAAGTTCTGTGCACTGTAAAATTTTCCTCCCATTTTCCTTCCGTTTTCCTCCCATTTTCTTTTCTCTCATTTTCGCTAAGTTTCAAACACAGCATAAAGGAAATTGCATGTCTTACTTTAATCCCAAGGAGGGTGGCATATATGAGAAAGTTAGAGCTTTCGTCGAATATTGCATTTGGTTGTGGTGCAGTTTCTGTTTTTTCAATTTCCTTATCTACAGCCATTCTTCGCCCAAAATCAATAGCTTCAAGCCGGTATAGGGGAACATCACTTCTCTGGAGGTCTTGTGCCACCTAAAAGCAATGCGGGAGATTATAGTTCATATAAGGATAGCTGGATGCAAATAAATGTTGAATAGTCCAAGAGGAAGCTACCATTACCTCAAGAGATTCATCATAAACTCGTCTCAGTTTACCTGTTCTAAACCAGAAAACACGGATCCTACGATCAGGTGAAGTGATAGAAAATTGCTTACCATCTGGGCTCACCTGAGGAAACCAGAATATCACAGTTTCTTAGTCAGAGGACAGCAGACATTCGAATTTCTGAAAATTCTGAAATTGAGAATGTGAAAAAATACACTCATAATATCAATACGCCAAATCAGTTACGTAATCCAGGTTTTCAAGATGTCAAACATGCAATGGTTCTATTCTCATCCAACGAGATATTGGAAGAAGATGAAAACTCATGAAGACGCCAGAATGGATGGGGTTATTCTCTTACTGACTTATTGAATTTTCATCTAATGATCTTGTACTTCCGTAGTTTTTACTTAATCGTAAAAAATTAATTTGAGGTTCCTATGAAAACTCTAGAGAATAAGCAAACAAACCACAACTAGATATTAACACACATTCGACAGAGAACGAAGTATTTTCAACAAGTTACAACAGAACAGAAAGCTTGAATCTATTTTTTTAAAATACACCAGTTTCTGATATTTCAACTTCAAGTTGATGCACTTCGTGAGTCTGCAATAACTTGAGAAAGTCATACAATGGCATGCATACAAAGCTTGAAAATTCTACGGGCTACATATATTACCTCTATAGTCGAAACAGTAGTTTTGCATTTCACGATTTCAAAAAGATTCGTATCGCTTTTCAATTTGAAATTCACCCTGCATGCACAATTTCAAGAAGATTGACATTATTTGAAGACATTAAGAAATATACTGAGAGCAATAATGTAAATAAGCCCTCTATGTTAGCATCGTCTAACCAACATACCAGATATGAAACTCAGTATCATTTCATGAATCTAAAGGACCTCAGGGGAGCACAGTCCAATTTACCCCTTTTGGCAATCAATCCACTAATTTCCAAGATGAGATTAACCCTGAGTTTCCAATATGGTATTTTCAGTATCTTCAACGGTATTCACAAGTCATTCTCCTCACATACATCAAAAAAATACCATTTAGCGGAAACAACACCCACTTTTGATTACTGTGGGGAGAAGGTATTTTTAGTGGAAACTCTGCCTAACTTAAAATGATACTGGACTTCCATATATCATCACCACTATATATATCAATTGGTTTCAGTATTGTACAACGTGAGCACAGTCCATAGTATATAAAAAATAGTAATAAAATAAAATAAAAAACTTGCAAATGTGAATGTTAATAATACAAAGAGTCAGAGACACACCCGTCTTCAGGGAACTGAAGTGTAGCAGGGTTCCAGTACTCAATGATTCCCTTGTCATCCGCAGAGATCACAGTATCAAAAATATGGTTGTACTTCATAACCTTTACGGGGCCCAAGTGTATCTGGAGAGAAGTGAAAGGAAAACAAGAAAATAACATTAAAGCATAAAAATAAGCTATAAAGAAATATGGGCCAAGGCAGAGATTCAAATTTAACAGCAACAGCAATGCTTTAAGGCAGGAACTACCTCTCTGGAGATGAGGGGTTCATTTGAACCACTCCGTGCATCGTATATGTGCACAAATGAGGAGTTACGATCACTAATAGCAAGCTTGGCTTTGACGTCCCCTTGCTTGTAAACCCAGTCAATAGAACCAGGAGTAAATAGAAGGCGTATCATGACCATCATGTCATAGTTGACCACGTCATATATTTTCACAGAACGATCATTCGATATCGTGCAGCAAAGCAAACCATCACCACTAACCTGCAAAGCTGAACTAAGTTATGGTTGATGATCGCACTCATATTTTTCATTCTCATATAGGTTGACAAGTAGTGCAATCATGAGATTATAATAGTCCCAGTAAAGCAAAATTCCGTACGGCTACGAAAACAATATATATGCTGCGCGTTGCTCAGAATCCTGAATAGTAACTCATACTCTGATCCAACCTGCCTTCTATGTAATAAATTTTCTCCCGTATTTGGCATGGAGTCACATGCACACGGATTCAAACTCCCACCTTACTAGGAAAAATTAGCAGTAGATTGGTGAAAATATGACTAATTCACTTAACTAGCCTATCAAGTCTAGTATTGGGGTGCACTAACAACTTCCATGGGGCAAGCATGTGCACAGCATTATAGTTGACTTGAAATATCAAAAGAATGTCCTATTAAAAAGAACCGTTCACAGTTTCAGCTACAAAAGGGCAGATATAGGTCAAAGGAACAACTCAACAAACAACAAAAGAAAAGAAAATGACAGAAATCTCAATCAATCTTAGTCCTTAGATTAGACATCAAATTGGGAGGATCTTACATAGCCCATATAAATTGGCTAAAGGTACAAATGTTCAGGCACTACCAATTTAAGTAAAAAGCTGTCCTGCAAACGAGCACTAACAAATAGATGTGGCGATTTCAGAATAATATTAAGTTCCGGAAACATTCCAGATGTTTCATGCAATTATAGTCATTACATGCAGAAGAACTCTTATATTTTAGGTACAAAGAAAAAAAAAGCTGTGTGATGAAAATCCAAGCATCATAAAACCACAAGCAGTTTTTTTTTTCCTCTTAACAATATAGCAGTACTCTCAAGGCACGAGCATTTGCCATTACATTAGGCCGACCAATTATGGACAAACTTGACATGACCAATTATCAGTAACCAGTAGTGTTTGCCCACTCACAAGCGGCACATGGTGGTTCAGTTGTTCTTTGGTACATACAAGAGCATTGCATGATGACATCTTTATGGATCACTCTGAGGTAAACGCCATTGGCCCAAAATAAGCAAGGGGAAGCTCTTCTGCAACATTATGCAGAAAGCTTCACCAGATTCTTTGGGCGTTATGACTAACCTAACTTTGCACAACAGAAAACAGACAGGCTACATGCACTTCAGGAAAGCAATGCTGAATGTGCGCACAATAAACACAGTAGTATCAACCAAAAACATGACACTGCAAACTGGCTAAAACCTTTTAAGGTTCCCACGGAAGACACAGAACAAAATGTGAAAGAACAAGTACAAATCCAATAACCTAAGACAGACAGAAAAAAAAGTGTTAGACATTAATAGGGCACACATGAGACTGTATAATGTACTTTTCATGAACGACCACTTCATACCGCGCCGTAATATTTGCATATATTTAGCATGAACATTGTGAAAGCATCTAACTCAAAGCCAATTGGCAATGAGTGGAGAGGCCGCCCAAGCTCATATACTAGTTTTCGAGGTGATAATTAACCGATGTGGGACAAATTCCTACACTCCTCCGCACATGCGAGTCTGCGACCCTGACTCGCACATGGAGAGGTCAACAAAGGATCCGGAAGATACAGATCACAGTGAAACAAAGTGCAACTATGGCACAAACAAAGGAGAAAAGTCTCCGAAAACCTAGCTCTAATACTATGTGAAAGCATCCAACTCAAAACCAATTGGAAATAAGTGGAAAGGCCGCCCAAGCTCATCTACTAGTTTTTGAGGTGATAATTAACCGATGTGGGACAAATTCCAACAAACATCACGCAGAAGGGCGGACCAAGGCAACCAAGTAGGAACTCAAACGTCATGCATGCGCACACATGCTTCAACAAAAATGCAAAGTACTCACAGCGAGTCCTTCAATGGGTCCAAGATGGGACCTAAAATGCTTTGCAAACTCAATGCCAAGGGCCTTCTTCTTCCAAAACTTTAAATGCCCTGAATGAGAATAATCAAAGATCAAGAAATCAACATGTCAACACGTTTGTGAAATTTCACTTGAGTTAAATCCATTCAGACTATAAATAATCCACCAATTGTTAGATAAGGCAATCACATCTGTGAGGTAATCACTTACTTAAAGCATAACTGTACAACTCAAAGAGCAACTCGGCAAGATTAGATATGGATAGTTCTATCAAACTCAGTGCAACAACTGGTGGAGGGATTGGATATCCAATTCTAGGGAGCAACTACTAAAGGCCCTTTCGATTGGCAACATTAGACATGAGTAGTTCTATCAAGCTCAATACACTTGATCAAAAAAAATATAAAGTTCAATACACTATTTGGTGGAGGGATTACATATCTGTTTGATTTCCAATCCTACAAACCAAGGAATATACATTACCTTGAGGGATGTATTACTGCTAATCCTATAACTCTTAGCCCGGTTGGAATACTCAACCTCCAGGATATATCCCATTGTTAGTTGGGTCAATACAAACATGGCCTATGGTAATATTTGTGAGAAGCTCATTGACCTTTTCAAAATTTTACAACAATCAAAGGAATCGGGCATTCTTTTGGGATCTCTAGTAGTCCCTTCAGGGACAATAGCCAAGCAATGGAAGTTACATTGTTGTTCGTTCAATTATGGTCCGAATTATGTTTTACCTCTAAACAGTCAGGAATAGAAAGTACAACAAGGTGTAAACTAAGATAAAAGAACGCCTTACAGAACATAAAAAAAAAAATTTTAAAAAGGTGAATGACTAGGCAGCATAATATGCCTTACCATCAGCACTTCCAGTTATGAAAAAATCTGCTGTTGAGACAGCAACATGCGTTACCACATCGCGATGCATATAACTTTTCTCATACCTATGTGATCAAAGGTAGCAGAAGTTAGAGACCATATTTCATGATTTTTCATGCATCCCCAATGCACAATTGCGAGGAAACAGAAAACTGGACTTCAATGATCAATTCAGTCCCCGTTCAGTTGCTAAGAAACGCAAATAAAGTACAAGTATGTCTTCTTCTCTCTCTTTTTTTTTCCTTTACAATTTTACATGTTTAGTTAACAGGAAAGTTGTTGGACCTATCATCAAAACTTGTCCTGCAATTTTACAACATTTTTTCTTACGCAATTAAACTACATTTATAATTTCTTACGAATTTCTTTGATCAAACAAGGAAATAAAAGATATAACATTTTCTTTAATATTACATAAGTCCACGAAAATTTTCTCAAGAACAATTTTTTTCTGCACCAATTTCTTGACACGTGAACGGAGCCTCGGTGATGCCTAATCAGGACAATAAAAAATATGAATCCTACAAAAGTTTCAAATTAGTTCAAGGGCAAAAGAATGAGACATCGCCAATGTTATATATACTTCAATTAAAACAGTACCAAATTCGAAAGAACATTACCCACCCTCAAAACTTGTCCTGCACTTCCAAAATAGTTTCTTACACAATTAAACTACTATTTTCCAAATTTCTCACAAATTTCTTCTCTCAAATGAGCATATCAAAGATACTTCCATTTTCTTCTCTTTTACTTCGCTCCACTAACATTTTCTCAAGAACAAGTTTTTCTGCACCAGCTCCTTGATATGTGAATGGAGACTCAGTGATCCCCAATAAGGACCTTAATGACATAATCCCCCCGCTCCCACTTTCAATCCTCACTCTCTGCTCCCGCTTTCAGTCCTCGCTCCACAACTTTTAGTAGTTTGAGATGGTTTTCAAAGAGGCTTTCACAAAATTAGTGGACCTTCCCCTCCCGCTCCCCCAAATTTTAGTTGTTCGAGATGTTTCTCAAAGAGGCTTTCATAAAATTAGTGGACCTTCCGCACCTGCTCTCGCTTATTTTAGTAGTTTGAGATGATTTTGAAAGAAGCTTCCACAAATTTTAGTATTTAACCAACAGATTTCTCCCACTCCTACACGCGCATTATGCGACTTAGATTAGGACAACAGAAAATACGAATCCACAAACGTTCCAAACTATTAGTAGTTCGCAGGACAAAGAACAAGATATGTCCAATAACTGTATTTACTTCATCCAAAACATTAGAAAATTCGAAAGCACGTTATATAGCTTACATGTTGGCGGAGGGAAGGGAATCGAGATAAGCTTGCTCGAACTGGAGAGGGCGCTTCGGCCGAGATCGAAGAGCCGGGCCCGGTCCAATTACCGGCTCTTCCTCTGTAACAGCCACCGCCGCCGCCGTCGTTGTAGAGTTTACATTCTCCGTCTCAGTCTCCGACATGTTTTTCCACTCTTCCGGTCTTCTAGGGCTTTACTGTTCTAGGGTTTTTCTCCAGGAGATCCGTTGGATAGAGAAATCCGTCTTATATATAGTAGTAAATCAAAGCTCGAGTTGCTGTTTAGAAAAATCGAGCTCAAATCTGACTGGTACATCTCTCATCAAAAAGAAAAATGGGATTATTGGGTAAAAAGCACTTAACCCCTCGTCTATCACATTTTTTCAAATACACCCTCTCATCTTTAAAAGTGAATAAGAAAACCCCCTCGTCTATTTAAAGGTATCACTAAACCCGCTTCCCTCCAACTTCGATAACAGAAGGGCGTGCAATTACCTAATTATCCTTTTTTATATTAGGGCAATTGATTGAGCCAAATAAACAATTGATCTCCTCCTTCTATCTCTTTCATCTCTCTATAAAAACTTTTTCATCTGTAACTCCTTTCTCTGATCGATGTCAAATCTTCGATCACGTGCACAAGAGTAAAAGGATTTTCTAAGATGAGTTTAAGTTGTTTAAACGTTTTGTCAACGAGGCAGCGAGTAGATCGAAGGAGTGGGATTGAATAAGAAATATGTAAGAATCTATCCAGCTATTTTTTAGGAAAACTAGGGTTTTATAGTAGTAGGTAAATGTAAAGGCAATTGGGGTTTCGTGAATCCACAGAAGTCATGGTTGAGTTTGGATCTGGAAAAAGGCAGGGGAAAGGAGAGAGAAAAGGATAAAGGAAAAAAAGAGGGAAGAGAGAAAGGGGAGATGTTTCACCTGGATGATTAGGTTAAGGGGAACCCATGGGAAGGAGAACATGAGAAGGAGACTTCATCTGCCACGATCTGGGTTTTATAGTCACAGTATAATGGAGGGAATTTTCCCTCCAATTTGGGAGGGTATAATCAACCTATTTTTTCATTTTATAAGTCACATACGGATTACATGACCATTTTCCATCCAATAAGTGGATGGAAGGGGGTCTTGTGATAATAAGTTTAACTAGATGATGGGGTCTCTGTGTTCACTTTTAAAGATGAGGCGGTGTATCTGAAAAACGTGATAGATGAGGGGGTCTAAGTGCTTTTACCCACGAAAATAATAATCTGACTAATTAATTATGTAAATTTAAATAAACTCCATAATATTGTTATTTATTTATGCAAAAAAGATATTCCAATAAACACCTAATTAATCACTAGAAAAACCATAACCCCAGTTTCTTATGTCTCTCCTCATCCATCTCTGCGCTTCTCTCTCCCACATACCGTGATTCAAGCCAATCAACACCATCCTCATTGACATGCGACCATGGTGGACATTAAGATCCTATCAGATTGTGCGCACATAGCGGTCCATGTTTGTTAATGTCATAGGAGGTGTAGAGTGTGCGGCCAACACAATGAAGCCTCATGTTGACGGAGATGTGGATGAATAATTAGAACTGATTTGGGTTTTTAGATGTCATAGTTTAGCATTAGATTTCATGTTAATTTTGCATAAATAATTATGATAAATATAGTTGATTTGACGTGGTTAGAATGATTTTTTTGCCATAATCTGTCATGAAAAAAACATGGTAGACTCTAAAAATAAGTAACGAAATAATGATTTTGCCAAAATTTATAATACTAATAAAACATGGTAAATTTCCACCAAAAAACAAAAAAAAAGGTCATGATTATCATAGTTGAGCTTCACATTTCATAGTAATTTTGCATATAGTAATGAAATGGTTGTTTTTGCCAAAATCTATCATAATAACTATAGTCGAGAAAGCGAGGAGAGTTCCAAAATAAGTATTAATCTGGAGAGAGAGAGAGAGAGAGAGAGAGAGAGAGAGAGAGAGAGAGAGAGAGAGAGAGAGAGAGAGAAAATTAATTAATAGGGACATATTAGGGCATACATGCAAAATAGGACAGGGACTTAATTAGTGATGATGTTATGGATGTCATCTAAAAATAGGATGGCTATTTAATTTGTCATATATAAATGGATCAATTTGATAACTTATTTATCATTTTATCCCGTTCATCTAAGAGCCCCATACCTTGCCCCTTAATCTGTAATTACTGAATGATTAGTTCTTTTTTTTTTATCGGTAATGATTCGTCCATATTTGAGTGTTAGATCCTTATATAGTATGCACATGTAAGAAATTGAAGACCAAAATGTCTCTTTTTTAATTAAGGAGACACTACTATAAATTAATTTCTGCGACTTACTATTAGTATATTTATTAAGTACATCCTCTAATTAAAGGAACAAGTTTCTCTTGTCATTTATTTTTGTTGTGGGGCTATTACTTTTCTAATTTTGATAGCCGTAGGATTTGTAAGAACTTTAAATATGAGTCATAAAATAATTTCTACTATCTCAGTGAGAAGAGACATTTGTTTAATAAATTAGTCACATGTGCATGTCAAATTAGAGATTGACGCTTAAATCGGGTAAAGTGGTGCTAAATGGTATATTAAGGGGGCAAGGTGTAGGATTTTTTAGATGAATAGAGTGAAGTAAAAAAGTGTGATAGTTTGAAGAGGTATTTTGTAATCAATCATAAAATAAGTAAATGGAGACAAATTTCATAGTTTATTTTTGGAAATTTTAATTAGGCATCCTCTACCAATATTACCATTATGATTACATCCTATGAGATTTGAATCTTTACGATTCCATCCTATAAATTGATTATCAGACCATTGTGCCCTATTAATTGATTCATTATCATTATCAGTATATGTATATAAAATAATTATATATTTCTTAATTACACTTACAAGCAGTTACAATTCCTATTTCAATGGGATTTGGTTTCTATTTCAATGGGATTCCTTAATTATCAGATTATCACTTCCTATTTTAATGGGATTTGGTTTCTATAGTAACCCATAAGGCCGTAACCCATAAGGCCATAACCCATTTTTTCTTGTTGGATTGAAATAGTCGCAACTCTCTCTCCCTCTCCACCATGGTGGCTTGCAAATCCTCTGGTCGCCATGAAACCCACTAAGCACGGCAAAATGTTCCCTCTCAGTTTGGCGTTACATAGCACAAAAACCGTGCTTCACACAAAACGAACCCGTAGTAGAAGATGGCCCTCGATGAAACGACGACTCTCATTACCGGCGACACTTGCAGGATTTGGTCCAAGGTGGCGAAGCGAGGATGGCTCAGTACCAGATCATTCAAGTCCCTCTCATAGTGAGCTCGGATACATATTCTTGGAATGAAAATGGAACTGCATATGTCTTTGGAGATTGGGAAGACTATATATCATGTATTCTCATGGTATATTTGTACATGTTGACTGACTGAATGTCATGTAGATGTGGGGAAATATTCCACAAAATAGAATTCATGAAATTTTTGTAAGAATCTAGAGTTTTGTTAGTAATTTAACATGAATTTTTTTTCATATAACGATCATTTTTTTTTTTAATTTACGATATTCAAGGATTTGATACAGTAAAAAAAGTAAAATTAGTAAACCTTGTTCCATATAGTGAATATGATTTATTGATTCACCATCTTCAGATAATTTATTAAAAGATGATTAGTTCATACAGTGAATATGGTTTATTGATTTACCATTTTGTTGATTTGATACAGTAAAAGTGGTAAATCAATAAACCATATTCACCGTATAAAATAAATGACACGTCAACATGGTTTATTGATTTTCCATATTGGGTGATTTGATACAATAAAAGATGGTGTATTGGTTTACCACTTTCGAACTTTGATGATTTGGCATAGTAAACATAATAAATCAATACACGATTCAACCATGTTTTCATGGTTTTGGTTTGGGTTGTGGTTTTACGGTGCATTAATCTACCATATGTTTCATGGTGGATTACTACAAAAATGCATGAAATCAATATCTCATGACTTGTGTTTTTAGGACAAAATATCATGATTATTTATTTTCAAGATTTTAGGTGTGAGAAGATTAGGAGAGAGAATTATAAGATTAGGAAAGAGAGATTTTTAGAGAGAGAGAGAGAGAGAGAGAGAGAGAGAGAGAAATTAGGAAAGATTAGGAGAGAGAAGTGTTAGGAAATTAGGAGAGAGAATTATTAGGAAAATCACGAGAGAGAAAGGGTGTTTTGGGATTTATTTGAATTTTAGAATGGAATCATAATGATTTTTTTTGTGCAGGATGCCCAGTTAGCTCTCCCTTTATTTTTCTCATAAACGCATTAAAAATATGTCTTTTAATACTTTTGTTGCATATGTAACTTTACCCACTAGAAGACCAATTTCATAGTTTATTTACAAGAAAATGGAGTGCAAAAATTACTACCAAAAGAACAAAATAAATAGGCATGCGTTACGTTAGAGTAGTCAGTAGAGCATCGACAGTCCTTACTCAAAATTTTGAACAAAAGATTCATTTGGTATGAAGTGAACATGCATGCACAAATTCGAATAAAAAACTTTTATGGCATAAGAAACACATCCGCTGTGTTTGGTTGAAAATTTTGAGAAGAACATTTTGAGAAATATTTTTGAGATAGTGTTTGGATGAGTTTTTGGAAAATGTAATAATTAGAGAGACGTGTAATAATTGGAGAGCGATAGAGAGAGAAATGAGAATAATGATTGAATAGTGGGGTATGAGTAGATAGAGAACTATGATTAATGATTGGAGAGATGAGAGATGGAGAAAAAATCTTTTTGGAAATTTTTTCGGAAATGTAAAGTGAACAAAGTGATCGTTTTTCTCAAATGTCATGAGCTAGCCTGCATGCATGGTTGTATTACTGGCGTGGCAACTTGTTAGATAAACCACCAAAGGTTATGGAGCAGGAAAAGATGAGGATTTGAATCTATGAAAGGAGGGAATGTTTTTCAATATGACCAATGATAGGAACACAATTTTAGACCCAATCGTGTTCGTGCCTTCGATGCATGTAAGTCAATTTTTGTGTTCAACTGGAACGTTTATATATTCATCATGATTTGGTTATAAGATACTTAAATATATATACTCATAACTTATATCGATATCAATATCACATCATACGTACCGAAAACCAAGTCAACAAACTGAACATTAATTCAATAGTGTCCGAGTAGCACTAGCGAGTTTTAGAACATTAGTAGTATGACATCTGCTTTGAACCTATATGAGAACAAAGTTCACTGCATCAAACGTGTCCATTGCATTTGGAACTCACACTTACAACCAGAACCCTTGTGCAATAACTAATGAGAATGGCGAACTAATCTTTATACAATTGTTAATAAGACAAATAATTTTCTTATGGAGCGAGCGCTAAATGACCCCAATTACCATAATTTCTGGAATCATCATTATAGGACATAAGTTTTAGACACCCACGAGGGTGTCTAAAATTTATCCGAATAGGAGCATCACCAAATATCTTAATACACCGTTGTGAGAGAGATGCCTTTTAGTTAGTTTGTGGCAAAACATATAGTAGTACTTTTACAGCATTGTACTTCATCGTTCCACCCCGTATATCAGCTATAAAACAAACCAACTAGTAACTTTTAATTTCCTATTCTAAAATAATTCTCCTTTAATCATATCCATCTATTTCTCCCCTTATTATAACCCATTCTCTCTTACAACTCCTTTGGATTTCTAGCCAAATTACTTGAGTATTTTGGTGAGAAATATAAGGAAAATTAAGTACAAAAATAAAATATTTTAATTGAGTATTCTCTCTTTTCTCATACAGTCTTATAAAAAATATTTGGTGATAAAATGCTTTTCCTTTTTATCTCACACTTTCTCATCATTCAAATGGATGGTTACAGAATTTAAACCGCTAACAAACAAGGCAAGATTTGATGAGAAAAAGATTTCATTTCTTATTTCACGCTTTCTCATCATTCAAAGAGCTGTTACAAACAAGGAAAAGTGTGTGGATCACGAAAATAAAATGTGAGTACCCACACATTTTGTTTTCGGGAAAGATTTCCGGGAAAGTTTTCATCAAACCTCTACAAACAAAGGCGCGAGCTCGTGGCGATGAAGTATCAATGTCACCGTCACCCAAAATAAAGAATAAATATGGTAGAAAGAAGGAGATCAACCTAATCGTTTAATGTGTTATTTGTTACGTCAATAAATAGTCTTCGCATTCAAGTAAAGTGAGTTGAAGTTGGCCAGCCATCCTCATCTCCCGAATGCCAAATTGGCCAACCTCCCATCTCCCACTCACTCTCTCTCTCTCTCTCGAAATGATCACACCCAAAGAAAATTATAAAATTAACCACCAAAAAGGTGAAAGGTAGGAACAAAAGTTGAAGAAATCTTTTGCAAGGAAGTGAACCAGATTCGTCAAAGTTGTAAAGAGAGACGAGGTAAAGGCAAGCAATGTCTGAACACAAACTCCAGAAAGGCTAATTTTATCTGTGAGGAAAAAAGAAAAGAAAAAGAGTTTTCGAGAGAGAGAGAGACACCTGTTCACCTCTCTCTCTCTCTTGCTTCCTACAGCTTTCTGGAATGTCGGAAAAACTCTTTTAAGGTGATATAGTTCTTGGGTTTTGTGCTGTTTTTTTATTATTTATTTTTACTTATTTATTGAAATTGGCTGTAAATCTTTGAAAGGTAGGTATTTTCTGATACTGGGTGTAATCTCTTGTTGGGTGCTGAAAATTTGTGCTGAATTCTCTCATTAAATTCCTTTGATGCTATTTATTGATTCAAATTTGTTCATATTACTGTCAATTAATTATGGGTTTTTGTGCTCATTATTGTTTTGTTTATTGAAATGGAGAGTAAATCTTTAAAAGATTGGCCTTTTCTGATTTTGGGTGTAAAGTAATTGTTTTCCCTATTTGGGAATTGAATTAACTTGCTTTGGGTTAATTTAATTCTCTAATTAATTTCCTTCTTACTTTGGCTCTGTTTTTCTTGGTGGATTCTTGACTTGACAGTATTACAGAAATCTTTTTCAAATGTCTTAAAGAGACAACAACAACTTCTTCTTCTTCTTCCAGTTCTTGTTCTTTTTTCTTGTACAGAGGAACTTTACCGAGCTTGTTCTACAATATGTCTGTTCAATGTGTGTGTGTACATATAGATACAGGTACATTATGTATTCCTTCCATACCCAATTCTGCTTCTGAGCCAAAAAAGTTTGAATGTTACCATTTAAGTGATATTGTTATGTGGAAGCATGTAGATTATCTGGTTTTCTTTCGACAAAATTTGAATACCATATGAAATGTCCCCAATCCAGGCTATATTATCTGCTACAAGTTTTTATGGGTTTTTCTTTTGTTTCCTTTACATTCTTTTTGTTAACCCTAGAGACCGGAATTTTCTTGTGGCCAATTGATTAAGCTACGATACCGAAGTCGTCTCCTAATTTTTGTTTCATTTCAATCTGTCGATGAAAATCGATGCACAAATTTGATAACCTCCTGAATTGTTCATCTTTGTCTCAATTTGTCTAGTATACCTGTTGTTAAAAAATGTAAATTAGACCATGATGAAAATGCAAACAAAAAAAATAGTGCTGGAAAATGGAAAATTAAGAACTCATTATCATAAATTATGAAGCATTTATCTGTATTCAACCGTTGTATGCACTATTGCAAGCACAAAATTGTAATCATTCACGTGTTTGGGACGTTTCCAAACATTGTCCATCCGTAAAGCCGCTCAGATCTGCATGTATTCTCTGATTTTGGATCATATGATGTCATTTTTATACTGATTTTGGCTTTTGATTTGTATTTCCCTTTGTTAGAGAAAAAATGTGATACTAGAAACATGGGGAACAAGAAGGGGAGTTGGTTTTCGGCAATCAAGAGGGCTTTCGCACCCAACTCCAAAGAGAGGCCAGTTGAGGTAAGTAGAGATATAGCATGTAGCATAGCAAGTGGCCTGGGTTTTTTTTTCTTCTATCTAGATCTCAATCTCCCTTCCCTACCGATCCTGTTAGTAAATCAGATCGAATTGTCTGAAAAGAAATCATGATTATATGTGGATATTGAATGCTAAAATCTATCCATCGTACAAAATTGTCTGAAAATTTACGTAATGGGCTATGTTGTGTAATCTTGCTTTGTACAAAACTTACACGGTGGAACATTTCCTAAGATTTTCAAGATCATTTTCTGTTGTTGTAGGGGTCGGAGAAAAATAGTACGAAAGATAAGAAGAAACGAGGAATATCGAAGCATGGAGAGGCCAAATCACTCATTCCCCTCTTCCGGGAGCCGAGCAGTATCGAAAAAATACTTGGGGAAGTAGACCACCAGAATTTTCTTATTAGGCCTCCCACACCTGTTGAGCAACCAACACCGTTGCCTCTGGTACTTCCCAGGGCTGCCTCTCGGAGCGTAGCTTCTCCAAGGGCTGCTTCTCCACGAGTCACTTCTCCGAAAGCTGCTTCTCTAAGGGTTGCATCTCCTAGAGCTGCTTCTTCAAGACCTCTTCAACACCATAAGGAAATAAGCTACAGGCCAGAACCAACTCTACGATACCGCAATGCTTCGGCCACAAAGATCCAAGCAGCATATAGAGGTTACATGGTAAGATTCTAGTTTTTGGTCGTTTGTTGGTTGAATTTTAACGTGGTTACAGGTCACTACATGGCGCGCGGCCATGGAAATTGTAACTACATTATATATAATGTAGTTGAAGAGGATAATAGAAAAAATGTAATGAGGAATCTGTTAGAGAAAAGGCACAATTTCACTCGACTTGATGAGGAACTGTATCTGGTCCTTGTGTTGACAGTTTCAGTTCTTCCTGTTTCGTATCAGCAGAGAGTTTTCTAAATTTGACTTGAATATTGGTGGAAGGCTGTTTGGTATCGTTGTGATTTATCTGTTTTCAAACACAATAAACATGTTCAAATTTGGCAAGCTGTTTTCCTGGTTTTCAAAACTACCCAATTCTCAGAAACAGCAGAAAGATGTTAAAATTTCCAAAAAACAGTTTTCGCACAAAAACGAGCACGGTATGAAATCAATTACTGTTTTAGATTTTTTCACTGTTATGTTTCTTCTTCGCGAAAAAAAGGGTACAAAAAGGAATATCCAACTCATTCCAGGGAATGATTGGACTACTTGTGGCTTTTCGGACAGTACTTAGATAGCCATATCAAACTTAGTACAAGATCATTTGTGTAGTTCACACTTTTGTAGCCCCCAAGTGTGGAATCCTTTTCGATCGATTTGAATCCAGTGGTTGAATTCTAATGAAATTGATATAGTGGGGTTTGAATTATACAGGCAAGGAGGGGCTTTAGAGCTTTGAGGGGTCTCGTCAGGCTTCAAGGAGTGGTGAGAGGCCCGAATGTGAAGCGACAGACGATGAATGCCATGAAAATGATGCAACTCCTGGTGAGGGTTCAAACCCAAATCCAGTCACGCAGGATCCAGATGGTAGAAAACCAGGCGCTCCAACGCCAAGCTTACAAGAATGATAATGACTTGGAGAGTACCTTTGGCAAATGGACCGCGAATCAGGTAGTAAATTTCCATCCGGCTTGATTTTGATTACGAATTTACGATCCTATGTATTTTAGGCAGCACCCCTGCACACAAAAAACACGGAGACAAAAAGCTTAGAATGATCACATAGGTGTCGGCTCACTTCATATTATTTATTTTTTAATTTGGGTGGCCAACCAATAATTCCTACACTATTGGCCCATCGATGCAAGATTTATGGCATTTCAATTTGCCTAACAAACTCAATAGCTATACCGACACGTGATGTTTTTGTTTGAGGCCCCTTTCTTAGTCAGTGAACCGATGGTCGAGCAGACGAGGTCATGACTTTGACCTCTAGTTAAACCTTCAAAAGTGAAGGGATTGGATTTGCTCAATATAGAGTGTAGATTCTTCGAAGATGCAGAAAAGTGACATAGAGACCTGCAACTATTAGAGTTGTTGAAGTGGCACCCGTGGATATCGAGGATGCCTGGATGGATTAATTTGGTGAAAATCATTTATGGATTCTTCATCCTTACATAAACCATGGTGCTTCCTTCCACTTTTTTAACTTTGATATTCAGCTCCACTGAAACTGAACAACTTTATAATTGAAGTAACCATTCTGGTTCTAAGTTTCTTTTCTTTAGGCTATCGGACGGGACTAAACATACAACTTCAACTTTTTAACCAAAAGTAAAATAGATATATTGCTAAGTCAGAACATCCTGCAGTTTGAATTTACTCTCGGTTGTCGTTAAACTAAAGGCAGTGTTTGTTGGAAAATAAGGATGCTATAGCCTCTCTTTTTTTTTAACTGCCAAAAGGGTGGGAGGGAGAAACCAACATAGCAACCCCCCTTGGGTGCACCACCTAGGTGCAAGATGGTATGTGGTACCAACTCCGAAAAGACAAGCCAAGGGCGAGACTCGAAACCGAGTCATGTCTGAGGAGTGGGATATGCCTTACCATCCAAATTACCACCTTCGGTGGTAGGATGCTAGCCTCTGATACCAAAATAAGAAAGAAGTTACAAGTAGTAGTGGAGTGGTTGAGGATTTTTATTGCATTTACGAGTACTCTATCTATTCATACTACCAGGTATTCCAAGGAAATCGCCAGGAAATGAGAGATTGTACAACGCAAATTGCACCATAATTTGTTTTTTTTTTTATCAGCACCATCATTTGTTGATTTACGTGAATGGCTAATCCACTGGGATGTCAAGGATTGACCGTACTGTTAGGGATATGCGAAACCCTAACTATGATCCTATGAGAATATGAACGTATAAAAATAAAGTACATTAGCACAAGATTTTGTGTGGTTCACCCAAATAGGGTGTTGGGCTGCATTCACAGTGGTTGCAGCACAGTTTACGATGAATAACAACACGAGTTGCAACTTCTGAGTTGTCCTAGAGCTACAATATTTTTAGCTAGGGTTACAAGCCAGTAGAAACACCAAAATTGTTCTTGATGAAATAGTACTTATCAGGCTCCACAATACTTAACACATACCATTCCTTTGCGAAATCATTCCAGCTAACTAAATACTAGCTAGGTGCAACAGTTATTGACTGGTAGTGTTGGCATAGTCTGAGGCAGGTCTCCATGAGGATTGGGATGACAGTGTGCTGACAAAAGAAGAAATTGAGGCAAGGCTACAGAGGAAGGTGGAGGCAATGATCAAGAGAGAGAGGGCAATGGCCTATTCATACTCCCACCAGGTACTGTATCCCTTTTTGAGCTTAAAAAACCTTTTTCTTTTTCTTTTTTTTTTATGACCGGGTGTTTGTGCGCACCTGGACTAATCCCGCGGCCTTCATTAAAGACCTGGCAAATTTCTAGTGGCCCCAAGGTTTGGAACGTTTGGCCTTTTGTGAAGATTCGACCTCGCAATCTCTTGGGGGCAAACCCAAAACACATTTGACCAATCCCACATGCACAGATTCGGAGACAATATCTTTGGAATTGTGCAATGCACTTGGGTCCCTCATTATTTCGTGAAATCCATGTGCATTGGACGGTTTCGAATGCGTCTGAATCTGTGCATGAACACCTTTGTTGAGATCATTGGGAATAACTCAACTGAAGGGTCTATCACACTTTTTAGTTTCTTGATTTCATTTTTATTTCCCTCTGTCTGAGTATTTATATCTGTTCCATCAGTTGTGGAAAGCTAATCCTAAATCAACTCAAACATCTCCAATGGATGTCCGAACTGGTGGATTTCCCTGGTGGTGGAACTGGTTGGATCGTCAACTACCAACGCCTACAAATCCTCCCGAAAGCCAAACCATGAAGAGCTTTCAACTAACTCCTTCGAGGCCAAAACCGAGCCCGTCACCCTCACCTTTCAACTACAAACAACCCAATATCAGGTTCGACAATCTTGAGTTGCTCACGCCGAGGTCAACAAGATCAGCAATACCAACGAGAACTAAGTACCAATACACTCCTTCAAATCGAACACCAACAAACAGCTCATTCCAGATGAAGTATTCGAAGCCAAGAACTAGTGCTGCTGGTTCGGCTTTTGATATGAAGGACGATGACAGCCTCATGAGCTGCCCTCCTTTTTCTGTTCCAAACTACATGACACCAACTGTTTCGGCTAAAGCTAAAGCCAGAGAAAGTAGCAGCACTCTCAAGGACGGGTTTCCGGGGACTCCGGGTGAGGATTCCAATGCCAAGAAACGGTTTTCGTTCACCCTAACACCGAACTTTGGATCTTTCAAGTGGAACAAAGGCTCTAGCAAGGACTCAAAGTCTCAAAAGGTAATTGAAAAACACAAGTCTTTGCATTCTGTTGGGGATGTAAGTATTGATTCAGCCACTTCTATGCCTGCTGCAGTTGGGAGGAAGCCATTTAACCGTTTTGTGTGATTTTGCATTTTTTTTTTTACACCATCGGTTTGAAATATTGGGCATTTTCTTTTTCATATTTCTGTAGCAGTGAGTGTGTGGTTTGATATGATGAAGTACAAAATGCTGATGTAAAATAATAAAGATATAGGAAATTATCGTTTGTTTGAATGGAACAGGATTTGGGACTTTTTTAAAACTGAATTATGCCTCATTAATCACTATGATTATTTGATGTTGAACATCCAATTAATGGTTTTTTCATTTGAAAAATTTAATTTTAAATTTCTTAATTGATTCGTTACGTTGGTTAACTCATTAATTGAATGATGAAAGAGTTGGCACTTTTAGTTCAATAGTCACGTACAGAATTCACATACATAATTCGAACACGCCACATTTTACTGGGAAGGATCAAACCATGGGAATGAATCGAACACGCCTCATTTTACCGGGAAGGATCAGACCATGGGAACGAATCTACAGGGCTATCACCTTCTTTGGCGAGGTCTTCCAGGCCAGTTCGTTTCGATACAAAAACCATGACTTTCAGAGACCAAACCCACTTTGGGAACTCGAAGACCAGGAAACCCAGATGACGGAACGGGAAGACCTAGGATGTAGAAGATCATAACATGAGTGATTCCGCAGATTCCTATATATCCAAACATCGACACCCGTTGTAGTAATTTACAGACTACTCCCAAAATCTGTACACAAAAGGGTAATTAACACAGAGTTTTACCTACAAATTTCATCCATTCAGCTCATGACGAGACTGATTTGGCTGATTTGGACCGAGTTGTTACTCGGCAGGCTGGTTCACTGTTCTTCATGTTTTCATTTCTCTTCTTACTCTCGGGTACTGGTTGTTCTGCGTCTGGGACAACCATATTCACCCGAACAATGGTAACTTTGAGCACAATATTGACCGTCTTGATCAGCTCAAAGATGCAAACATCACCTTCCTCCAACCTGTTATCGAGCACAAATTGATGCCAACCCATGGTTAGCATAGCTGAACCATTCACCCACGTGCACTTGATCGGCCACTCTTCCCCAGTGGAAACTGTACTGGTTATGAATCGTGAAACCCCTGCGAGATACCTGTCAGCGAATGAAGATGGCATATGCTGCGCAAGAAAAGAACAAACCTTAGGCTCAGTTTGCTAAAACATAAAACAAATTTCGTTCAAATAAAGCTTACGCTTTTTCTGTTTGTTAGACAGTATGTGAGAAATATTTTCCAATGAGAACGAATTCTGTCGAACATGCAAAAACAAAATTGGTGTTTCAAACTTCATGAGGTAATCTAAGTGTCCTCATCTGGTCATGGCATGCCTCATAAACGTAGCAAAACTGCTGTTGGTGGTGCAATATTTCTACTCCAGCATCGTTTCTGTAAAATTGTACTACAAAGAATGTTGCATCGCCACATGGAATTGGGAGCTGAGGTTATTTTGACGAGTTTATAGCTTTTCGCGATGGTGAACTTGATCTGAAGTACAAAATTTCAAAATGCAATCTGACAAACATGTAGGAGAAAGTACTTCTTTGCGAAATCGTTCCACATGGCGTCCTTTTACAAAGTATTTCACATCAAAACAAATGTAAGATCCTTTAGAAGTGGAACTAAAAGATCAAGTGAAACACATATATTCAAGGCTCACCAGGCTACTTCCCTCGTATACATAAGAGGGTCGCAAGGAAACCCTGCAGAATGGATTTTCAGAACGAAACATCCTTGATATATTTTGCACTCTAACTCTTTCTTGGGGCGTCACGGCTCTCGATCTCCTCAAACTTGTTTCAGCACTAGCTGTCGGCGATTTGCTCACTTTTTTCTGAGCTGAATCCTCACATTCATCTGCACATAGACATCAGTTACCTCTCACTAAATCAATTCATACATGGAATAAAATATGATCCAAGTTTAACAGGATTGCAAGGTTCAATACCTAGTATTTTTCTTTTGGTTCTTTGATTCAATCTAGTTTCAGATGTCATAAGCTCACTTAACTGCTTGATCCTCTTCGCTTCATGGGACAAAGGCGACGGTGAGTTGGATATTCCAGCTCCCCTTGCTTTGGCTGTTTCTTCAAACACACGATCGGCTTCTTTGTTTTCCCGACATGTAGGTGTTTGGGAAGGACGAGGGGAATCCGGTATTTCAACACTGTCGTCATCTTCTACTTCTTTGTCAACAGGTTTTCCCCATCCACAACTGGGTTCTCGGAAACCACGATGAACACATGGAACTGGTGCCTTACCCAAATTCTTCGTAATGTGCAGCTCGTCTCCCTTCACACTGTTTGCTTCGGCTTTAGACACACTATCAGCACCTTTGTTTTCTAGAGATGTAGGTGTTTGGTGCTGGGGGAAGGGAACGGGATCTAATATTTCTATGCAGTTGTCTTCCTCTACTTCTTCCTTAACAGGTACCTGGCGGTATCCACAACTCAGTCCTCTGTGAGCCTTGCATCGATAGTTTATCTCAGCTTTACTGATGTCATATATGTTCACTCTCAAGATTGAGTTCCCTAGGTAAGTGAAGATTAAAAGGGATTCCGCACCGATAGACTGGTGTTTTACAAATTCATTCCAACCGTCAGTGAAGCAAAACTTCCCATCGATTTTCTCTAATCTGACATGGCTAATACAACCATGTGGAGTTATGAGAGTAGCAACATTAGGAAGTTCATTCCCAAGCTTCTTGACGAACTTCCCCGGGATCCTCTGCCGTATGACAGATCAGTTAAAATGCATTTATTTTAGGCTGCTTTTTTCAATATGGAAAACAAATTACTTCCAAATATGTTATTCTGATTCATGTCAGATGTCTACACTAAAAATATGGTTATTCAACAAATTCCTAGTGTTAGCCTTTGGGATTGAAAAGAAAATCATGAAGCATAAATGTCGAACTAATATCATCACTAACTAAAAGGACTCCAATTCAATTCAAGAACAAATTCCGGAGAAAACTTCTCATGATTTTCACTTAGAGTTTATCTCAAATTGGATACTTAAAAGGCCAAAGAATGCAGATTTGTACACCATGGAATTGAGGTCAAGGGGCAAGGAGAAATGGACGATGCACATAAATCCATTAGACAGGGCTGTAAACAAGATAAGTCGAGTCAAGGAGTGTAATATTCAATCTCAGTTTGCAAAAAGAAACGAGTTTCAAAACGGTGTTCAGGCTTGGTATGTTTATAGATCAAGCCGATGTCAAACAAGATTTTAAGAGTCTGAACAAAAAGACATTCTTATTGAGACTCGAAATAGGGATTGCGATTGCACTTACGCTTACTGCCAGCTATTCATTGATTCAAGATAGGACCATATTCAAGATAGAGGGCGAGCGATGACTGGGCATATCTACTCTTCTAAAAGGGGGAAGAGGACTCACTAGACTTAGGCAGTTAGAACTGCAGAAGGTTCTTGAATTCTTCCTTTGGAATTAGGTTCATAAGAAAGTGACAGAGAGGGAAAGAGAAGTGCTCAGTCAGCTACGTGGAGTTAGCTGCCAGGTGCCCTCAAGAAGCTTGGTTTTCCAAAACAGTGCAAACTTTTTGAGCCGAATAGTGAGTTGTTGAAGCTTGATTTGAAAACTTTACTAGCTTAATTTGTTTGTTTAACAAGTTGATCTCCAACGAGCTTTACACAAACTCAACGATCTCGATTTCCATGACCATGACAGTACTATAACTTTATGGTGTTCCAAAACCACCAAAAATTCTAATCGAGTTTCATATATGGGACAACAGGGCTCAAATATGCAACAATGGAAAAACACTTGGGGACTTGTTTGTAACTTACGCCGGATAAGGGGAAAGGAGACTTTGATTTATATTCGCGTTTGATTGACTGGATATGAAATCACTAGAACTACTATCAACTGAGGACTTGAAAAACAAAAACAGAAAGAACCAATTATAAAAGAACAAAATATACATAATGCGATAGCATATATATTTCCGTGTAACATTTTTGTGACACTATGTATATCTCACAAATACTCTTAAGATTGTAATTTTTTTTTAACTAAATACCAAATTTGTGATCTTCATAGTAAAAATAAATCAGATAGATATCTAATTCTTATATCTGGTCAAACAAATGGGTTCATACGTTATAGACATGACGACTTGAGCGATAAATTGAGCTTTTACTAAATCAATTTTTGTTAAAGCTAATCGCTATTATTTAACTCATTTTTTTAGGTTTTGCTCATAATTTTTGCATCACATCGTTTTTCAAATAATCAAATAAGCATAAAAATATAGACTAGAAGTTGAAAAATGTTTTTTTTTTTTTTTTCCCGTTGAGAGAATTGATAAATCCCCCCAAAAAATGAGCCAAATTTAGTAACAATGAAGAGAAGATTAAAAAATTTAGGCAAAACAGGGTCGAAACTATTAGGAGCCGGTGGCACGGGCCATCCCACTAATACATTACTTTTTAGTTAATTATGTATCTTTGAATACGTGTGCTTCTTGGGTATTAATAGTCCTTCATTCCAAAAAAAAAGAATGCATTTTCAAAAGTACTAAATATCAAACTACTCCGTGATATCAACAAGTCCTTTTAATTTTGGGAAAAAAAAGTTTTGAATTTGTGCAAAGGTAATGATTTCTACACTCGCGTAATTAATGCAAACACTTATTTTTCTGTAACCATTTAGTGGGTGAATTTACGAAACAGTTAAATAACTATTTGCATCAATTTGGAGAGTGTAGAAATCAATTTCCTTCTCTAAATAAGCACATATCCTTTATATTTTCTCTGGTTCGAGGACCGTACATTTTTTTAAAGATGGTGACAGTATATTGATCATTTTGGGTGCCACCTCGAATCCTTGATCAGCCGTTAAGACTAAAGGCATGCAAAGCATATGACTCGGCAGAAAAAAAGCAGGAAAAAAACACTTATTAAGAGTGAAAGGATGAGAGAGGTTACCAGTTTTTCACGAGTACTGGTTGACACGATCAATCTGCAGAAGTTTGGAGAATTATCCTTGATCGCCGGACAACTCCGCTGAGATTCTCCCATTTTGAACCGGAGCCGGCAATGTCCGGTTTAATTCAATCAATCTCTCTCTCTCTCTCTAACACACACTCTGAGACGACTCTCTCCGTCTCTCTCTCTCTCTCTCTCTCTCTGCTTTTGGTTTGAGAAGGTTAGCAAATAAAGAAAGGGACGAAGGGTCAGAAATGGATTTGGGAAAAGAGCCTTGGCGGTTGATGTGATCAGAATCCTTCATTATGAGCCACGATTACATGCACCCAGTTTTGGGGAAACGAGCAACAACACGGGTTATTATGGCAGAATTTGTTCTCCTCTTTGTTTGATCCCACTTTGCTAACGAACAGAATTAATCAATGATTTTTCTCCCGTTCTAAAAAATACTAGCAAAATTCGGTGTTACACACACACAAATTTTTTTCCCTCAAAATGGCAAATGAATTTTTTTTTTTGGGACAAAATGACACATGGGTGCAGCTAGGGGTGGGCATCGTGTCGTGTTGCGCCGTGTCGAGCTGTGTTCGTGTCAAATCGGATTCGTGTCAAAATGACTTGCTCAACTAATTATGTCGAAAAATATGAACCCTAACCCGATCGACCTGCCATTAACCGTGTCGTGTTCGGGTTGACATGATTAACCTTTTTTTTTTTTTTGCACTGTGAAAAAAGATTTTATTAATTTACAACTACAATGGATTGAAGGGACTAAACCTTGCAGATTTGAGAGTAATTATAGCTGGCAAACGATTTGTAGGCTTAGAACCTTGACCACCATAATAAAACCTTGCAGATTTGAGAACACGGAAAAAATGACTTGATATCAAAGGATAAACTTCAGCTGCAGTAGAATTGAGCTTGAAAACTTTCATGTACAACTTCAGAGCATCAAAACATATAATAGAATCATAACTTGGACATCACATGTTTAGCCAAATTCAAGGAAAAATAAAACCACTGATGAGAAATTAAGAATGACACAAAAGGAAATAAGAAATGTGTGTCAACACGATTAGACAAACATGTTAAATCGTGTCATTTTCGAGTTATGTGGGTTCAACCCAAACTCGACCTATTTACTAATCGTATTCTCAGGTCGTGTCATATACATGTTTCGTGTCAGAAATACTTAACACTAACCCTCTAACTTCGTGTCGTGTTTGTCATAAATTCCCACATTTTTTTTGACAAAATGATACTATTCATTGCTTAAAATTGGAAATGACAGATAAAATGACAAACACTAATGTAGATGCTCTTAGAGGGTGTTTGAGATTCTCACCGGAATGAGTTTTGGATTATGACCGGAATGAGTTTTGAATCTGGGATGAGTGTTTGAGAGAAATGTGCAGAATGCATGCAAAAGTAATAGTGTTTGAGAAAATAATGATGAAAATGAGTTATAGATTATTTTTTACCAATTTGCCCTTGTTTATTAAAAGCATGCCAACATACAGTAGCTTCTCATAAAAAAAAATATTGAAATTCTCACTCATAATTGGGAAATAGGCATCGGATCACACTGGTCAAAATGGAGACTTGAATTTTAAAAAAAAAAAAATTCTAATTGGGAAATCAGTGGAGTACACCTATATTGTCAACCCACTCATTCAATTACTCCTGCACACCGCCACATGTACTTTACTTTACCTCTTCATCTTCTTCAAAAGAAAGAGAGAATAAATGAGGGAAGAGGCAAGAGCTCACTCCTAGATCCATTATCAGATCTAAATCGAGACAACATTCAAGGGGAAAATAAAAATTTCACGCCGGAGACCGTCTAATTACTCACCAGAGCATAAAATCCAGTGCATTCTTCAATAGCAGAGTTATTCTATCGCCGGTATTTGAATCCTTGCTCACAATCGCAGGTGACTCTCTTCTCTCTGGTTTGGTTGTGTTGAAGAGGATAACGTAAACAAGGGGTAAATATGGGAAATAGAAGATGAGGGGAAAATCTGAAAGGAGAATGGGAAAACGAGAATGCAAAAAGGAAGGGGAGACCTGTTTTTGAGTTTTTGCTTCTAACTTCAAAATTGGCAAATGAGTTTTGGAGAATGACTTCTGTGTTTGAGGCGCCCAAACAGCCAAAAACGAAAAAGGAGAACTGGAAAATGCGAAAAGCTGGCGCCCAAACAAGCCCTTAGTTATCAAGGGAAATTGCATTTCTGAAGTAAATGGCCACTAATTGCACTTCTTATCTCATCCATATTATACGGTCGCACTCTGCATGTATAATGAAAGAAACACTTACGTATATTCTAAGTACATACATCACATGGGGTCATGTGCAAGTTTTTATATAACAAGGGGTTTATTTGCACCAGGCCCAAATTACAAGGGTTCAAGTATAGTTTGCATAATTGGTTCCGGTAGTGGAGCAAACGGAAGATATTGATTATAATTGACTGCAACAAATATCAAACTATGGGGACTATTTGAGTAATTTACCCTTAAGTTATGCTAGAAGTAGCAAAATCATGGCATATAGGTTGAGTTGGAGTTGCCAGCCATATCATGTCGTGCCATGTAGTGTCCAAGTCTTCGATTCCGATTAACGAGTGGACACAAAAAAATAAACGGTTATTCGTGTGCTTATTTTTAAGCCAAAACACCCCTGAATTATGCAAGTACAACTCGTATATGTCCTTTTTAATTTTTGTGTTAGTGGGTCACTTAGTATTTGCGTAAAAAAATTAGTTGACCCAAATCCTTTTAAAGTAATGGACTCTATAAACCTTTAGTTTCTTCTACGTTTTCTCAGAGCATTGCGTCGGCGAGACGGGGGCAGCGAGGAGGTAGATTTGAGCACCCTCACTCCATTCTCCCTCCATCAATGAGAGTTTCAATCTCCATTGCGACAATTAACAGTTCAAATATGTTTTTATATTTTGACCAATAGGAGTATATTTTGACTGGTAATAATTCGTAGCAAATTTGAACCATCAATTGTGAAGATCAACGATCTCTATTACTCACTATACACTTGTAGTGAAAAATACTCACTACAGCCCCCCTCCCTTTTAGTGAGGCATTCTTTCCTTTTACTCCCAATCTAGTTTGCTGATCAACATTTTTTCTTGCTTATTAGGTCTGATCTATGCTCTTGGCCTTAGGTAGGTTTTATCTTTTATTTATTTTTAGTTTTTAATTTTATTTTGTTGTTATGTGTTTAGGAGCCCCAAGATCTTTATTTCCCATTATCTTTTAGGTTGTTAATTACTCTATTTTGGGAGTATGGACTCCATTGATGCTTCATGCTAATTTTACCCTCTTTCTCATCAACTCACACTAAGCTCGAGTTCGTTTCAGTCTGTTATGCGGTATGTGTTAGAGAACATGACCCTCATATCTAGCAGATAGAAATAATTCTCTTGCTTTGATTCTTTGTTGTTTATCCATTGATTACTGAGTTGTTAAGGTAGATTTTTATCATTGTATGTATTTTAGATGGAGTCATTTGTAAATGCCATTGAGCGACTTCTTGAATGAGAATCATTTCTTCTCTTCTGATAAAGAAAAAATTGGAAAAATCCTCAAAATCATGACATGATCTAGGTGGATTAAATGGTCATTTTACATTTCTTTGTTTGAGTGGATAGTCGGGTCAGATAATGGTGAGCCCAATCCAGTCTTTAATGGACCAAAAGTTATAAAAAGCCCAGCGTCCTACCTCGCTACGCGGGGTATTTTCGACATTTCGTCTATCCAATTAGGGTTAGGGCTTCTACGATCATTCACCTATATATAACACCGCCACTTCTATCTCCGTTGCACAAGTCTCTCTCTCTCTCTTCGATTGTTAACTCACACAGTTCTCTCTCTCTCTCTCTCTCTCTTCCCGATTGTTAGCTCATACAGCTGTTTTTTTCTGATGATTTTCGATTTCTTTAATTTGTTTGAATTTGATGAAGATGAAAAAAGCCAATTTGCAGAGCAAGGGCGTGTATAATGATTCAATGACGACCCCTTGCATTGAAGGTTGGCAATATCGTTGAGCGATTCTCCGTGCCTTTCAAATCTACTCTCGTTTTGATTACGGCCTCGAACAAATCGCTACATTTCAATACTTTTTACTACTCTTTTTCGCTCCGTTTTTTCAAAAAATTTCTCTGTTTTTTCTTTCCTCGAACTAATCTATTACCTTTTCCTTTGGGTTTGCTGTTTATTTTTGCTCGGATTTATTGGACGATTACTAGTAGATGAATTCGATCGTATAATAAAGGTGTTTTGGAATACTAGATTTTGTAATCTCAACCAAACAGGGCATAATCAAACTGCTTTTGATCTCAAATGAAGCATACTTGTTAAATGACAAATAAAAAAAAAAACTTATTTTTGTCAGAGAAAAATGCAATTTTTTTTAACGATCTATTACAATTAATAACATGTAAACGAGTATTTTTAAATTTTTAAAAAGTTTCATCTTTTTTTTTTCAAAATAATACTATATTATTAAAAAATTGGTTTTTACAAGAAAAAGAAGAAATATTATTTTTTTATTTTAATGTTTTTGAAGAACTTGTATGTGCCTGCAATAGCAATAGAAGCCTATGAGTCAAATGAAATGCGATTTTACAAATAATTCTGAAATCAAACGCTACAAATGTGATGTCCAGTTGGGGAGAAAAACTGAAGAGTGGCAATTTGGTAAATGCGAGGGGTCTTTTTTTTGGACTTCTCTCACCAATGAAAGAATGGTTGAGATTTGGTTGAGAGGTCAAGGGCACCTGCCCAGCATTGTGCTCGGAAAAAAAATAAAGCAATCAGATATCGGAAACTTGGACTTGTCAAATAATTAGTGGGTGTTTGAGGGTCTACTTTTTTGTTTTTCCATATTCAATTTTTTGCCTTTTTGACCTTTTGAATTATAGTCGGAATGTGTTTTGAATTTGGACTTCCGTTTGAGAGAAATGTGCAGAATGTATTTTGCAAAGTTCTAGTGTTTGAGAGAACAATGATGAAAATGAGTTATGGATTAATTGTTTACCATTTTGCCATTGTTCATTAATTATGGTATTAAGAATGTGTACGAATATTGTTTTTAGCAAATTTTTTTAAAGTCAGGGTGTTAAATATTTTTGTAAACCTGATTGTCCAATTTTGAAAAAAAATGGAAATGTTTTTTGATATACACTTTTTTTGGGGGTAATTAAAGCTCCCATACTCAATAAGAAATGTGTAAAATTGCCAAAAAATAAAATATACACATTCTTTCTAAAATATACACATCCTTACTTAATAGTCAATCCCTAGAAATTAGAATACAAATATATAAAGTAATACATAAAACATTAAAATTTGAATACAACTATGAGATTATGTGCAGTAAAGTTAACAGGGTTAACACTTATAAAAATGCCCTCATTAAAATGCACTAAATTTAGGTGCTAGGGCCAACAATAATTTATGCTTCTAATTAGATGTGGCAAATTGGTAGGTTGGGTTAGGTTTAGACAAGTTCATATGGGTTAAATATGGGTGAGTTGAATATGGGTCAATAATATGCGGGTTGAATATGGGTTCGGTTGAAATGGATCAAGTCAAACCCAACCCAACTCATTTTCTTCTCTCTCTCTCTCCCCATACATTTCTGAGGGATTTTGCAGATGAGAGGCGAAAAGCAAGTGATCTCTGTTCTTTCAATTGATAAGAAAACGGTTCAAAATTTTTTTTTTTTTTTTTCCGTTGAAATGTCTTTGCTGTTTAAATTTATTCTTGAAGAACCCAAGGTTGAAGGAGGAGAGTAGGAAAAAGAGAGAGAAAGCCCAATTTGTTGTCCTTTGCTTCTGCTCGTAATTAAGGGGTGCTTTGGGTAAAAAACCAAAAACCAAAAACCAAAAAACCACTTTTGTCCTTATTCAATTTTTTTTTGCATTCGTTTGTTTTGCATCAAGATTTTGTGGTTTCTGGATTCCTCTCGACGAGACGAATCTAACAAGTATAAAATTATGGTCAAAACTCAATTTTTTTTGAATAAAGCCAAAATAGGTGGATTATTAGTCAATAATCCAAGTATTTCGGCTTTATTTAAAAAAATATTTGGTTTGACCATAAATTTATACTCGTTAGATTCGTCTCGCCGAGAGGAATCCAGAAACCACAAAATCTTGACGTGAAACTAATGAATGCAAAAAAAATTTAAATAAGGACAAAAGTGGTTTTTTGGTTTTTGGTTTTTGGTTTTTTACCCAAAGCACCCCTGATTCAAACGTTAAATTTGATTTGATTACTCATTGCTTGTTTAATTGCTCGTGTTGGATTTTAGGATCTCAATTCAAATAACGAACGAATTCAGAGGACCACAGTTCCACTCTGAGAGAGAGAGAGAGAGAGAGAGAGAGAGAGAGAGAGAGAGAGAGAGAGAGAGAGAGAGAGAGAGAGAGAGAGAGATTTTGATGGGCATTGGGTAACCACTTTGAGAGAGAGACAAAACCCCCTTTTTTTTCTTTTTCTCGATCGGAACACTTTTCCATATTTTGATGAGATTCATTGATTTGTAATGGGTTATTGGGCCTTTTCTATTTGGGCTTCCAAAATTTTAAATCTTATGGTTGCCCATTGCCGTCCATATAAAACCTTTGGGCACATAACTCTATCTAATTGTTTTTTTTTTTGGGCTTACGATTTTTTTTTTTGTTGCCCTGGCCCAGGTGGGTTGCCCAAGCCTAGCGGCTTGCTGGGCTTACCCTAGGGCCGGTCCTGAATAAAGTCAATAAACCATGTTCGGGTGTCAGTGAACATGGTTTATTGGTTTATCACTTTTACTATATCAAATCACCAAAATGGTAAATCAATAAACTATATTCACTGTATGAAATAACCATCTTTAGAAAGTCATGTGAACATGGTTTATTGATTTATCATTTTTATTGTATCAAAGAAAAATACCACCCTTGCATTGAAAACAAACAACCATTAAATAAAAAAACATTGCCGCCATTAACAAGATCTGAAACCCACCACCACCATACAACACAAAATTACAGTAATCAAAATGAGATTTGTGAGATCGATTGAGATTAAAAGGTTACTCGTTGGGTATTTCCGTCGCTGTCGAGATTGATCGATTCCAAGTTTAGCGGCGGTGCACCGTGTGGCCAAGTCGTGATGGAGTTCTATGCTGACACCACTCCACGCACGGCAGAGAACTTTCAGAGCACTCTCCGGCCAAAACGTGATGGAGCTCTTCTTTTCCGATCTCCGGCCTTCGATTTCCAACCACCATCGCTACGTGGCGGTGGTGGAACTTCGTCACCAGCATCCCCGTTTAACCATCTCGATCCAGAGAGAAAGTGAGAGTAATTTTTGGGTTCTTAAAAAATACAAGAGAGAGAGAGAGAGAGAGAGAGAGAGAGAGAGAGAGAGAGAGAGAGAGAGAGAGAGAGAGAGAGAGAGAGAGAATGATTTGTATAATATGTAACAGGTTCTCGTTCAAAAGGAAAATCTCCATATAAGAGTAACATATTTCCGTTGAATAAGGGAATAAGATTAGTTTAAAATTCTCTTGTTTGTTAGTTTATATTATCCGTATAAAATTACCTTTTGTATGCGAAACTGTTACTTATCTCTCTCCTAATCAAAAGGGAATGATCCATGTAATATGTTGATGGAAAAGGGAATATGTAGTTAATTAATATTTATAATAAAACTCTTTTTTTTTATAAATAGGGGCATAAATGTCCGGTTATGCATTTTCAGGTTTGAATCATAAAGATTCTAACTCCATAGGGTGTCATCCTAAGGATATTATTAGTACAGGATGCCTAATTAAAATTCTTTTTTTTTTAACGATCTATTACAATTAATAAGATGTAAACGAGTATTTTTAAATTTTTAAAAAAGTTTCATATTTTTTTTCGAAATAATATATTATTTTTAATTGGTTTTTACAATAAAGCAAGAAAAAGAAGAAATATACATATAAGTGTATTTTTTTATTTTAAATATTTTTACACATATCTATAGGCAAATTTTCTTATCCGGAGCCCCGAATTTAAGAAAAAAATTCATTTTTTTAGTTTTAAAATTGTTTTAGGAAAATCCAATCCGTCCAATGTGTTCAAAAGGTGTTTTCAAAGGTCCCCGAGAGAAATCATTATAAAAAAAAAAAATACCGGGAAGGATTTGATCCAAACAGTTTATCGCAAAAACTGTATATTTACAGTTTTGCGAAAAACTTCTTGGATCAAGCCCTTTTCGGTATTTTTTTTTTTTGATAATTTTCCGTGGGGACCCATGAAAACACCTTTTAAACACATTGGACGGTTCGGATCGTCAAAAAAATGCCCGGATCATGGAGGTCCGCAAGTCCGGAGTCCGGACTAGGAGCCCCCGCATATATATATACAAACCGCTTCAGGTCCGAACTCTCGGAAATTGCAAAAATCCGGACTTGTGTTATCTGTCGTTGGATTAAATCCAACGGCTGTGGGAAGAGAAGGCAATTAAAATGTTCGCGGGTCATGGAGTCGGGGTAAATGAACTCGCGGGTTGCAAAAACGGGTCAGCTATTAGAGATGGGTCTTGACCTTCCCCTCTCACTTTTTACGTCTTTCCCACAGAGAAGAGAGAGAAAGCGATTTCGAACGAGAACCAGGCAACGAAAACCATCTCCGCGATCGAATCGATTCCTCCATCTTTTCCGATGACGAACAACCAGGTCTCTCTCTTTCTCTCTCTCTCTCTCTCGTCCTCTCGAGTCCTCTGTGATTCGAACAAATGATTCCAACAAACCCTAGTTTTTAAACAGAAATGGAGACCTTTGTGGTTCCTAGTTCGATTTCTCTCTCGCCCAACGTTTCTGTGTTTGTGTGTCGTAGTATAAATGTCTCTTTACTTTCATGGATTAGGGTTTTCAAAAACTAGGTTTTTTAAAAAAAAAAAGCCTGAGTTCGGGCTTGAAGAAAAAAATTTAGGACTTTCAATTTTCATCCAGTTTATTTTGTCATACTATTGGTTGTTTTTTATTTCAAGTTGTCCTCTTCGAGCTTAACTTGAGTAAAAGCTTCCATCTGGACAGGGTGGGAATTTTAAGCTTAACTTGCTAGATTGTTGAAGCTGAGATACATTTTGTTGGAAGCTGATTGCTTACCCTTGGAACTGTCATTGGCGAACTAAGGTGAGTCTCTCTTTCACATGTTCCATGGTCTGTCTTTCTTGGCATTTGTTGACTGACTTAGTTTTACAATTATTATTTGTTTTGGTTTTTTAGAATGCAGTCTATGGAAGATATAGAAATAGTCTCACCGTCAACATTTGTCCATTGTGAATCATCTGCTAATTCTTCTGAACAAGTTTACATTCCTCAAGTTAGAGATGACGTGATTCCAAAAATTGGCCAACATTTTGACAATTTAGATATGGCTCATAAGTTTTACAACACTTATGCTAGAGAATCTGGGTTTGGGACGCGAATTAATTCTAGCAAGAAGAATAGGCAAGATGAAGTCATTAGGAAAGAGTATTGTTGTTACAAAGAAGGGACGAGAAAAACTAATGCAAACAATGTTGAACCCATTGTACGGAAACGGGGGCTTACGAGAGAGGGTTGTTGTGCAAAAATGTCAATTGTAAAAGACAAGTCAGGTAAAGGGTTTGTTGTCTCCCAATTTTTGGAGGGTCATAACCACCCTCTTACTACATGCACTAAATTGGCCTTAGTCACGGACTTCATCGTCAATGCTGGAGTGGGTTAAAAAGCAATGATTTGTTGAAGGAATGCCTTTGCTTTCTCCGTCTGTCATTGTTCTTGAGCTATTCATTTCCTTTTTTCTTCTTCTACTTCTTCTCTTTAGTTGTTCTTTGTTTCTATTTTTGTTTCTGTTAAATGGGTTTTGTTCCAGATCTTATGTTGCTGTATATGAACTATTTTTTTTTGTGTGGGTTTTGATTAGCTTTTTAAAAGGAAAAGGAGGGGATTTTTGTGGGTTTGCCGAAGTTCGGGTGCGCTAGGAGGGGAATAACCGGTGATGGGGATGGCCGGAGATGGAAGTGCCAGAATAGAGAGCTCCTGTTGGAGTAGAGAGAGAGAGAGAGAGAGAGAGAGAGAGAGAGAGAGAGAGAGAGAGAGAGAGAGAGAGAGAGAGAGAGAGAGATCAGGTGTGAATGAGATGGAAGGGGAGAGTGTACAAAAGTGAAGCTTCTAATCTCAGCCCTTGGTTTCAAGGGTTAAGATGAAGTGTTTTTTTTATGTCTTATGTGTCCCTGGAACCGGCCCCATATATATATATATATATAGGAAGATGTTCTATTGATGACTCTCTCAAAGATCTCCTTCGTGAGGACCACCCCTTTTTTGATTTTCCGAACCAAATTTCGACGATCCGAACCGCTCAATGTGTTTAAAACATGTTTTCCATGGCCATTGCGAGGAATCACAAAAAAAAAATACCCGAAAGGGCTTCATCCGAGCGGTTTTTCATAATAATTGTACATATATAATTTATCGAAAAATGCTCGAATGAAGCCCTTCTGAGTATTTTTTTTGGACGAATCCTCGCGGTGACCCTTAAAATCACGTTTTAAACACATTGAGCGGTTCGGATCGTCGAGATTCGACCCCGATCCATGAGGTCCGCAAATTACGAGTTTGAGGGAGTCCTTAGTAGAACGGGATCCTATAAATAAATATATATATATATATATATATACATCCACACCTCCCGGAAATAAGAAAAAATTGGTTTTTTTTTGTGTTGCAAATTTTTTTTGGAAAATCCGATCCGTCCAATGTGTTCAGAAGGTGTTTTCAAGGGTCCACGTGGAAAATCTTCAAAAAAAAATACCGGGAAGGGCTTGATCCAAGCAGTTTTCACAAAAACTGTATTTATATATTTTTGCGAAAACTACTTGGATCAAGCCCTTCCCGGTATTTTTTTTTAAAGATTTTCCACGAGGACCCTTGAAAACACCTTCTGAACACATTGGACGGATCGGATCGTCAAAAATTTTTTTGGATCAAAAGTCCGGAAATCAAAAGTCCGGATAAGAAGTGGAACCTATATATATATATATAGAGGCCCGATCTAGTCCGGGAGTCCCGGATCCGGGACTCCACCTTCCCGATATTTTTTTGACGATCCGAACCGTCCAATGTGTTCAAAAGGTGTTTTCCAAGGCCCACGCGGGAAATCTTAAAAAAAAAATACCGGGAAGGGCTTGATCCAAGCGGTTTTCGCAAAACTGTAAATATGCAATTTTTGCGAAAAACTGCTTGGATCAAGCCCTTCCCGGTATTTTTTTTCGAAGATTTCCCGCGTGGGCCTTGGAAAACACCTTTTGAACACATTGGACGGCTCGGATCGTCAAAAAAATATCGGGAAAAGCATCAAAACGCTTCAATCCGGGAAATCCGGGATCCTTGATAGGATAATTCGTGTATATATATATATATATATATATACACACACATACCGTGAGGTTCTAATCCGGGATCCCGGATTAGAGCATTTGGGGTGTTTTTTTGTGTTGCAAATTGTTTTGGGAAAATCCGAGCCGTCCAATGTGTTCAAAAGGTGTTTTCCAAGGTCTAAGCGGGAAATCTTAAAAAAAAAATACCGGGAAGGGCTTGATCCAAGCAATTTTTCGCAAAAACTGTATATTTACAGTTTTGCGAAAAACTGCTTGGATCAAGCCCTTCCCGATATTGTTTTTTGAAGATTTCCCGCGTGGACCCTTGAAAACACCTTCTGAACACATTGGCCGGCTCGGATCGTCAAAAAAATGCTCGGATCATGGATGTCCGGATCCCGGATATATATATTTTCACATTGCAATATATTTTTAAAATCTTAACAATAGTCTATGACTAATTTTAGATTTTTTTTAAAAATTTATTATTGTTTTGCAATCTGCATTATCATTTTGGGATGGTGGATAAACTTTAGGGAATAACATTTGAAGAACTCGTATGTGCCTGCAATAGCAATAGAAGCCTATGAGTCAAATGAACTGGGATTTTACAATTAATTCTAAAATCAAACTTCACAAATGTGATCTCCAGTTGGGGAGAAAAACTGAAGAGGAGTGGCAATTTGGTGATGCGAGGGGTCTTTTTTTTGGACTTCTCTGATCACTAGGGGTGCAAACGAGCCTAGCCGAGCCGAGTCGAGCTTTGTAGTGTTCGAGCTCGGCTCGTTAAGTAAACGAGCCGAAAAATCGAACTCGAGCTCGGCTCGGTCATAAACAAGCCAAGCCCTTATCGAGCCGAGCCAGGATAATTTACCTAACAAGCCTCCTTAAACGAGCCGAGCTTTTGCGAGTCGAGCCGAGCTTTAGCAAGCTCGTTAACTAAACGAGCTTGACAATCGAGCTCGAGCTCGGCTCATTTACTTATCGAACCGAGCCGAGCCTTACCTAGTCGAGCCAGGAGCTGCTCGCGAGCAGCTCGGTTCATTTGTAGCCCTGTCTCACCAGTCGAAAGTATGGTTGAGATCTGGTTGAGAGATCAAGGGCACCTGCCCAGCATTGTGCTCGAAAAATATGAATAATCGTTCACTGTTTAAATTTAGGCTTAGACGGAACCTTAATTACGTAAAAAATAAATTAAATCAGATATCGAAAACTTGGACCACTCAAATAATTATTTATCTCATAACCTATTATGATTTCTTATGATTTTGAAACACGTGTTTAATAAAATTAATTGAGATCTATCAAATAAGATTCATATTGGATATATAAATCATCGGGGAGGATCCTGTCAAGGATCCCGGAAATCCCGGATTGAAGCGGTTTGAAGCCCTTCCCGATATTTTTTTGACGATCCGAGCCGTCCAATGTGTTCAAAAGGTGTTTTCCAAGGCCCACGCGGGAAATCTTCAAAAAAAAATACCGGGAAGGGCTTGATCCACGCAGTTTTTCGCAAAAACTGCATATTTACAAAATTGCGTGGATCAAGCCCTTCCCGGTATTTTTTTTTGAAGATTTCCCGCGTGGGCCTTGGAAAACACCTTTTGAACACATTGGACGGCTCGGATCGTCAAAATTTGATCCGGAACTATGAGATCCGGACCCAAGGGTCCCGGACTAGAGAGTTCCTCTATAAATCATTATATTTAAGAAGATACGAATAATTTTTTGAAGGGTGCGAATAGCGAATCAACACTATCTTTTTGGGACGGATAGAGTACTTGATTTGAGATTGACTTGATTTTTCATAAAATCTTTATTTGCATCTAGATCTAAACAGCGAATTGTTTGGATCATGTTTTCAAGCTCGGGACGAAGCTCAAACGCGAGACATAGTGCCCCTGGCTCTTGGTTGACATGCTTAAAAATACCAAAAATCATATTTATTGGATATTGATTAGAAGACATGTAACTTGCAGAGCCGGCCCAGGGGTAAGCCCCGTAAGCCCACGGACTTGGGTAACCCCCTGGGCTGGGGCAACTAAAAAAAAAAAAAAATGTAAGTAACATATAAATAAACAAAAGTTTCAGTTACTTGCTTAAAGCGCCAGCTTGGTCTGACGGCAACCGTAAGAAGGCAACCTCCCGTGAGACTAGTGTTCGATTCCCCAGGTCGTCTTTTTGCAATTTTGGCTTCTCTTACCCTTCTTTTATTTATTTATTTATCAGCAGGTCCCTTTTCAATTTTTGCCTAAAATATGAAGGTCTTGTTCGTTTCCCTGTTTAGTTTTAGTTTTAGTTTTGATGACATCATCATTTCCCTCATTTCTCTCTCTATCTCTCTCCACTCATTACACCTGCTGACATCATTAAAACTAAACTAAACTAAACTATCTAACCAAACACAGCCGAAAACACTCTCATAAATGTATGAGACCATAAAACTAGTAGTGTTATATGTAAGTCCTATAGATTTATGTGTTTGTATCAATGTATGTGCATTTGAGTGTGGTTCTAGAATTTTTGTTTTTTTTCTTTCCAGTCCATAATATTTATCAAAATCACATTATTCAATTACTTTGTTAAAAATTTTACATTTCACAAATCCAACAATAATGTACAGGTGATACGTTCTTTTCACAATTGATTAAAAAAAATCTATCCCAATGGTGGAAAATTAAAAACAAATCTAGCAAGCTAACACAATTTATTAGTTTTTCAAACAAATCATAATTAAATATGAGAATACTTTTTTATTTTCTTCAAAAAAAAAAAACTCTTATATTCGTTTTGCGTTTATCTTTTATAATTGTATTCTTTTAGTTTGAATTTTTATAATTTTGTAATTTTTTAAAAGGTCACTTGAAGATATAGGGAATCCAATATTGGAAGTTTGTTTTGGGTCTAAAAAATAACTCTTGAATTTTTTTGTAAAATATATCATTTAATTTTCTATAACTTAATATTAAGAGGGCAACCAACTAGAATCGGGCTTGGGCAACCCAAACATCGGGGCCGGCACTGGTAACTTGTAAGACATGTCCTACCTAAAACATGGAATCCGTCTTGTTTCGATTCATTGTGGGTAGAACACCGGCGGATATAATTTCTGACATGGTTAATCTTGTCGAAGAGATCAACAACATAAACAATTTCGAACTGTGAGATGGCCCCGAAGGACCTTGCTACATGTACAGAGCCATAGGCACAAAAAACGTACAGAGCCTGCTCGGGTACTCACTTTTGGGTCCTACACGAGTGATCCAAACCGTTCATTATTCTTAGAATATTTTTCCGAGGGTCCCACAAAAAATTAGCTCAACCGGACGGTTAGAAGTGGTTGAACTAAAGTCCAATGAACGGTTCGGATTACTCGTGTGGGTCCCAAAAATAGATACCCGAGTATGCTTTGTACATTCGAGTAGCTACATTTTTTTTTCTATTGAGTTCAAATAAAATTACATATGAAATAACATCAGAATCTTCTCTAAAATAAACACACATCTTAGGGATAAACATTTGAAATTCATCTATTTACAATCTTAGTAATATGTTACATAACGAGGGATAAGCTTTCGAAATTCATCGGCTAATAATCTATTATACATTATTTTTGTGACAAAACGATCAGTTTGCCAATTATTACATAGATAGTTTGCCAATCATTACATAGACAAAAGTTGTCGGGGTGAATCTTGATGAAGTTTTTGACCATACTTAGTAACAATTTCTAGCTCCGTCCCTGTTGTTCTAAGTTTCAGAGCCTCACTTCTCTATCAAAGATCCAGCTAAACGGCACGGCGCGTGTTTCCTCAGCCTTACTTGTAGACCAAATTCCCTCCAATCGTCTAATCCTTGGAGCCAACCCACAAATATACTCCTGAGCTTTACGTCCCTCGCCTGAAAGTCCAGTGAGTGCCTCCACATTCCACTTTCCAACCAAAAACTCCAATACATCTGCATAATCCTTGGCAGTGTAAACACCAATCCGCTGATCCACGGAGGTGAAGTGCTTGAAAAGGTTGTTGTCGCGACCATCGTACATCAATTGGGCTGGCATAGTGATATTTTTCCTCATCATGTTGGCAAAAGCGAGGATGGTTCCTTCGGGATCGACCTCGAATAACTTTTTCACGATCTTGGTGTAAGCAGCTTCGTGGCGTTTCTCGTCTGAGGCAATAGTGCCGCATATTTGAGCTAGCTTGATGTCCCCGTACTCCTTGGCATGTCTCGCAATGTTGCCATGGGAGATGAAAGTCGCTCGTTCTTGGAATGATGTGTAAATGAATCCAAGGTACGGGTTGTTTTCTGCCTTGAGATCCTGAAATATTATGACGATCGATGTGTTATATGTAGGTCCATTTGTTTCAAAGGGCTATAATAACCCGGCACTGCATCAATTTTTTAAATCAAACTATAAATAATAACAAGAATTTTGGAACGTACTAGGCATAAAGAAAAAAAAAAGATGGACTAAAATTTTGGAGGCATAGGTTGTAAATATACTTGGTGTAGGTTTTTATAAACTTATGACTGTTGCAGGTTTTTATAAACCTAAATGGAGCTCAAAGTGTTTGGTTAAGCACAATATAAAATCAGACAATTGTACAAAAGGACAAATTTGAAGATTTAAATGGTGTTTAGTCGAGCTTAATTTATTTTAAGGCCTCCAATACATTGATAGAAATTTTTTGAGGGCTCAAGGACAACACTAGACAAAAATACCCTTAATAAACTCTTTGGGCGCGTCCTTTATGCACTGCTATAAAAAAAAAAAAAAGAGGCCCGGAGTCACACTTGCCGAGGCACCCATCAACCCATCACTTTCAATTCTCTCTCTTCTTTTTCCTTTTTTCTGCATATAAAAATTGTTGGGTGAGACAAATTGATTACTCTCTCTTCAATTTTTAGGTGAATTCAATTTTGGGGTTTAATTTTAGGAGGTTTAGGCTCTTTGGGGTAGGGTATAGTCAGTTTAGGCACTTAGGGTGCACTTTCCAATTATATAGTTTTAGTGGTTTAGATATTTTCATAGGGTACCTTAGAGTTTTAGGCGTTTTTATAAGGTACCCTAGGGTTTAGGTTTAGACACTTTTACAGGGTACCTTAGGGTTTAGGTTTAAGGTGCATTTTTCAATTATAGAGTTTTAGTGATTTAGGCACTTTCATAGGGTATTTTAGAGTTTTAGGCACTTTTATAGGGTACCCTAGAGTTTAGGTTTAGTCACTTTCATGGGGTTTGGTGGGTTTAGACACTTTCATGGGCTAGCGGGGTCATTTTTGGAACGTGTAGGTGATTTGTCCTTTTGGCATTAAAAAAATAGTTTGTGTCCTATTTTTCATGATTCAATCCTATACTATGTCCTTATCGAAGGAAGGCCCAAATAAAATAGCTTATTATTGAATGAATATTTAAATTTCCCTTACTGATTCTATAGAGTTATAATAGACTTAAGTAATTTTTGTTCACTGTTAACTTTGTCAGCTTTAAATAAGGGGGAAAAAAAAAAGAGGTACAAAATAAGGTAAAACGGTTTTATTTTTTGATCAAGTAAGTTGAAAAACCTAATTAATTGTAATAGCTTTTTCTTAGATTTTATATTGTAGATTGTCGATTTTGGTTAAGTTTAGATTTTAGAAAGGCTATGAAAAATGTTTGCCAGAATCTCATAACCTACTCTCCGAATTTTTTGGTTATATATTTTTTGTTCATTATTTGTTTTTTTTGGTATGTTGTTTGATTAGATTTTGGTTATTTTTTTTTATTCCTCGCAAGGACCCTTAAAAACTTATTTTAGACAATGATACTATTACTGTGTGTCATTGTATAAAGCCATCCCAACAATATTTTGATCTTATTCTTTGATTAACACGAACAATATATAGAAACTTGAATGATTTGATTTAGTTTTGAAAAATCATCCTACGAAAATTAATAACTCATAGTTCGCCCTTCTTTAGTTCAATTCCTGACGCCACCTGTAGGCATTTTGCACAATGAATGCCAAAATTCTTAAGATGTAGTATATGATTTTGGTAAATAATTAATTATATGATTTTTTTCCTTTGTGCACAAGGTAAGAAATCTATTCTACTCTTTCTTAAATATTGGGGATGGAGTGTGCGAGGTTTGAACCTTCACCAAATGTATTATATGAGTTGAGCTATGAAAATGTAAGGAGATCTTACCATTCCAAACCCAATCAAATATTGGATTGTCTTCTCAATTTGCCTCATGTCTACACGCCCGCAAAGGTATAGATACTTATTGAGAAGGTCGCCATGCCTGTTCTCTTCAGCAGTCCAAGCCCTATTCCATCTTGCCCAAGAAGTTGGGCTTGCACCTGTTTCATCCCGAACACCATCAAGGGTATTAAGCATTGTTTGGTAAGTCGGAAGGGCTTCTTCTGTGATCATATGTCCAACCAAAACAATAAAGTATTCGTCCGGAATCTCCTTCGCTCTCTCCCTTATTTCCTGGACTTGGTCATGAAATTCGTTGTGATTAACTGAATCTGGAAGAAAATCTTGGGGTTGCCAACACTTTTCCACTGGTTTCAGAAGAACCAAAATGTTTTCCTCGACCCAGTTCTCCAAGTTTTTGAAGATCTCTATCTTTTCGGGTGGCATAGAATGCATTACTTGAACACGATGAACCTCGCTAGCAGGTATGAAAGGCTTGATGAGATTGTCAACCTCACTGCATAAGACAAGAGAACACCAATTAGCATCGGAGGACCAAGAACTTAACGGAGAGCCCGCATGGTCCAACGAACTTTCTATAATTTTTTTCAAGGGTCACGATTAAACAGTCGTGCATGCCGGGTCACTATTACAATGTAAACCTCTATTTATAGTTATTGATAGTTAAAGCTTATTTTCGTAGTCATAAAAAGCCGGGGGAAAAAAAAAAGTATCACTAATGCAAAAAAAAAAAAAAAACCCTCGAGTCCGCATAAAAAAAACATCATTGATGCATTTGATGGTATCATATTTCAATAAAAAAATCTACACATAATAGGCGAGTGTTAGTCAAATCTGCCCTAGCTAAAATTGTTTTTTTTTGGGTTTCTTTACAAGCTTTCGCGACACTGTGAATAAAATTACTCCCTCCATCTCATATTAATTCCAGATTTTTAAAATTTAGTAAAAGCATATAAATATGTTTGACATAGCTCTACGATTATGATTAAGCTGCAATATTCAAATATAAAAAGCTGGTACTGTCTACTTTCAAAAAAGCTGGAAAATCATATTTTATAAAACTTAGAGAGTATTAATTTCTACACTCTCCTAATTGATGAAAACATCCCTTTTTTTGTCTTTTAGCAGGTGAATTTACGGAATAGTCTAGCGGGTGAATTTACATAATAGTCCGACATTCCGTAAATTCACCCGCTAAAAGACAAAAGATGATGTTTGCATCAATTAGGGGAGTGTATAAATTAAATTCCAACTTAAAACCTAAAATCTTATCTGAAAAGCTTCAGAAGCTACCTGAATCAAGCTAGGTTTTTCACGGTTCACACTTATACATTAGTTCAAAACAAGGTACACATCTTAATGACAAATATCTCATCTGAAAGGCTTCAGAAGCTACCCAAATCAATCTAGGTTATTCACGATTAACACTTATACATTAGGTAAAAAAAAGGTATGCATCTTAATGACAAATATTAGAAAAACAGAGAGAGACAAAAATATCTATTGGTATCTTTATCGTACAGCTTCTCTTGGAGAACAATCAACACTTATCTAAAAAAAACAAGAGCTTATATGTTTAAAAAAGTGCGAACCTAGATATTCACCTCATGATTTGTTTTGATTTAGCTTGGCTCAAATTCTAAAAATTGTCTAGAACTCTAACAGACTATTCATTTATTTATTTTTTGTTCGCATTGCACACATTAGTGTATGAATTTTTTTTTAAAACATGTGACTGGTTGGTAGAGTTAGTAGAGTTAAGGTAATTTTTGAACACCATATTAACAATTTCTAGAGTCGCCACTGCTTCAAACTGATTTTGAAAAGCTAAAATCTCAAAAATCTACAAAACTAATTTCTCTTAAACACCCACAATAACCAATTTTTATCAGTATCTTTAAAAATTTTGATTAGATTATCAATGTCACCAACTTACCACTTATTCTCTTTATTGTAAATAATTTTAATCAACTATGAAGAGTAGCTTTTGGAAATTTACACATTTTTTATTATAATTTGTTAAAACGAAAAAATATTTTGAAACATCTCAAAATAGAATACATGACAAGCTATATAAGACGAAGGGACTAAAATTTAGCTGTAGTGCAAGAGGAAAGTGCGAAATGGGACTCACTCGGAGGCGGTACGGAGAACGGAAGCCACAACAAACTTGGAAGGTCTGAGAGCAAAAGAAGGATATTTTGGGGATTTAAAGGTGGTGATGGGATTCAGCTTCAAAGCCATCTTTTTTTGCTTCTTCCTTTCAAAGCTTCTCTTACTCAAGTTTTGTTTCCTCCACAAAAGTGAGAGAGAAACAGGGAGGGCCTAAAGACAAGTGTTTTTTTGGTAGGCAGCCGGCCACCATTTATAAGTGTTTTTTTTAGGCAGCCGGCCATCATTTATAAGTGTTTTTTTTAGGCAGCTGGCCATCATTTATAAGTGTTTTTTTTAGGCAGCTGGCCAGCAGCCGGCCACAATTTATAAGTGTTTTTTTTAGGCAGCCGGCCACCATTTATAAGTGTGTTTTTTAGGCAGCCGGCCATCATTTATAAGTGTTTTTTTTAGGCAGCTGGCCATCATTTATAAGTGTTTTTTTTAGGCAGCTGGCCAGCAGCCGGCCACAATTTATAAGTGTTTTTTTTAGGCAGCCGGCCACCATTTATAAGTGTGTTTTTTAGGCAGCCGGCCATCATTTATAAGTGTTTTTTTTAGGCAGCCGGCCGTCATTTATAAGTGTTTTTTTTAGGTAGCCGGCCACCATTTATTAGTTCTGAAAGAGAATCTTTTTAAGTTCAAATTGACATACATAAAAACTGGCCTGTAGGCAGGGACAACATCCATGTTGGGCCGAGCACGGCCGTCTGTGCTCGGCGATGAACTGCTCAAATTTGATCTGTAACGGACGGTTCGGATTTGTTTGGACAAGATGTGATCCGAGCCATCCATTGTCGAGCATGGACGGCTGAGATTGGACAACATAGATACTATCCTTTTAGGGACAACACCCACCCCGGATCCCTAGCAGTAGAGAGAATCTGTAGGGGTTCGGATATACCGAGCACCTGGCTCACATAAAGAGACACCTCTTTGTTGGTCACCGAGAGACTATCTTTGAGGGACTCTTCGGATGTATGATTCAACGTACGCACAAAAGACAAAGTGGGGCTTCGATCTGTCGTCTCGGATATTGCCGAGACCTATCCTACACTTGATAATTAGTGAGTTTTCAGAGTTAATATCAAAAGACCTCGGGCGTACCCGAAGGGTGACATAAACCGACTTTGTGATGCAAGAATGTGCCGAAAGACTGGATGCTGAGTTAGCAGAGCAATTAATGCTACATGTGCTCGTAACAAACCGTGATCATGACAAATGACGTCATCCGGACGCTTATGACACGCGTAACGATTGTACTGGAAGCATGTGCTCGCAATATATTCCTTCGGGCTTGTCATCGTGACGTCAGCTGAGCGGTTAAGTCAAGTGACGAGCACAGCTGTGCTTGGAGATCAAGTTAAGGCTAACCTATAAAAGGTATGCACAACTCTCCTCTCAAAACCCTAAATCTACATTTCATCTCTTGCCTCTATGAACTTGACCGTCGGAGTACCGTTCTGGACTCTACGGTCCAGTCCGGTGCCAACGGTGTGTTGAGTGTGCAGGCCTAGGCCCAGCTCGAGGGTGAAGGAAGCATCTTCATCGCTGATCGTCACCAGGAGGAACTACCAAAGAAAGAGGGCTCCACAATTGGCGACTCTGCTGGGGAACGAACGATTCGCTCTTCTCCGGCGTTCTTTTCTTCTCCTTGGAGAGTACTCTTCCTCCTTTCCTTAGTTCTCGTATGGCGATCGTTGAAGGTGACGGAGCCGCCGGTCCGGTGGCAGGAGCCAACCCCGGAGGTGGCTCTTGGGGGCCATTGTCACCCACCCCATTTCAGGCTTCACTCCGAGCCCAAATCCTCTGGATACTGTGCAGCAGATGCAAGAGCAAATGGCTGGCATGAAGGCCCAGATTGAAGCCTTGACAAAGAACAACCCACCGCCTTAGCCTCATGATCAGGGGCGTCGAGGCGACGACGCAAGGCGGCGGCTCAGACAACCCAACTTACTCACCACACCCAACGCCCTTCGGCCAAAGATCGTCTGGGCCAGCCGTTCATCGTTACTGACGCCTCGGGACGAGTGATTCCACCGAGGTAGCAAACGCGCTCTCCGAGAAGGCGTTCAGAAATTGTGCGTACAGAGCACACCACCCGGATGGGAGGACATTCTACTTCAAGCTCTCAGTCTACTACAGGGCGTTCGGGGTCCCGAGCCTCACGTCACAACGGCGAATACGACGTCAACCGTGAAAAGGCTCCGGTGCAACATGATACGGATGGCTGAGAAACCACCCGTAGCAGATCTGCAGGTCACAGTGACCGGCATGATGGTCGTCACCAGGAATGTGATGATCGCCATCAAGAGCCTGTTGACCGAGCAACTTATAGGAAAACCCACCACCGAGATCGGAGCCCTCGGCGACATCGAGATCACGCAAAGCAATACTTTCCTGAGTACGACATGGATGATACTGACGTTTATATTATCATTCGAGACCCACGTACCGGAGAGTCAAAATGATACCGAGCGGAGATAGATCCTCCTCAGGCCCGAAATTCTGGGAAAAGGAAGGAGCATATTGAGGAGCTTGGGGCGAGCGATGAGCGGCACAGGCTGAACGCCAAAAGGGCATACAATGCTGGCAAGGCCTACGAGGCCCCACGTTCGTCCGAGAAACCAATTGATTCAAGGCTTCGGAAAATTCAGGATTCACCATTCGTACGAGAAATCCAGGAAGCACAACTGCCGAAGAACTTCACCGTAACAAAGTTCACCAAGTACGACGCAAAATCAGATGTAGTAATGCACCTAGTGCATTACCGACAGCTCATGGGGCTCTACGACTACGATGAGGCAATGATGTGTAAGGCCTTCCACGTGAGCCTTCAGGGCCTCGGTTTAGTCTGGTTCAACCAGCTACAGCCTAACTCCATCAGCTCATTTGAGCAGCTAGAAGAAACCTTCACCGCTCGGTTCATCACAAATAGCACTCAGCCGAAGACCATTGACGCGCTCGTCGGTCTAAAACGACAATCTGGAGAAAAGTTGAGGGTCTACGCCGAGCGTTATTGGGAGATATATAACGCCATTGAAAATTGTGACCAGCAGATGGCTGCCACATCTTTCAAGTATGGCCTGGACGAAACTTCGGCAATCTTCGAAGAACTAATGCTAAACCCCCCGACAAACATGAGCCGGCTAATGGAGACCGTTGAAAAATTTGCTCAGTTGGAGGAGATCATATCTGAGAGAAAACTCTCAAGAACTACGGGAAATCACAAGGCAAGTACCGGTGATTACTGGGGAAAAAAACAAGTTAACACGGTCAAAACAGGGAATAGTAAGGGGTGGAAGAAGGACCGAGACTCGTGGAAGGAACGGGAACCGTTCAGGGAACGGGAACCGAAACCTAACGAGTTCGTCGCTATAACAACGATGTTCAACTTACCGCTTTACAAACTTATCAGAGCTATCTCTCGGGAACCTTGGTTCACCTGGCCGACCAACAAGCTGGGGACAGCCGAAGGCCAGCCAGATGACTGTAAGGTGAAATGCACTTATCACAATGAGCTGGGACACTACACCACTGCGTGCCAGCTTTTCAAGGAGTTCTTGGAAAGGCAGGTCACGCAGGGGCACTTGGACCAGTACATTGATCGACAGAGGACGGCTTGGACACAACAGCCCTGACAGAATAACCCTCCGGAAGAAGTAATTGTCCACGTGATCCATGGGGCTGCAACTAAAGAGAAAACTGCAGCACTTCGGGCAGTACCGAGCTCCTCCTCACAAGTTCTCACCATTGGAGGAAATGCCAAACGAAAGCTCTCGGACCGTGATGAGCAGTGGACTATCACATTCACTGAGGAGGATCTGAAGACTGTTCAGCTACCACACAGTGATGCTCTGGTAATTTCCATTTATATGGTAACTCCCAAAGTTAAGCGAGTGTTGGTAGACCAGGGGAGCTCTACGGAGATCCTATACTACTCTGCTTTCAAAGCACTGAACCTAAATCCGGACCATCTAATGCCGGCTGATTCCCCCCTCTTCGGATTCAACGGGGCTCCGGTCCGGCTGATGGGACGTATCACTCTTCCGGTGCAAGCAGGATCGAGAAACTTGCAAGTAGAATTTGTAGTCGTGGATGCACCGAGCCCTTACAACGCCATTCTCGGGTGAACTTGGTTACACAAAATGAAAGCCAACGCTTCCACCTATCACCAAGTTGTTCGGTTCATTGGTGCTGGAGGAAAGCAGGAGGACATCAAAGGTGAACAAATGATAGCAAGAAGGTGCCAAGTGAATGCAGTCCACATGAAGAAGAAAACGACTAAGGGAAAGAAGAAAAAAGAACCGAAACCAAGATTCATCGAAGACCGGAGGGTCCGGTCCTGGAAGATGTTGGGTTGCTAGCCGAGGAGAAGGTGGTCGAAGACCTGGTGACAATACCCATTAATGAAGAAGGAACCCGGTATTTTCTCCTTGGATCAATGTTAACGGCCTCAGAGAGAGAGCAACTGGTGGAATTCCTTAAAAGGAATACCGAGGTCTTTGCCTGGACACTGTATGAGATGCCGGGCATTGACCCTCAGTTCATCTCCCACTCACTCAATGTCGATCCTCTCCGAAAGCCCGTGGTCCAAAAACTGAGACGATCGTCTCCAGCACACTCAGACGCTGTTATAGTTGAGGTTGGGAGACTACTTGATGCCGGTGCTATCTGAGAGGTCCAATATCCGACATGGCTGGCCAACACCGTAGTAGTGCCAAAGAAGAATGGGAAGCTACGCGTTTGCGTAGACTATACCAATCTCAATGATGCTTGCCCGAAAGACTGCTTTCCACTACTACGGATTGACCAGTTAGTTGATGCTATGGCTGGACATGCTCGGCTCGGCATGATGGACGCTTACAGCGGATACCACCAAATAACAATGACGGTTGAAGACCAAGAAAAGACAGCTTTTATATCTCCCCGAGGGACATACTGCTACAAAGTTATGCCGTTCGGTCTGAAGAACGCTAGGGCTACTTACCAGCGCATGGTCACAAAAATGTTCGCCAAACAGCTCGGGGACACGATGGAAGCATACATTGATTACATGGTAGTCAAGAGCAAGCACGCTTCGGATCACTTGGAGCACTTTGCCGAAATTTTTGCAGTTATGAAGAAACACAAACTGCGCCTTAATGTCGAGAAGTGCGCATTTGGCGTCGGCTCTAGCAAATTCCTCGGATATATGGTTACTCGGAGGGGCATTGAGGCAGATCCAAAGCAAATATCTGCAATCCGAAACCTCAGACCTCCGAGCACCATCAAGGAAGTGCAAAGGCTCACGGGCATGGCCGCGACGCTTAATAGGTTTATCAGTCGATCTTCGGATCTGTGCCGACCTTTCTTCGAGTCCTTGAAAACAAGCAAAAGGAGTTTCCAATGGACCGAGGAATGAGACCGAGCGCTGGGCCAATTGAAGGAGTATCTCTCCAAAGCACCCCTCCTCATGATGCCCGTTGATCAGGAAGACCTCTACCTCTACCTCTCGGTGTCGGCTTACGTCGTGAGTTCGGTCCTTGTAAGGAAGGAAGGGGCTAGTTTTCAGCCCATCTACTATTCCAGCAAAACTTTGATACTCTCCGAGACAAGGTACCTCCCGCTAGAAAAGCTGGTTCTAGCTCTCGTGACGGCTAAAAGGAAATTGCTTCCTTACTTCCAAGCCCATACCATCATCGTGATCACCGAGTTCCCTTTGAAAACCGTGCTAAAAAAGGCCGACCTCTCAACTCGGATTTCAAAATGGAGCTTGGAGTTAGGAAACTTCGATATTCGGTATGAACCCCAAACAGCTATTAAGAGACAGGCTCTGGCGGATTTCATCGCCGAGTTGACACCTGAGCTCAGCAACAACCCCGAAATCAATGAGAAGTTACCAGAAGACTCTTCGGAGTGCTTGGTGGAAGCCGGGCCAAGTGAAATGATGAAAGGGACTCTGGCTATCGCCGAGAAACCTTCAAAAGAAAGACAAGGCAAGGTTTGGAGAATGTTCCAAGGAGAAGTATGGCGCTTGCACGTGGACGGAGCATCAAATAGCCGAGAAGCTGGCGCTGGGATTGTGCTCGTTTTCCCGGAAGGTACTATGCATGAAAATGCTCTTACCATTGGATTTCCGGCTTCAAACAACGAGGCAGAATATGAAGCGTTAATCTCTGGGTTGAAGATGGCAAAACATTTAGGCGCCGAGACAGTCCAAGTGTGCAGTGACTCACAGGTAATCGTAAATCAGATCAAGGATCAGTATAGCCTTAAAGACCCAAGAATGGTGAAATACTACGACAAGGTTTGGGAGTTGATAAGAGACATCGGTTCGGTAGAGGTTGATTGGGTTGGCCGAGAGCATAATGCTCACGCCGACGCCTTGGCCTCACTGACAACAGCTTGTAAAGCATCTCCCGTCCGAACCATCCAACTCGGAGAAATCGAATATCCAAGCATTGACATTGAAGTGAAAGAAGTCCTAGTCATAACCCTTGGACCAAGTTGGATGGATGAAATCTATGCTTATCTCAAGCACGAGAAGCTCCTAACAGATAAAAAAGAAGCCCATAGAATCAGGTGCAAGGCATCTTACTTCTATTTGGATCCAAACGATAGAATATACCAAAGGTCTTTCAAAGACCCTGACTTGAAGGTTGTCCATGATTCCCAAATAGAGAGCGTCCTTCGGGAGCTCCACGAAGGAAGCAGCGGATGCCACTCTAGCGGACGGTCCCTTGCCCACCGAGCTCTCACTCAAGGGTATTGGTGGCCAAAAATGAAGAAGACATCCGTAGAGTACGTCAAGAAGTGTGAGCAATGTCAAAAACACGTCTCTCATCTGAAGCAGCCAGCCGAAGCCTTACAGCCTATAACCAGCCCTTGGCCCTTTGCACAATGGGGACTTGACATAGTAGGAAAGCTCCCAACAGCTCCGGGTGGTTTCAAACATTTGATAACGACGACTGATTACTACACCAAATGGGTGGAGGCCGAACCCCTAATCACTATAACTGCTACCGACGTGGAGCGATTTCTTTGGAGGAACATTATCTCTCGCTTCGGTGTCCCTTATGCGATCATCTCGGATAACGGGACCCAGTTTGTCGCCGAAGCGATCGAGAAGCTCTGTAGGAAGCACAACGTCCGGATCTTCCATTCTTCGATGTCATACCCACAGGGAAATGGGCAAGCCGAGGCGTCAAACAAAACAATCTCGGCTGGGATCAAGCGACACCTCATTTTGAAGAGGGGAAAGTGGGCCGAGGAACTCCCAAAAGTTCTCTAGGGCTATCGGACCACACCCCGACGCTCAACAGGCCGAACTCCATTCTCTATGGCTTACGACATGGAAGCTGTTCTCCCCCTAGCCACCCTAATCCCAACAGCTCGGACAGAAAACTTGGATGTGCCAACCAATGATGAGGCCATGGACAGGGAGCTCAACCAAGCCGAAGAGCTCAGGGAAGAAGCACACTTGAAACATGCCTCCTATCAGCAAGAAGTCGCTAGGGGATATAACAAAAATGTCCGGATGAGGCCCTTCAATGTTGACGATCTAGTCCTTCGGGAAATTTTCTAAAAATCTAAAAAGGTTAAGTTCAAACCGAACTATGAGGGTCCCTTCCGTGTGATTGCAAAGGCCGGACATGGATCCTACAAACTAGCAGAGATGGATGGCACACCTATCGGCAATCCCTGGAATGCAACCAAGCTTAGGAAGTTTTATGCTTAGTGAAAATTTCGTTAGAAGCAAATATATTTGGGCTGCCTGTTTTGCCCCTCTGCTCTTTCTGCTCATAATGTTCGGATGATCAATGAAGAAAGAAAATTTCACAACTGTTGCTTATATAAAATTACTTTGATGAATTCATCCTGACGGTTAGGCGTTTCTACTGACACCTCGAAAATAACTTAGGCCTGATACCAAGCCATTGGAAAATTTTTTCAGAGTTGGAAAATTTTTATTTCATTTCCTGTTGCTTCGGTTCAAATCCGAGCAATTGTTCCTCTGATTCGTCCCGAGCAGGGGCTATCAGTGGAAATTTTTTCTAGAGTTGGAAAATTTTCATTTCATTTCCTGTTGCTTCGGTTCAAATCCGAGCAACCGTTCCTCTGATTCGTCCCGAGCAGGGGCTATCAGTGGAAAATTCTTCCAGAATTGGAAAATTTTCATTTCCTGTTGCTTCGGTTCAAATCCAAACAACTGTTCCTCTGACTCTTCTCGAGCAGGGGCTATCAGTGGAAATTTATTTCCCAAAAGTTGGAAAAAGTTTCTAGGTATCAAATTTTTTTTTCTCCAAGTATGAAAGTTGGATCATATCAACCGTCACATTACTTTAGCTCAAAACCGAGCAAACGTTCTCTCTATTCTGTCCCAAAGTAGAGGCTATCACATACAAACAGTCAAGCATATAAAACGTAAGATATAAACATTCATTCATAACGAAAACATCCACACTTCACGAAAACTTAAGATCCAAAACCTTCACCACTCGGTGAAACTGGAGCATGGCGGGGTGGTACTTGTTCGGTGCCATCTCCTTGTCAAACCTGTTTTAAATGTTACATACCCCTGGTACGGCAAAATCCAACTGTTCGGAGCCGTCCAGACAAAACATTGAAAATTAAAAACATAATTTTTGAAATCCCTATCCTAGGGTGTTATGTTGATAGCTTCATTTGTTGGGCCCTCGGTCGAGGTCCCCTCCATTGAAGTCTTATCAGCAGATGTCTTATCAGAAGGAATCCCATCGGCAGACTTCTCGGTCTCGGGAGAGCCAATATCATTTTCGTCCTCACCATCCATTTCTTCGGCAACAGGGAGTCGGGCATTTCTGGCACTTCCCTCTTAGGGTCTTCGGTAGGGACCCCAAAGACATCACAACAATAGACGTAACCCTTACCGAAGCCCTTTTGCTCGCCCTTCTTCACGAGCCCGAGAATGTCACTAGCATATGCCTCTCCGGCTTCAGTGAATCCTGCACTGTGAGCCTCCTATCTAGCCTCCTCTGGCGCCTTCTGATGCTCGGATTTTACTTGCTCCAGTCGTCGGTCAGACCACTCCCTCCATTCAGCAAGTTCCTTCTTCAACCTCTCATTCCCAGCCCGGAGCTCTTCGGCGCGGGATTCAGCAGTCTGCACTTTCTCCAGAGCAGCGTCCACTCGGCTCTTATATTTCTTGGCTGCACCATTAAGCTCCAGCACTTGATCGTGCAGCCTCAGCATGGTTGCCCGGTCTGCAAATACAAAAGTAAAGCAAAATTAGTAAGCAGATATACTAAGTATAAAATCCAGGAGTTCGGATCTGAAGGCTTACTTGCACTATCAAGGATGAGCAATGGAAGAGATTGTCTTCCAATTTACCCGGAACCATGGCCATATCATTCTTCAGAGCAAGAGCAGAGAGGAGGCCCAGACCAAGACGAGAGTCGGCATGGACACTGTCGGTATTCATAATGCTCCTTCCCTTGGCATTAATTAAAGCTGGAGACCAAGGCCTTGTCAACACTTCAATATCCGAGCCCTTTTGGCCAGGCTGGTTAACCCCTCCGATCAGCCCTTCAGTGTCCCCCAGAAGCAAAGTGTCATCTCTCGACTTTTTAGCCGGTCTCTCATCCTTGGAAATGGAAATCCGGCTTCGTCCAACGGTTGGATCCTTTCCGAGAGCAGACCCCGTGCTCAGTTTATCCTTTCTCTTCGAGGGGGCCTTCTTGCTTTTAGCTGCAATTTCGGCTAGCTTCGCTGCAAGGTCGATCTTCGGCGACATCTCTTCTTCTCGTGCTAAGGGGTTGGGAGAAGTGCGGTCTACGGGAATTCTTTCCTTACCTCGGAGTGTGTCGACCGGTTGACCCTCAAGATGAGACCTCTTCTGTTCAGATATTAAGGTCGGAGCAACAGAGCTTTCGGTGACACCTTTCGATTTTCTCGGCTTCCGAGCTTTCTTTGGTTTCTTTTTCAACCAACACCTATAGGTCGGCCTGTAATTGAGTAGGTCGTGGGCAAAACATCCGGTGCACTTGTACAGCTGGTGCGCTCTTACTGGATTGGCAGTCTTCTTCAATCGCTGAGTAATGGGAGAGGGGCTTAGAAAACACAAACAACAGGCAATAAGTCACAATAGCTAAATCATAAAAAGTGCAAGTGCATAGAGGGATGAAGATATTAACTGCGATTCCCCCGAAGGGACGGGACCGGAAAGGGATCTTCAGAAATCGGAAGGCAATAGTTGCCCAAAACTACAACAAGGTGTTCGGAAAAGCGATCGGAGTCCGGAAGATGCTCAACTATTTGCTTCTTCCTTGGTCTAGTCATCAGGAAGTAACGGCCAAATCTGGGGTTCTGAGACATTGCGTAGAGTTCAAAGAGGTCCCATACCCGAAGATCTAAATTATCTCTGAGTTTCAACTCATATGCAGAATTAATCACCCGGTAGCTGTTAATGGTCAATTGGTCGGGGGATAAAAAGTAGGTGTTTAAAATGGCTCTGATAAACGTGTTCACGGGGAACCTTACCCCACCCTCCGTGATTGCCATCAATGGAACAATCAGGTGATTTGGTCCATAATTCGGGGGCGCGCCCTTCGGGTGTAATGTCACCGATACTCCTCGGGAATGTCGTATTTTTCCACAAACTTATTATATCCAATGTCCCCATTGGTGAAATAATGAAGGTAGGGATACGAGGGATCTTTCTTCTTGCTACCTGACGCCCCACCAGAGGACTCAGCCTTTCCGGACTCTACCAAACTGAGTTCGGCTAAGATTTCTTGTTCTACCTCATTCGCAGCATCGGCGTCCTAATCGGTACCGACACTGGTAGTAGGGTCGGTGCTAGTAGTCGTCCCGATAACGGATGGCCCCAATCCTGAACGGTCTTCGGATTCCGTGGCATCGCTGTCATCTAGGAAGCCATCTGAATCATCCCCTTCCTCCTCTATGTCAATGGGCTCCTCAGTAACCTCGGGGTCGGGGTTCGGAGGAATGGATTGAAGGGGCCTCTCGTCTACAGGTTTATTGAAATCGTAATCCATCGATACGATCTCTCGGCAAGGGTTCTGCCGAACACTATATTTATGAAAAAGGCGAGCAATGTAGGAAGCAGCGGTGCTGAAAATCTCGGATCCTGAGGAGATCTCAACGACTGGTGGCGCCAGACCTAACAAAAAGAATGCATGGTGAAAGACCATTAGCTATATGCAGTGGGTCCCAAAACCAATGCCGAACAACCTATTCCTCGGCGGCCCACCAGACATTTGAGATCTCAGACTAACATCAAGTGCACAAGTGAAGTGACATCCCTCGGCGCCCGTGGCCGAGGGGAGGGAAGATCTATGCCCTAGGCCTTTCGGCATCATCTTCAACCTCATGAGCAGGTTGAAGATGACTGTTCATCTTCGAAGACACAAACCCAGAAAACGCAGAGGAAAAAAAAACTTGACGAAAATACGAGAAAACAAGCAAAAAAGTGCAGAAACAAAGTTGGGAGAAGGTTTTACCTAGAGATCTGAAGAAAACGAGAAGCAATGACCTCGATCCACGTGCAAAATCAAAGGATCGTAGAGAGAGAAGCTCTGGAAAATGTTATCCTCTCTCCCGTTGCCCTATTTATAGGAGGGGACGAACTTCGAAAATTAATGAACTTGGGCGGGAAATCCATACGATCATAGCGTAGAACTCGGATCGGCGTGTGCTCGGCCGTCGGATGCGTGACACGTGTCCAAAAGGACAGTGCACCGTAGCAGCCCTCCCCCGATACGTCAGTAATACGGCGCGATGTGACTACAGCTGTCACATTGCTGCAAAAACCCTACTTGTAGGGAACACGTGGCAGGCCCCGGATGGACAAGAAGTCGGCGAAGACAGAGAATCTAATAATGAGCCTTATCACGAAGTATGGGGCTCGGACCGGACCCTGCTCGGCTCCCGAGTACTCGACCCCTCCGGTGGAACGTAAACCACACGGAGAAATCGAGGGGCTATTGTAGGGGTCCAGATATACCGAGCACCTGACTCACATAAAGAGACACCTCTTTGTTGGTCACCAAGAGACTATCTTTGGGGGACTCTTCGGATGTATGATTCAACGTACGCACAAAAGACAAAGTGGGGCTTCGATCTGTCGTCTCGGATATTGCCGAGACCTATCCTACACTTGATTATTAGTGAGTTTTCAGAGTTAATATCAAAAGACCTCGGGGCGTACCCGAAGGGTGACATAAACCGACTTTGTGATGCAAGAATGTGCCAAAAGACTTGATGCTGAGTCAGCAGAGCAATTAATGCTACATGTGCTCGTAACAAACCGTGATCATGACAAATGACGTCATCCGGATGCTTATGACACGCGTAACGATTGTATTGGAAGCATGTGCTCACAATATATTCCTTCGGGCTCGTCATCGTGACGTCAGCTGAGCGGTTAAGTCACGTGACGAGCACAGCTGTACTTGGAGATCAAGTCAAGGCTCACCTATAAAAGGTAAACTTCATCATCTAGAAATGGTATGCACAACTCTCCTCTCAAAACCCTAAATCTACATTTCATCTCTTGTCTCTACTAACTTGATCGTCGGAGTACCGTTCTGGACTCTACGGTCCAGTCCGATGCTAACGGTGTGTTGAGTGTGCATGCTTAGGCCCAGCTCGAGGGTGAGGGAATCATCTTCATCGCTGATCGTCACCAGGAGGAACTACCAGAGAAAGAGGGCTCCACAGAATCTTTTTTGGTTCTCTTCTTATTTTTGATAGAAAATCTTCCCATAAATACTAAAAGAGAATTGCACGTGGAAAGCATACGTGATAGAAAGCAAAACTAGTGTTGCACGTGCAACCCATACGTGATGGAAAACCACTGCTGCTGGCCTATTAACCATGAGAAAATATTCTTTTCATCGCCGGCGGAAATAACTTATTCTCGTTACTCTCCATCTTGTTTAGCAATCAAATTTTTGCATTGACCAATTCCAAGTCCACAACGCTCTGTCCCTCTGAATTACTAATAATAAATAGGGAGTAGAAAACAACATCGTGTATTACTTCACTTTCATGGTTTTTTTTTTCTTTTTGAAAAAAGTATAATAACGTAAAAGCTGAATACAAACAAAAAGATTCCGTGTTGTGAAATTTTAATGTACTCGCAAGCGCACGAATCGTATTGAAGTATAGCAATGCAAGTGCGAGGTCGAACCCACAAGGACTTATAATTTTTATAGGAAAACTAGATAATCCAAAATTGATTAAACCCTAACCTAGTTCCAAAAGGTTGTGTTTGGTTGGAAAACTAAAAATAAAATAAAATAATGACAAAACAAATAATTAAACTAACACGGAAAAATAATGGAGATTAACTGTTGAGTAAAGTAACTAAGGTTTCGGAATCCACACCCATAAACATTTATCAATTAATCTTATGCAATGATTTTTCTTTGATTTATACACAATGATTTTAGAAGCTAATCTTATCACCGTGGAAAATATTACTATACGCACTCTCTTTTTAACGAAAATATGTTCTCGCTCTGCTTCAAAAGTTTAAGCCAAAATCATCCACTGTATCCGTGGAAACAAATCACAATGGATACCCTGTACTTAAATATCAACTTTAATACGCCAAGCAATTCGATTATTATGCAGATATCAAATCATGGAAAAAACCCATACATACCGATTGAATCCATATCCGAGTTTCATGCATAATAAATAATTGAGTCGAGAACATTGGACAATTAAACACGAGTAGGAAAAATCACATGAATAAAATCAATTAACAATATTTATGAGGTTTCATCCTCAACCCTAGTTTAAAAGTTTAGCCTAACATAGATAAAAATAAAGCCTTACAAAAAAAATCTCCTTTGCTCATCTTGTTCTCCAGTCGTGAACTCCGGTATGTCAAGATGGTGCAGCCGTTTGGAATTCTCCCCAGCCGAATAAGTCTTATTGCGTGATTTTCTTCAAAAGCCGAAATCTCCCTTGTTTATACTTGCTGGCCGAATTTCTTCAAAAAAGGAAGGGAGTTACTTTCCTAACTCCATGCTAATGCTGACCTACCAATCAAATCTTCTCTTGATCTCCATGTGATCTTGCCAAACAAATCCTTATTCTCGCCAAAAATGAATCATCAAAATAGATCCACACCAAATACTCCTTTTATAATATTCCCATTTTCCATCTTCAGTGTACCCATTATTTAGAGTAACTTTGTCAGTTCCATCTTTAAATTTCGGCAATGTTGATTTGCGGGTCCACGTCTACATACATAAGTCAACTTATTTATCTTTTCCTGCAAAATAAATTATTCAATGTAATTGAGTAAAAAGATAATAATATTATCTAATTAAGCACGATAAAAGGACTAACAATATACGATATATGGATTCTATGTGTCAATATTTTGGGCTCATCATTCCGCATCAACACCGAATTACGAATCATTCACTTCCAAAACAAAGGAAATATAACGTCAAACTGTGCAAATTAGATTTCTGCTATCTGTATCTATTTCGGTATGTAAATGTCGAAATACATCATATCTTTTGACAAGCTAAAGTCGCCAAAATATGGTGTATTTCGAAATACATCATAGGGTGCGTTTCATTAAAAAAGTGAGTGCGAAAATCATTACCCTTTAAGGTACTTCTCGTTCTACAAAGTGAATTATTGGGCTTTTAGAATTTTCACGCTTTACGAGACAGATCATTCTCCTCACGAAAATCAACCCAAAAAACCAAAAAAACAAAGCCAAAAGCTTAGTGGAACGGTAAAATATTGCGTAAAGTATACATTTGCCCCTTAAACTATACAATTTATTTATTTTTTACTTCATTCTTAAACTATCAATTGAACACGCATGTCCCTTGAATTATCAAACTGTTACATAATCAGGTCAATCCAGGACTCCCGTCCATGGAAAGTTGAGAAATTGACCTTTTGTCGCCAAAAGAATGGTAGTTTCAATTTTAACCCCAAAAGGGGGCCAACTATGAAAGAAAACCCAGAAGCCTCCGCCATTATCGATCGGAAAATAAAGAGAGGGAGAGAGACAGTGGGTTTTATTGTACAAGTGAGCTAAGAAAAAAAATTTGAGCTAGTCCAAACAGAATCTAACAGTAATAGTAACACTATACTATAGTACCGCAGCAACTCAAATTTGATTTTGCCATCGATTTGAACTCCACGAATTCTGAGAGCAAATCCAATGCAATTGTCAAAATGGCTATAGCCATTGCTATATTTTGGCACCAAAAAGTGGTTTTTGGTGCTAAAATAGAACCCAGGCTCCAGTGCTTGGTTCTATTTTAGCACCAAACAGTTCCAAATTTAACTAACTTTCCCACCACCTCACTTTTAATTACGTTTTCATCCCGAATTCAACTATGTACGTTATTTTCAACCCCGTTGTGATCTAATTTTTTAACCTTCATTCCGAATTATTTTTTAATTACGGTGTTTTTTTTTTTTGTCCTCTACTGTTTCAACTACCATTCTACCCAGATATTTTCTCATCTTTCTCACCTAGCTTTCACATCTAACTTTCTAACCTAACTTTCTCACCTAATTTTTTCATCTAACATTCTACTCAAATTTTTCTATAAATACACAATTTGTCTAAAAATATCACACCACACTCATCTGCCAAATAGATTTTTCTTTCCAAACTAATATCATGAGCAACTTAAGCAAAAGGGTGCTGCAGGGAGATTTCGACGGAGATTCCTCCGATGAGACATATTACCAGCTTCGCAATGATCTTATTGAACACCTCTGGGCCGTTCGAGGAGAGGAAGCATGATCTTAGATTAATTGTACTTTTAATGTTGTAATACGTTTCCCGTGTTGTGGAAATTAGCTAAATAATTTTAGTTTCAGTGTTGTAATACGTTTCCCGTGTTGTGGAAATTAGCTAAATAAAATGCATTTCATTAACCAATTTCAAAGCATTACATTAATAGATTAAAAAAATTACATTAATAGATTAAAAAAAAAACAAGAAGAGAGGGTACATTTAAAAAAAAAAAAAAACAACTACAATAATTAATTACCGTTGGAATGAAAAGAAAAAAATCAATTCCAGGAGGAACCAATTCCAGATCTAGAAATTGGGGATGGGGAAAAACCCATTGAAGTTGATCTCTCTCTCTCAGACTTCGGTCTCTCTCTCTCTCTCTCTCTCACACACACACACACACTCACAAACACCCATGGAAGTTGAGGGTTTTCCACACACACACACACACACACTCACAAACACCCATGGAAGTTGAGGGTTTTCCCGTCTGGAAGAAATCACCATTGATTCCGGTCACCATTGATTCCGGCGAAGGCCATGGAAGTTGAGGGTTTTTCAGTGGAAGAAATCACCATTGATTTAGGTATGTGTTTCCCACCCATTTTTCTGGTATTTGGCAGTTGGATTATGACGTGGCAAGGATGGCTATAGCCATCCTTGGTGCTAAATATAGAACCAAGTATAGTTTTGTGCCATTTTACAACCAAGTATAGCACTGCACTGGATTTAGGTTTTTTGAGTCTGGTGTCAAATTATGAGTATAGAACCAAGTATAGCTCTTGCATTGGATTTGCTCTGATGCAGTTCTCAGGAAAACTCCGGCTACGTACGCCATTGTTAAATTCTTCGCTCAATAGTCAGTTCACTTTTTAATTGTTTTCTTAGAATTTTTTTAATCAGTTCACTTTTTCATTGTTTTTTTAGAATTTTTTGAATCAGTTCACATTCCTTTTTTTTTTTTGGCGTCAAATGGATCAATTTCTCAACTTTCCGTCCAAAACATGGATGGGAGTCATGGATTGGCCTTATTATGTAACGGTTTGATAGTTCAAGGGGCATGCGGGTAATGGTTTGATAGTTTAAAGGGTGTATGCTTGTTCAATTGAGAGTTCAAGGACGAAGTAAAAAAAAAAAAAATCGAATCGTTTAAGGGGCAAATATATATTTTATCCCTAAAAAATTAAATACGATGAAATATGATTATCAAACTCGCGTAATTATTTATCAAGTTCCCCAAACAGGATGGTGATTTAATTTTCTCATTGAGTTTTAGTTACTGAATTCAGTTATCAAACAACCCTGGGTAATAACCAATATTTTAGAGCAAAGATGATATTTGGATATACTCAAAAACGAAAAAGCAAATGCCCTCCAAATGGGTTATGTGGATGGACCTTTTAGCTATAAAGTTTCCCAATTTCGTTGCAAATGGTTGTTTTCACTTTCAATTGAACAAATTTTGATTCGGTTATCAAAAAAGTCAAAAGAAAAATATGGACCAAACTTGATGTACGTTTAAAAATGAAATAATTAATTATTATATGTTTGGCCGATTTTTTTGTATTCAGTGGATTTTTTTTAGTGGATTTTTATTTTTTATTTTTAGTCATGATCGATCTTTTATTTATAAATTCTTCTCTTCAAGACGTACACAAAAAAATTTAAACAAATGGTTGAGTTGTTTAAGCTAATAATATGTGCCTTTTGGGTGTTTAAAATGAGAAATGAGAAAAGTGAACTTTTCAGCCATTTCCAACATAGCTTAAGTAAAAAAATCAGTGTTGTCTTTCCTGATAAAAACCATTTCTTATGTGGTTATTACTCAATACTCATAAAGAAGATAACATATACTTATAAAGTAATTTGATTTCCTATTGCTACGTTTGTATTTGCTTGTAAAAAGCTCATTTAAGCCTGTTTTATAAAATTGATTTATTAACAGAACTAACTTATTCGCTTTACGAGACGATGAGATCGTTTTGTTAGAGCATCTCCAATGGTATATTATATGTATTGCTATAGCTATATTATAGCATGTAGCTCTACATTTCCGTCTTCAATTGTGAGATAAAACACATGTTATATTTGCTTATAGCTATATGTTGTGCCAAATATAACACAAGTTATAACTATTGTTATAATTTAGCACACTCGTTTGTTTTTACTTATCGCATCATAGGATTCACAAATGGTAATTCAAATTGACATTTTTTGAAGAAAAATAGAAGTACCAGCACTTGCATCATTGAAGCAATATTGCTTCCAAATTGTAGCTCCATTGTTGGAGATGCTTACGCAAGCAAACTAAGCTTGAATATCTTGTTGAAGCTTGTTAAATTCTCGAACAAACTACCGTTAGGCTCGCTCCACTCATGATGTCTGAAAATACATTCTATTCGAGATAGGTTTGTGTTCGGCTCAATTAAAGCTCGTTTGAGATAAATTTGCCTCACATACAAGCCAAGCTTAGAGTCCCCATTGGCCCGTGTAAGGGCCAATGCGGGTCCTTTTAACAAACTGTTCAATTTGTACAATTCATTCAAAGCTTCAATTCTACAAAAGCTCATGTTCATCCCATATCGATTGATATTGTAATGATCCACTATATTATCCGCTTTAGTCGCCCAATCTCCTTGAACTTCCCAAAAGGTCACCCATCCCTGGATTGCTCTAGGGTGAGCACACTTAACTGTGAATACCAATGAGCTTTGATGCTTGCACAGCTTTAAAAGGCTTTATGCAAGTTAGGGCATGATCTATTCTCTTATATTATATAACTCCGTTGCATCCAGGTGAGTCCTAGGTTGTCACAGATATGTTTTCGGAACACATTTTCCTTGAGAAAAATAAATTAAGATGAATTTGATCTAGTGTCATTAGTCTGTTTTTATCAATAGAAATGTTTTCCAAAAATGTATTGATCGATAACCGATGAACATGATTTCTACCAAGGTTGCAATTCTCAACGAGTGCTACAAAGTGGACAGTTTAGATCATGAAAACGGACCTTGCACGGGCCTGAAATGGGCCAACTGCACGATGCAGTTGAGATGGACTAAGAGAGAACACTAAAGATTTCGAATACTGAATAGCATTGCATTCAGAAGAAATTAAGAATCATAACAAACGTAATTACTACCAATATCTTTTCCATACTCTTATGAGCTTCCCAATCTCATCTACACTGTTCTCCCCGGTGCCCAAGAATACACTCCGGGAGGCAGCGCGCCATTTGTCAGCAAATTTTGTGGCACCACCCCGTAAATCTCCGCCATGTCGACGCGGTGGTGGTGGTGCTGTCGTCCAGCCCCCACCGCCACTGGCGACCCATCATCTTCATCCAACGGCAACCGATCAAAAGTGGCATTCATAAACGACGATGCCATGATCACCACGGGACCCGAGGCAACGAGCGCACCCGCCACGCTCCCACCCACAACCTGGCCCTGTGCCCCGGCCAGGTAAACGGTTAGTCCCGTGACCCCCGGGGGCGCAGGCGGCGGCAGGATCGATCCGAGAAGGGAGAGAATCTCGAAACGACCATGGAGGGTGACAGTGGCCCCTGCTGTCGCCGGCTGACGCAAGGTCACATTCGTGACGCAGCCGGTGGCGCTTAACACGCATACGCCACGTTGTTTCCTTCTAGCAAAGTTAAGTAAGCTCTCACTTATGTCACATCCGGAGCCCACCTCCATTGCGTGGGCTCGGAGCGCGTTTGGGCTATCCCGGGTTATGATAATGGGCTGCTTGGGCTTGTTCTTGGAACCCGCGGGCCTGCCGCGAGGCCTCCGAATGGTTTCTCTTTCTCCTTGCTCAGCTGTTGGCATTGTTGAGTTGGTTTCCATTTTGAACCCAACTCAGAAAGAGGAAGAATCACTACAGCTCTGAACTGGGGAATGAGGTTTAAGTAAGGGGGATTGGGGATATAAATTTATGAGGAAAAATCAAAGGAATGATTTGAGAAGTAGGAGATGGTTAAGTGAAACCAACCTGTAAATTAAAAAGCCTAAGCCAGCCTCCAAACTTTCAACTGACTTTTTCTCTCATGTCAATTGCCTTTCCCAACAATATTCTATATCTGCATACAAATAATGACCTCATGAATTGTTTGCGGTAAATTATGACTCCCACCAGCAAGCAGTTCCTGATCAGAGGTAAAAATCAAATGATAAGATGAAGGGAATAATTTTAGTATGAACTAAGCCAGAATTGACTGTTGACAGAAACAAAGGCACAACAACCTGGCAAGACTTACAGGAACATGACTGCCCTAAAGAGCTCAAATAATAAACCACCAGCAACCCTTACAGGAACCTGTACAGATAGTGATCATCATTTTGCATTATAGATGAACAATCCCTACTAAGGTCAATACAATAATTGGGAACCAAAGAGGATGTTTCTGTGAAGCAAAGTTCCACACTGTCTAGGTGCTAAAGCAATATGAAGTATATATGTGTTAGGGCACGCTCACTTCATGTGATAGCTTTTGGGGTTGAGTTCTACCCAAAGACCGTATAACATGGTATCAAATCTAGGTACCAGAGATGGGTAGGGTGCGTGTCTCTTGCCTGCCTGTGGTAGGTACTTCCGAGTGAGCACGCTACGTGTGAGGGAGGGTGTGAAGCGAAGTCCCACATCGTCTGGGTACCAAAGCAATATTAAGTATATAAGCGTAAGGTCACCCTCACTTCATGAGCTAGCTTTGGGGGTTGAGTTCTACCCAAAACCATGTAACAGTTTCATTGAGAGAATACTATCCCAACTAACCAAAAGAGTTGAGTGAGAAAATATCAAGAAGAAACACCTAGAGCATCATGCTTGGTAACTAAAAGGTTAATTACTTGCTACACGGTTGAATTTTTCAAGAAAGGAGTAACTACCATCTTCCGCTATTTCATCTGTCAATTTTCTTTGCTAAGTCCTTATGCACTTCCTTCCCTAAATATAGAAGGAAACTGAATTCTGTTGACTAATGTTTGTCATGTTTTACACAAGTTAATAAATATAAGCACCCCTATGGCAAACAATTGGTCCGAGGTTAAATGATGTATCTCCTATTGCTCTAAAAAGGTGGACAAGCAGTTCACATTTTTTGTGTCCACTACTTAATTCATCATTGTAAACTTTTCTAAATCCCCTCCCACATTCCTTTTTTATTTTACTCAGCCATCTATTTGATTTTCCTTTCACCTGTTTTCTTCCACGTTATGCTAACTTCTAAACATAGATCAAACATAAAACGAAACCAAAGGAAATGTTTTCTTTGCAATTCCTGCATGAAATGGCACTAATATGCGGAAGAAAAATAAAGTACCTCATAAAGAAGGTGCTTCATGTGCTCACTTATCAGCTTACTTTCATCTCGTAAAGCAACACTAATAGCAGGATGTAACCACTGAGCATTACTTAACCAACTGTTGACAAATGGATGGCCTGCCATTACATGACACCACCATGTTGGCCCTTTAGGCTGTTCCTAATATGGAGCTGCAACATCTGCAACAGTAATATCATCTCCATCTTCTGTTAAATCGGCAGTCTACGAGGCCCAGCCCGCATCAACTTGCACTAACTGGACAAGTTCGGTTATTCTAGCCCAACCATTTGGTACCCAATAACTTCCAGGAGACCTTTCCCTGACTTGGGAACACGGTAAATGAGATAATCCTGCTTATAACTATCGTAATCCTACTTATTAAAGTTGTCATCCAATTTATCCATCTCATCGGCTCCAGGTTCTTTTGTGGGTGAGAAATCTACAAAGTTATTTTCATAAAACTTGCGGAGCTAAAGAATTTGATGGTTTACATCCAGGTGTTTGCTTCTTTGATGACTCAAGAGAAACTTTTTGAAAAGACTGGGTCGAACCAGATTTTGGACCTATTGTCTTCTTACGGACTTGAGCAAATTCGAAAGCACATATAAGTCCACCGGTCCACAACTCACAACCCATAAGATATCTGAGTTGAATTGTTGTTTCCAATTCTCTTGTTTCTTCGGATTGTTACTCATGGGAGCTGAATCGCCATCACCCAAGGCCATCCTACTCATGTTTTATTTCCATCAGACCAAACCAAGTAAATATATCTGAGGGATCTTCAATTAGCAGGCTGGAAGCTCAAAAATCAAAATTGAATGTGTTTTACAACTGAGATATCAAGATAGCTCTTCATGACAAACCAAGCAAAAATAGAAATTATTTAAGTTACTAAAATATCATAGAAATATATTAGGTCTAAATGGAATGTTATCTGATGTTATGTGATAGAGAAACTCCTTGTCTTGGAGTCTGCCAAAACCCAAAGGTTTTTTGATAATCAAGCACACAACATAAAACCAAAAAAAAAAAAAAGCATATAAGTCTACCTGTCTATCAGTGGCAAATAAGAAAAATTAAAATCAACACTAAAAATGCTTTTTTTTTTTCTTAGCTTTTTATTCTTTGCAATCTTCAAAGTTAGTAAAAACCCTGCCTTGAAGACGGGAAAACCTCAGTGCACGGCACCTCATAAGAAACAGAAATAATCGTAAGTCAAAAGGACATTTTGCCTCTCTACTTCTCCCAGTCAGGCCAAAACCGTACATCATTATGTTTGGCCATGGTTATCACTGGCTCACAGCTGGGCCAAAACAATAAAAACTAACACATTAGTTTATGCAACATAAGCAGATGATACATCATATGATCAATAACACCTTATACTTTTGATATCAAAATATTGAAAGTGGAAACCAGATTCACTGCAAACAAAGCACATTTATCTAAGGTACCGTAAAACAGGGCCTAACCAAGAGTATGAAAAGCCATAATAGAACTTTCTGAAGGCATATGAAGCACTGTAGGTGGTTGCATTATCACTTCGGTAAATGGAAAAGCCATAATAGAACTTTCTGAAGGAATATGCAATTACTGTGTTGAGTTGGAGTCAATCACATTGATTTTCAAATTGTCCTATCTTTTCCCTCTTTCAAATGCTTTATAGGTACTTGAAATAGGTTGTTTGGGTAAGTTACAAACTTTTCATTTTGACCTTTCAAAATGGACACTATGCAACATTCGAAAATAGAATACAAGACCAGAATTATGGCACAAAGATTAAGTTTATGTATCATCATAGTTTAAGGCCATGAACTGGCACGTTGGACCATGTTAGAAGAGTTCAATAAATTCAAAGAAACAAATCCATACGGGCTTTCAAAGACAAATTCTAGAGCAAATAGAAATACCACATGTCAATGTTTATTACTTCTTTCCGATGCAAAAAAAAAAAAAGAAAAAAAAAGGTTGTTACTTCTTGAATAAATGTCTAATTGTCTATAATATGTTACGAACTAGCAATGCTCCAGTGTGCACACCAATCTCAAGGGACAAGTGGAGCCTTCAGCACAAAACAAGAAGAAATTAGTTGTAGCTGCTAGTCAGGCAGTTCAAGTTAGTAAGGAAGGTGATGTCAGTAGCAATTAGTTGAGAGGGTATACATTAGGTGGGAAAGTTAGTTTGACAGCGGCGTGTATAAAGGCTAGTAGGGGAGATGAGGGAATCCATTCTGGTATTGTAAAAGCTTGAGAGTAGTTAATGGATGAGGGTTTCGTTAGTGTTTAATTCATTCCCATTCCACTATGATTCGGCCCTAACATCATCCAGAGCTGGAGCAGACAGCCATGGGGGAAAAGAAGCAAGTTTAATACAATCTAGAATAACCAGGTCACAATCCGCATATATTCTATAACGATTAAGTGCTTGAACAACTTACTTCGCATCGCCTCCCACTATGATCCAAGTAAAATTCCAGTCCAATGCTGTCTCTAACGCATGATGGAAAACAATGGCCTCAACTGTGAGTGGGGAAAAGGATCCAGGAAAAGACTCCATAGCAGCCCCACTAATCAAGCCCTCTGCATTGCGTACAACCACGCCTACAACTCCAATTCCATTCCGCATATCGACGGCACCATTAAGTTTAAAAAAATTAACTTTTAGAACTCCAAACGGGGTAGTCTCCAAACCTGCTCAAAGCAGACTGTGTGTGTGTGTGTATAATAGCAACAGGATAGACAAACAGAAGTGAAGGGAAACAGCATCCTGCATCTCCAACTGTTTCCTCATTTTTTTTTTTTTGATAAGTAAATAATTATATTAAAAAGAGCATAAAGGGATGCTACCCATGTACAAAAGAAAGGCCACCAACAAAAAGGCCCTATACACCATCATGAGAAAATAAGAGATCAAACCAGTCAAAAAATTGGTCAAGAGAAGGATAACAATCTCCCTTGTCCCAACTATACAAGCTATTCACCAAAAAACTTTTGATCCTAAATAAAGGCTTTTCCACTCCTTCAAAACATCTTTGATTTCTCTCTCGCCAAATCATCCACATAACGCAAAGAGGAATCAAGTTCCAAACACGCTTCCTCCTTACCCCCACTCTTGTACCTCTCCAAGCAATTAGAAGTTCCATAACATTTCTAGACATAGTCCATTGAATACCAAACCAAGACAACACCGAAGTCCAACTGTTTCCTCATATAAATGGGTTTGTTGCTTCGCATCACCTTTTTTCAGTAAGTTACATCTCATTGATATAGAACAACCAAAAAGAAGGGGAAGGGGGAAGCATTGTACTCCAGTACAACAAAATCAACAAATCCGCAGTTAAACCAGGCTACTAAACTACTCAAACAGCTAGACAGGGCAGGACAACTTTCCACTCCTTATGAATGGATTCATATTCTGGGTCATGATGTAAATAAAGAATTTGTATATACCTTGGTTGTATTTCATCTCTTCAACAAGTTTAGTAGTAATAAGCATAACGGCCCTATTGTTGTGATGGAGAGAAGAACATATAATTAGCTTTTCAGGAAATTTCCAAACATATAAGTCTTCCGTCATCTCTTCTCATTTCCCTATCGTTCGCGTTCAATCTGAATGGCTCCAGCTGAATCTGAATCTAGAACAAGTTGGACTTCATCTCTTAACATTAAGCTTAAGTCATTTGATAGATCATAGATGTCTTGGAGTTGAGGATGCAAGCTCCCCCCAGATATAAACTCATGAACTACTCCATTTACTTCAATTGAGCTACATCCTGGTTGCTTCTTTACCTGCTTCTCCTTCATCAAAACCCTCTCCTGAATCGCTTCCTCAAAATGACCTGATGCTGCATACGCATTTGACATAAGCACATGACCGCAACTCTCAGTTGGATCCAACTCAATTATCTTCTTTGCCACCCATTGGCCTATCTCAATATTTTCATGCCTCCAACAAGCTGAAAGTAAAGTTCCCCACATAACAGCATCTGGGTTCATTGGCATACTTCTTATTACCTCTAGTGCTTCTTCAAGCAATCCTGCCCGACCCAACGCATCAACCAAACACCCATAGTGCTTGAATGATGGCTCAATCTTGTATGTTTCTGTCATCAAGGTGAAATATTCTCTTGCCTTCTCAATCAAACCTGAGTGATTACAAGCAGTTAAAACACCGATGAAACTAATACTATCTGGTTCATATTCCGATGACTCAAGCCTTGAAAAAAAGTCTAGCGCTTCCTCCTCAAACCCATTCGTTGCTAACCCTAAAATTATAGAGTTCCAACATGACAATCCTCTCACTGGGGCGGTTAGAAACACTTGAAGACCTTTCTCAATACACCCACATTTGCAGTACATGTCTATAATTGCAGTGACAACAATAACATTCAACTCAAAACCGTTGTTCCATATATAATCATGAATCCATTCCCCTTGTTTAAGTGATCCTAAACGAGCCGAAGCATTCAACAAGCTCACCATTGTGAACTCACTTGGTTTAACATTCTCCACTTGCATTTGGCTGAAGAGTTCTAATGCCTCCACCAACTTCCCATTCCTAACATACCCACTAATCATACTATTCCATGAAATAGCAGTTCTATTAGGCATTTCATCAAACAGCTTCTTTGCACACTCAATTTCCCCATTTTTAGCAAGACCCATTATCATAGAATTCCAGGCAACCACATCCAAATCACCACCTTCGTGAAACAACATAAGGGCTTCAGACAAAAAACCACAATTGGCATACATACTTATGATTGAGTTTCGCGTAAAGGGATCGGATTGCAGGCCCTGTTTGATGATTCTGTTATGAAGTTGAGCTCCATCATAGGCCAAACCCAGTTGAGAATAGGCCTTGAACAGTGAAGGGTAAGTCAGTCTTTCTGGTTCAATAGGCGAATCAACCAACATGTCAATAAACAGAGAGATTGCAACTTGTGGAGTAGAGCTTTTAGAGAAGCCTCTGATGATGGTGTTCCAAATGAAGAGGTTTGGGTTCTGAATTCTGGTAAAGACCAAGTATGCATAGTTCAAATCACCAGATGGGTTGCTGGCTGTGAAGGCCAGGATACGGCTGGCGGCCACGGTGTCCTTGGCTAGACCAGTTTTGATGAGCTGGGCATGGATTTGTTTAAGGTCTCTCATAGTGTTGCATTTTGTCTCTAACATGGACAGGTAAGGTTGGTCTGAGATGAATTTGGAGATGGAGGTTGGTGGTGGAATGGTAGTGCAAAAACTTTGCGCCATTTTTCTCTGCCTTTTCTTCCCTGTTCTGCGCCGAAAGAGAGAGCATACCCATATTGTGTCAAATTGTGGTAACAAGGCTCACATGTGACAACCCAATCCCCAACAATGGATAAGGGGCTTGTGTCTCATGTGGCTGGATTTTATTCTAATCCCTAGCACCAAGATTTCATTCACTTCCCAACCCAACATTTTTTTGGGCTAAGAAAATATATTAATGAAATTGATTGCCCTAAGTTTCATTTTGTAAACATAGAAAATAGATTCTAAACTACATATTGTCTAGGGGTGCACACCGGCCCGGTAGCCCGCCCAGCCCACCCAGTCCAGCCCGTTTTTTTTAGGGCTTGGGATAAATTTTTAGGCCCATAGGGCCGGGCTTGACTGATATTTTAAGCCCGTTTACTAAATGGGATGGGTTTGGGAAATTGCTTTGAGGCCCAGCCCGACCCGATTATTTTAATACTAGTATATAATATATATGTTACAGCTCCTAGTTGTTTAGGGTTAAAAATTAAAAAACAATTGTTAAGAAAACTTTGAAGGTTTTTTTTCCCTTAAACTATTGTTTTATGGTAATAATTCATTATTTTCTTCCTTTTATTTTTATTGTACTTTACAAGATCTGTTGTGAAGAAGCGTGTTTTTAAAGGAGAGATACCCGCAAGAAGTTTTTGGGTGTTAGAGATTGATGGATGTTGGAGAGTTTCATCCTTTTTAGCACTGCAATTGCTTTTTAATTTTTGGGGGTTTTTTGTTACTATTTTTATAAGAACTTAGAACTTTGAGTTTGAGTATGTTATTACGGTTGTGAATTGTTATTATAGTTGATTAATTTATATTTGTGATACCATGTTTTAAAAAAAAAAATGGGCTTATTGGACGGGCTTGGGAAATTAAATTTTTATTTGGGCTGGGCTTGGGCATATTAAATGAAGCCCGATCATAAACGGGCCGGGCTTGAGAATGCATAAACCTCGTTATTATCTAGTAGTAGCCCGGCCCAAACCCGGCCTAGCCCGGTGTATGTGCACCCCTAATATTGTCCCATCTTCAATTTGGTCTTCAATTTCGCTGAGCACAAATTGAAAATATGCATAGGCGATAATCTTTCTTGTTATTTAGAAACATCACCATTCTAAAGTCTTCCTCATGCTCAAATCTCTCTTTTTTGAACAATTTAAATCTTCCTAACTTGCACGGAACTCGACTAATCTAGAGTCAACACATCTTGATACCATACATTTATCTAGACCCCCATGAAAATGTGTTACTTTAAGAGGTTTTGGAGTTCTACATAGCAGTGCCATTTTATGTCCAAAATTATATCCATAGGCCTCAAAAGTAATAGGACGACCTGACCTGCCTCCTCTCCAACTCTCAACCCCTCTTTGGCACTGCACCATATTAGAGCAAGTCTACTTCATGTTATATTGGCTGCCAAAGCCATAATTTGGCGAACTTCTTTGCAAAATCTATGTCCACAGCGAGCCAAAACTGATGTCAAAAAATGATAGTGATATCTTTAGTGCCCAATTTGTTAGTAACTTTAGCTTTGTCAAATCTGCGACGACACTCTAGCCAACTGTTCCCCGTTGAAAAATAAGATAAATTCCATCCAATAGTTCACATTTTGATGTTGTGCCAAAATAGTAGTAAACTAGTGCAACAAAAATATTATTTTAGCGTACCAAAAAAAAAAAAATTATTTTAGGCTTCTTAATACTATAGTAACCCAGAAATTAATTTTGATAATAATAAACTAATGAACTTACCCTTACGTTTTGACATCATTCTAAACAAAGAAACTTAATCGTATTGTGCGGGTACGACGTCAACAAAGAATGTACTAAAATTCATAATAACATTGTTAGCCGCTTATTAAGAAAATTATTTAGTATTTTGTGCTCATTAGGGTGCCGTCGCACGTAGTGTTCCATGTCCCTCCTCCGACAAATCTTAAAGCAAAGTGTAAAAGTTTATAGACCCAACAACTATTGTAGCAGTCGAGGGGCTTGGAGGCTTGGAGCACCACAGAATGGTACCCCAGTGGCACTGAATAATTACTCAGCTCTAGACAATTTATTTGACTTTGGTTCAAATAGTTTTGGAACCGTGAGAAAGCCTCGAGAGGCCCAGAAATTATCAAATTCCACTACGTAACTGCAGGGAAGCAGTCTCCAATCTAACGATGGAAGAAGGGTACTAACAGAGAAACATACCTTTCTTCCATCAGTACCATAGAAAAGTGGATGTTGAAGATGCTATCCAAGTTGGGATATAGAATGGCCCGGGGTTGACGGGTATGGTGGACTCAGGGACGGAGTCAGGATTTTACCTTTGTGGTGACAAAAATATGTACTTAAAAAATAAAAAGACAAACTGTATTATGAGGCTGAAAGATTAAAAAAATCTAGTGATGGCGAGTCTATATAATTTGGGAATAAATTTTTTTTTTCCTGTATAATAATTGCATTTTTTTGAAAATCTTGTGGTGGCGGTTGCCACCACTTGTCCCCCTCTGGCTCCACCCTTGATGGTGGTGGAGGGGCAGAGGCAGGGGTTGCAGTAGATGGAGGTGGTTGATGAGCGAATGTAGTCAAAATTAAGTTCAGGGTAAGGTGGAAATGAGGGTGACTTAATATTTAGGTGCATGCGAAAGACATCAGAACTACAGATTTCAAAGAGGATTACGTAATGAAATAACATCAGAATCTTCTCTAAATTAACTAAACACACATCTTATAGGGATAAGCATTTGGAATTCATTTGTTTACAATTTATAATATGTCACATATCTTAGGGATAAGCCTTTGAAATTCATCAGCTAATATTCCATCATACATTGTTTTTGTGACAACAATCGTTTTGCCAATTATAATATACGCATAAGTGTTCGAAGTTCTTGACCGACCTTAGTAACAATCCTGGCTTCGTCCCTGCTGCTTTATACTTCAAAGCCTCACTTCTCTATTAAAGATCCAGCTAAACGGCACGGCGCGTGTTTCCTTAGCCCTACTTCTAGACCTAATTTCCTCCAGTCGTCTAATCCTTGGAGCCAACCCACAAACATACTCCTGAGCTTTACGTCCCTCGCCTGAAAGTCCAGTGAGTGCCTCCACATTCCACTTTCCAACCAAAAACTCCAATACGTCTGCATAATCCTTGGCAGTGTAAACACCAATCCGTTGAGCCACAGAAGAGAAGTGCTCGAAAAGGTCGTTGTCGCGGCCGTCGTACATCAAGTGGGCTGGCATAGTGATATTTTTCCTCATCATGTTGGCAAAAGCGAGGATGGTTCCTTCGGGATCGATCTCGAATAACTTTTCGACGATCTTGGTGTAAGCAGTTTCGTGGCGTTTCTCGTCTGAGGCAATAGTGCCGCATATTTGAGCTAGCTTGATGTCCCCGTACTCCTTGGCATGTCTTGCAGTGTTCCCATGGGAGATGAAAGTCGCTCGTTCTTGGAATGATGTGTAAATGAATCCAAGGTAGGGGTTGTTTTCTGCCTTGAGGTCCTGAAATATTATGACAATGTGTTATGTGTAGGTCCATTTGTTTCAAAGGGCTATAATTATAGGGCACTCCATCAATTATTTGAGGTTCGCAATAACTAAATCAAACTGTAAATAATAACAGAACAATAGCTTATACGGAAAATAAATGAACTGAAAACGAAATGAAAATTATACAGGATAACTAATAATTAATTAAGATTTAGCTAAACCAGGGGTGAGAGGAAAAGTTCTAGAGACAGAGAGAGTGAGGGGAGGGCGGCGGAGAAGACTCTCCCTGGGGTTTTCTAGCGGACGCCGCACTCCCCCTCTCCCACCGGCCCCTTCCACCTTCTTCTTCCTCCTCCTCTCCTCTATTGCTTCCCCCTTTTGGTTTACGGCGTCCCCATGGCGATTGACCTCCTCTCCTCTTTGCATGGGTGGCTGAAACCGATTTTTGGGCAAAGGAGGAGCCGGATCTGGGGTATACAGATTGGGACTTCCATCATTGACGGTGGCAGCGACGGTGGCGTGACAAATCTGGCGATTCTGTACTTCATGTATTTTCGGTTTTCTTTTTTATTTTTCTATTTTTTTCATTTTTTTTTGGTAGGATGTTGTATCAGGGCTTTGATTTAATGGATCTTGTATCTCTTTACTGAAAAAAAACAATTAATAATTAATTTTCTCATAGAAAGATTTGATCCCATTGCCATTTAGTAAAGAGTGTACAAGCGCAGTGATTACTTATTTTAGACTCAATATTTTTTCCATTCATTTTTTAATTTGAATTTGACAGCGAGGAGGGTGAATGGTAAAAAAAGAAATGTCTCTATTTTATTTGATTGACTAGTCAAAAAGATGGACTAAAATTTTGGGACGAAGACAAAGTTGTAAACATGTTTGGTGTAGGTTTCTATAAACTTGAATAGAGCTCAAAGTGTTTGGTTAAGCAAAATATAAATTTCCCTTACTGATTCTATACAGGTATAATAGAATTAAGTAGTTTTTGTTCACCATTAACTTTGTCAGTTTTAAATAAGGACAAAATGCTAAAAAAAATAAGGTTAAAATAGTTATATTTTGTGATCAAGTTTCAAGTAAGCTGAAAAACCTAACCAATTGTAATAGATTTTTCTTGGATTTTAGATATCGTAGATTGTTGATTCTACTTCAGGTCTAGATTTTAGATTGTAGAGAAGCTTATTAAAAGTGTTTGCTAGAATCTTACAATCTGCTCTCAGAAATTTTTCGAAAATAGGCACTCTGTATCATCGATACCTACCAAACCCACTTTTGATGGTTAAGTTGTATAGTGATTGGGCTGGAGATGGAGTGCATGTGGAATAGTCGACTATAAAAAAGGAACGGAGGTAATATAGGATTTGAGCTATGAAAGTGTAAGGAGACCTTACCATTCCTGACCCAATCAGATATTGGATTGTCTTCTCAATTTGCCTCATGTCTACACGCCCACATAGGTATAGATACTTATTGAGAAGGTCGCCATGCCTATTCTCTTCAGCAGTCCAAGCCCTATTCCATCTTGCCCAAGAAGTTGGGCTTGCCCCTGTTTCATCCTTAACACCATCTAGTGAATTCACAAATGACTGGTAAGTTGGAAGTGCTTCTTCTGTGACCATATCTCCAACCAAAACAACAAAGTAATCGTCTGGAATCTCCTTTGCTCTCTCCCTTATTTCCTGGACTTGGTCATGAAATTCATCGTGATTAACAGGATTTGGAAGAAAATCCTGGGGTTGCCAACTCTTTTCCACTGGTTTCAAATGAATCAAAATGTTTTCCTCGGCCCAATTCTCCAAGTTTTTGAAGATCTCTATCTTTTGGGGTGGCATGGAATGTGTTACTTGAACATGATGAACCTCGCGAGCAGGTTTGAAAGGCTTGATGAGATTGTCAAACTCCCTGCATAAGACAAGAGAACAACAATTAGCATTGGAGGACCAAGAACTTAACGTTTGTCAACCTCTCGGAGGCTTGTTGGGCTTACCCTTAGGACCCTGGGGTGGGGGTCATTGGAGAGCCCGAATGGCCCAACGATCTTTTTATATATTTTTCCAGGAGTCGTGAGTAAACATTCTTGCATGCGTGGTCACTGTTTTACAGTAAACCCCTCACAAAACTCTATTTATACTCATTGGTAGTTAAAATTTATTTTCATGGTCAACCGTAAAAGTTTTACTTTGTTTGCAAGTCACAAAAATTTATGTCAGCCATTTTTTGGTTGATTTTCCCACAAGATATTGACATTTCTTTTGATTTCGAAACTGTCAACTTTTGGGATTTTCCATTTGGGTCCTTTTTTTGTCTTCTTATCGAAGGGCATAATAAAACAAATGTTGGCCCTTCCCCTAAAAAAAATGGTAAAAGTGATAATTTTTCTTCCGATTCCTTTCGTCGAGACAAAACCGTTAGTCACAATAAATTCGACGCAAACTAACAAATGCAAAACAAAATAAAGTTATTCTGACACTCTCCAAAATGATCTTGGCACTCCAAAAAGAGAGTGTCAAACTCATTCTCTACATGGGAGTGCAATTTTGTTCACCTTCCTAAAAATAGGATGAATAAAACCCTCTCTCTTATTGATTTTGGTAAGGATGACCTCACTTTTAGTGGGCTGATGTCACCTTTTTGTGGGACCCACACCATTTCAAGTTTTCAACCAATAAGAGGAAGGGTTTTGTACACCCTCTTTTAAGGATGATAATCAAAATTAAACTCCTCTATATGGACTTGATATTGACACTCCCAAAATTAATTTTGACACAGACTCCAAACAACGGGCACGAGGCGTTGCACCTAGTTCTTAATATAACAACTAACCTTGAAAGTCTTTTCTGAATGAGAATAAAAAATGATAAATGTACAACAAAAAGTTTCTAATTAGGCTCCAACACACTCACAAAGTGTGTGGAGCTCACAAACATTTCACACTCAAGTGTGTGTGGACTCCACATACCATGTGAGTGTGTTTGAGACTTTGTTGTACATGTATCACTATTGAGTGAGATTATGCATGATTTTGTTGAATTAATTTCTCATGGACTATACCAACAATATACAAATAGATTTTGTAAATTTACCAACGTCATGGTGACAGAATTGGAGCATAAAATGAGACATATTCATTTACTATTTTTTAGTTATATACAAAAGTGGTATGATGTAACTAACTGGCCCGATTCTTACACAATCATTGAAGACGTAGGACTACAAAAAGTTATATTTTCAATTTCTTTTGAGTGGTGAGTGCTCCTTAACAAATCCACCGCTGCCATTAAGACACGTAATTATAACAAGAAGTTAAAATTCAGTTTATGATGTAATCTCTAACTGGGGCCAATCAAATACTTATTCGAGTAGCCAAAAGAAAGAATCTCCATTCAACCTAACAAATCAAAACCCTAATATAATCTACCAAAAAAACCTACAACAAACCGGAAAAAAAAAACTGCAAAAAAAAAAGAAAAAAGAAAATACTGAAAATACATAAACATAGAAGTCGCCGGAGCCTTCGCTGGAGTAGTCACGCCGCCACCGTTGTCGCCGCCGATGATGGAAGTCCGGATTTGGAATCCCCAAATCCGGCTCCCCCTTTGACCAAAAATAAAGTTTTGGCCGCCCAACAAAAAGATAAAGTTGGTGAAACATTGATAAGTACTCCCATTTTTTAAGCAGAAACATAATGCATTCATAAGATAAGTAATTAAGTACAAAGTAGTACTCTGGGTCGGAAAACACTAAAAAATATACTAAGAAAAAAACAAAATACAAAAGTCGAAAAAAAAAGAAGTAAACAGTAATACAAAAACCTCAAGTCCGCAAAAAATAAAAAATAAAAAAAATAAAAGTAATAGTAACATTGATAAGTATTTTTTCAATAAAAAAAATCTATACATAACGTAAATGTCGGGGAGTGTTAGTCAAATTCACCCTAGCTATTTATTTATTTATTTTCTTTACAAGCTTTCGCCGACAATGCGAATAAAAGTTACTCCCTCCATCTCATATCCATTCCTTGTTCAATTCAACCTTCTAAGAGGACATGCAATTAATACATATCTACTTAAAAAGTTTAATTTTTGTGTGTTTGTTTCAATTAAATAGACAAACACGTTCACCATAGTTGTGAGATTATAATTAAGCTACACAACTGCATAGTCGAAAAACTGGTACTATTACTACAAAAAGATGGAAAATCATATTTTATAAGCGTCAGAGGCTATTAATTTCTACACTCTCCTAATTGATGGAAACATTCCTTTTTTTTTTTTTTTTTTGTATTTTAGCGGGTGAGTTTACAGAGAAATATTATTAAAATAGGAACTTTTACCGGTAAGAAATATTACTAGGACCAATAAATATTAAAGAAATAGTACGATTTGTCCTAATAATATTTGTTTGTCTATCCTATTTACAATTTTTTTTTTAAATCTGGACCATTGAAAACACGAGGTACACTTTTGTCTTGTCTTTTACAAGGTACACATCTTAATGAAAAATATTACAAAAATAGAGAGAGAAAAGTATTTATTGATTTTTATTGGTATCTTTATCGTAAAGCTTCTCTTAGAGCGACAATCAACTCTTATCTCAAAAAACAAGAGCATATATGTTTAAAAAGATCCGTGCGAATCTATTCGCCACATAATTTCTTACAAAAAATATTAATGTATTTATGCTCTCTTTTTTATCTTCCTTGGCTCAAAATATAAAAATTTGTTGAGAACATAACATTTTGTTTAGTATTTATTTATTTATTTATTTGTTGCATTACACACACAAATACATTACTTTTTTTTAATATGTGACTGGCTGGTAGAGCTAGTAGAATTAAGATGATTTTTGAACACCCTGGCCTGTTAACAATTTCTAGAGCCACCATTGCTTCAAACTAATTTTGAAAAACTAAAATCTCAAAACTAAGTTCTCGTAAACACCCACCAGAACTAATTTTTATCAGTATCCTTAAGAAGTTAGATCAGATTATCAACGTTACCACTTATTCTCTTTATTAATTTTAGTCAACTATGAGGAGTAGTTTTTGAAAATTTACACATTTTTATTATAATTTTTCAAAAAGAAAAAATATTTTGAAACATCTCAAAATAGAATATATGACAAGCTATATAATACGAAGAGAGTAAATTTAGTGGTAGTGCAAGAGGAACGTGCGAAATGGGACTCACTTGGAGGCTGTACGGAGAACGGAAGCCACAACAAATTTGGGAGGCCTGAGAGCAAAATAAGGGTATTTTGGGGATTTAAAGGTGGTGATGGAATTCAGCTTCAATGCCATCTTTTTTTTGGTTCTTCCTTTCAAAGCTTCTCTTTCTCAGATTTTGTTTCCTCCACAAAAGTGAAAGAGAAACAGGGAGGGCCTAAAGGAGGGAGAGGGAGAGGGAGAGGGAGAGGGAGAGAGAGGGGTGATTTGCGTATACAATAGTATCACTTGATGTCACTATTTATAAGTTCTAAGAGAGAGGTGATTTGCGTACACGAATAGTATTACTGGATGCCACTATTTAAAAGAGAATTTGCGTACACGAATAGTATCACTGAATGCCACTATTTAAAAGAGAATCTTCTTAATTTAAAAGAGAATCTTCTTAAGTTAAAATTGGCACATATTTTATCTTAAATCGGTCTTTGTTATATAGTAAATATTAGCCTCTAGCAGTAGATTAAATCGTCCGGCCAAATGAACAGTACTGCTTATATATATATATATATACGGAAAACTTCACATCCACACCTCCCGGAAATAAGAAAAAATTGGTTTTTTTTGTGTTGCAAATTTTTTTTGGAAAATCCGATCCGTCCAATGTGTTCAGAAGGTGTTTTCAAGGGTCCACGCGGAAAATATTAAAAAAAAAAATACCGGGAAGGGCTTGATCCAAGCAGTTTTCGCAAAAACTGTATTTATATATTTTTGCGAAAACTGCTTGGATCAAGCCCTTCCCGGTATTTTTTTTTTGAAGATTTTCCACTAGGACCCTTGAAAACACCTTCTGAACACATTGGACGGATCGGATCATCAAAAAAATTTTGGATCAAAACTCCGGATAAGAAGTGGAACCTATATATATATATATATATATATATATAAAATACATATATACATATAACAAACGTAGTGCCGACTCTAAGGTTCCAGGTGTAACGACCCGAACTTTCACCCCTTTTTTTTTTTTTTTCGAGTAAAAGAAATTTTTTGATTTATTAAATCATTTTAGTCTAGATTAAGTAGACTTTATTTATTTTTACATTGGTACTTTACATGTATATATATGAATGTATAGATATCCTATCTAAAGTGTTTACGCATTCATAAGTGTTTATATTTGAACACGTACCTCAACAAATCAGGCTGGGGAATGCGAAGAGCATGACGAGAGTGACCACAAATCCAATAAACAAGAACAGTTGAGAAGTCTGAACATCAGCTGGAAATCCGCACTGAATTTCTTCCTACCCATGGACGCAATCTGCTGTTTAAAAAGATGCATCATCAAATGAATTAGTTTTAGTATGAGCAAGACAAATTTGGACGAATCAAAATCATTTCCAGCAGAAATGAATTTTATGTAAACAACTAACTAAAGTCTAAAGTCTTCTCGTAAATAGTCGATGTACACTCAAAAACCTTTTATATTTTATATCACATGTGATAAATTTATATTCGGTTTTGTTTTAACATTTATACCATGAACACTCACCAATCCTGGTAATTCAAATCATCCTATGACTTCTCTTTATGACAAAAACTAGGAAAATTTAAAAAAAGTGCACACTCTTTACGACAAAAATTAGGAAAATTAAAAAAAGAAGAAGTATCTATTGTATTGATATCATCCTATGACTTCTCTTTGAGCAACAATCAACTCTCTATATGAGAAAATCAATATCCGTGCAAACGTATTCAACACACAAATTTTAACAATAAATATTAGTGTATTATCTCCTAATTTAGTATTACTTTACCCAATAACATAGAATTCGCTAAGAAAATTTGTGATATCTTATGTATTTTCATATCATTTGGCCTCTTTATTCACACTAATATATGAAAAATTTGTATGTATATACTATTTAGTAGAACTAGTAGAGTTAAGGTAAATCTTTAATACCCTGTTCAAATTTTCTGGAGCCGCCACTGGCTTGCCCGCCGCTTAATCTTCGGAAGAGAGGTAGTTAAATTTTATCTCCCTACGTATATTTGTTTATTATAGTAATGGCTAATATAGAGTTTTGAATGTTGTGTGTACATGTTTATATCTGAATATATGGCGTGAAACGAACTACGAATGATCAGAGCTTAAGTTTAAAAGAAGAGAGAAAATATTACAGTCCACTGCTTGAACATATTTGATTAATTCATGGATGGAGAATTTTGAACTGGGATATAATTAACATGTGTTGACCAAAACTGACTTTGTTTCCTCCATAATTAAACAATTTTTATTTTTCTTTTAGTTTAAGACTTGATATTGGCTCCAGTAGGGTGATTTGGCAAAAAACTCAAAAAGTGGTTTTTTGGTTTTTTTGTTGTCTTTATTCAAAAAAAATTGCATTTGGTAGTTTTGCATCAAATTTTCGTGGTTTATGAATTCATATCGATAAGACGAATCCAAAGAGTATAAAATTATGGTCAAAAGTAATATTTGTTTGAATAAAGCCGAGAATAAACCAAAATTGTCCAGTTTATTTGTTTAATTTTGGCTTTATTCAAAAGAAATTTAGTTTCGACCATAATTTTATACTCTTTGGATTCGTCTCGACGAGACGAATCCATAAACCACGAAAACTTGACGCAAAACTAACAAATGCAAAAAAAATTGAATAAGGACAAAACGAAAAAACCAAAAAATTACTTTTTGGTTTTTTTGCCAAAGCAATATAAACTGATAACAATAATGCTTGTCATGTAAATTTGTCGTTTCGCAAGGACATACGGACCTTAGGTTTGCGATTTGTTAAGTTTAAAGTGAATAATGAAATGGTTGATTGGCAGGGGCAGCCTAGCAGGACCTTGGGAGTAGCCTAGTAGGACCTCATGTTGTTGACGGTAGCTTGAAGGACCTTGAGGGTAGCTTGAAAGACCCAGTATTGTTTAGGGACAACCTAGCAGGACCTTGGGGGTAGCCTAGCAGGACCATATGTTGTTGAGGGTAGCCTGACAGGACCTCAAGGGTAGCCTGACAGGACCTCAAGGGCAGCCTGAAGGACCCGATAATTATGTGATAGTTATGATTGGCGGCTAAGAATATGAAAGGATCTCGATGTTGAAATCTTAGAATGTCACAAAGAATAAAGGCTAGTAGTTTTGAATGTGATCAATATTTTCTTTTTAATCGTTCCTTAATTTAATTGAAATGTATCTGTATATTATGGGTTTCGGGTATGATTTTTCTACTGAGCGTTTTATGCTCACGGTACTACGTGCCATGGTATTCCCATGCCAGTTTAGAAGATGGAGCTGAAGACTTATATTAAGTTGAAGGTGAACGTCGTTCTACGAGAAGGATTCATCGAGTTCTTATACATAGTTGCTCTGTATCTTTTTAAAAAATGTTAAATTTGATGGTGTGATCTTATTTCTGAACCTAATCTAAAATATTTCTTTAAGCTTCCGCTGTTATTGTCTATTATTTAAGGAAATTATTTTGGAAAATATTTTCATATCGTGTCTGAAAATCGGGGGAGTTACAAAACTTGCCCAATTATCTGATCTTTTTAAGTTGCATCAAAAAATTAAATGAATTTAATTCAATGGTTTGAATGTAAGATTGTGCTAAAATAGCACCAAACCGGTGCAGCAATATTGTTATTTTTTTGGCTTTTTGATACTGTACCAAGTCAAAAGGACACTCCATTCACTTCGTGGGCCCGGGAGTGACTTCCTTTAACCACTCATCATCCACCAGGGGCGGAGGGACCATAGGGCTGGGGTGGGCCCTGCCCCCCCCGCAGTTTAAAAAATACACTGAAGAAAATTAAAATTCATATATAGAATATATTTTCTTTGCTTTGTCAGCACTGTGTTACTCGTTTGAAATTAAAATAATTGTTTCCAACAAAAATTTGAATCAAATTGTTATAGTCCCAACAAAACAAAACAAGCCTAGCCCAATTATAAGAGCCCATATATAATAACATGTAAGGATCATGGTTGCCTGACATTAGGTTCAATGTGAAAACACTAAAAATTGAAGGGAATTAGACGACTTCTTTGAATACAGTTTTTCAGCAGAAATATGCTGTGTATTTTTGTCAATGCTAGATGAAAATCCTGGAGCTGCCCCAGAACTCGGCCCCCCGGGATTCTCCATCCTGGCTCCGCCACTGTCATCCACGTATACGTCCTCTCTCTTTAAACCCAAATAAAATTAGGAAAAATCCAAATATATAATCCAAAAAGGCTAGATTTTCCTTTAAAGAAAAATCTAAAATTTGGACAATATGGTCATAGTAATTCAGTCCAATTTATATGTATCCATGTCGCCAATCACAAGATATCTGGTGCAAAAAAAACTGTGCGACTGAATTAATATGTATCCATGTCGCCAATCACAAGATATCTGGTGAAAAAAAACTGTTGGACCATTAGATAATAATTTCTCGACAACACAACTATATATTAGGAATCAAGATTGATAGGTGCTGAAAAGCACCCATTAATCCTTCCAAATTATGCTTCGTTAGTTCGGTTAGGTTGTTACTTAATTAGTGTTAGTTGGTTTGTGGTGTTTCAGGCCTTAGAAGCTCGAAAACTTGGAAAACGTATTTTGGAGTATTTAAAAGCGCCGAGGATGGGAAGAGGTGTACAAAAAGGAGCGAAAACTCATGTTGCAGCATCTCTGGACCGGACCAACACTTTCCTGGACCGGACCAGCACTTAACTCGGCAAAACCTACCTTGCAGCACCCTTCGTTCGGACGAGGGAAATTCTTGGTCCGGACGAAGCATACCGGCGGGTTCGTACAGGTCCCGGCTTCTCTGGTCCAAACAACCCATGTCTTGGTCCGGTCAAACGAACACGGAAATCAGCATTTTGGACGCGTTTTATGTAACTTTTTGGTCTCCTAGTATAAAGAGAACATCAGAACATAATGCTAGGGTTCCCAATTATTTGAAGAGGCAGCTTTAGAGAGAGAAACTCATTGTTCTTCATGTTCTTCGCGAGTTCTCTGATTTCAAGCATTTCAATTCTCTCCATGGCAGGCTAAACCTATTTTCTAGGGGGAGGATGAAGCTCTACATCAAGTAACCTCATTTTTCTGCATAGACTATGGTTAATATTCGGATCGGATTATATGTTTAGAACTTGGTTTCATATGATGAATGGAATCGTTTTTAATTCTTTTAATCAATTGAGTATTTGTATACATGTTTTCAAATACCCGTTCATATAATTGCTTTCAACGTTGTGTTTGGAGTTCTGAGATAGGCTATGCTCGTGAGACGGATCGTGCCGTTGGGCGGCGTGACACCGTACCAGTGAGACGGTTCGTGCCGCGGGATAGTTTATGCCTTTTAACATTCACAAATATTTTCTTGACAATTATCGATGGGGATTGCAAGCCCTAACGATAATCTCTTGTGATTCGATTATTAACCTAACCTATGCAAAAGTCGTGGTTACGAGGGTGGAGTGGATTCTAAACCCTAGATTCCCTCTCCATCAGTTTAAATCCTTGTTAATTATTGCGTTATTTAGTTTAGCAATTTCACAATCAATCAAACCAATCTTTTTCCTGAATTGAACTAAAAGCTAATTGGAATTAACGCAACTCAGCCAATTTGTCCCCGTGGATCGACACTCGGACTTAACCGCTATTCTCTGGAATAAAAGTTAATTCCTAGTTATTAAATATTTATTTTTGACTCGGCACGACACGGTCAAAGATCATAAGCAATGTGAAGATATCCTCTGTACGTGATTCGTCACGGCACGCTAGATGAGACCAACCATGATAGTAACATTCATGAAATCTTGGATGATTCGAACCTTTTAAATTTTTAGGGAGCTATGAGTACGTTATGCAATTAATTAAAAATTGAATTTATTGGATACGATCGTTAATCCTTATATAATAGAACACTAGCATGAACCTGTGCTATGCACAGAGACATGAAATAAGATGACATGTTTTCTCTTTTTTTCATTAGCTAAAAATTTTTCCTTATTCAACCAAAAAGTGTCGTAGATCAAAAGAGTATAATAATTCTATTTCCTATATGCTCCTTTAGAATTTAATTTTCCATGGTGATTGACCAGCCAATAAAACCATAGTCTCTATGAGTGACTTTTGTACAAAAGAAGTAGTTGAAGTCAAACACCCTGGAGAAAAAACATGTCATAATTTTTGTACGATCGATGTAATTGAAAAAAAAGCAAAAGTATAGAAGTATAAAAATTAACTAAAGTTAATATCTTCGACATCTTTATGCATACAAGTTATGCAACAACTATCATAGAATAGTTAATAGCGTATTTTGATTCTTCCGCAAAATATAAATGTAACGACCCGGATTTTTGCACTATTTTATTTTATTTTTAAAGTAATTTTCCTAATAAAACTCTAGTAATGGTTAATTTAATTTGTGATTAACTAGTTGTAATTTAGACTAGATGATATAAATGCACGTATTATGTTCATATATGCATATATCTACTCATTTTCTTCGTAACCGAATTCTAATTCCATTACCACCCTATTGCCTAACTAAACCCATTTTCCATTACCATCACCTCCCACATCAGCAGTGGCGGAGCCAGGATTGAGAATCCGGGGGGGCCGAGTTCAAGGGCGGCTCTAAGATTTTCATCTAACGCTGACAAAAATGCACAACATATTTATGATGAAAGCTATATGCAAAGAAGTCGTCTAATTCTCTTCAATTTTTCAGTGTTTCCACATTGAACCTAATGTCAGATAACTATTATCCTTATATGTTTATTATATATGGGCTTTCATAAGTGGGCCATACTTGTTTTGTTTTGTTAGGGCTATAACAATTTGGTTCAAATTTTGTTGGAAACATTTATTTTAATTTCAAACGAGTAACCCTGCGCTGAAAATAGCAAAAAAAATTTAATTTATATCAAAATTTTAATTTTTTTTCAGTGCATTTTTCAAACTGCGGGGGGGCCGGGGCCCATCCCAGCCCATGGCTGGCTCCGCCCCTGCACATCAGTACTCCATCACATCCATGTTTAACCAAATTTGTCTTCTCTTTTTCTTTAGCCAATAGGAAGCTAACAACTCCCTTAAACACTTTCTTTTAATTTCCATGAGATTCTTTTATGGAACTAATGAGCCTCCATGTTGACTTCCCTCCCCAAAATACTCTCACCCTTTCATTTGCGTTGTGGATGCTCCCAAGGCCAACCAATCCCACCAACCCCTTTTCTCATTCAAGGCAAGGGATGGCAGCCCATTTCCTTTTTACTCCTGGCAGTTTCGGCAGAGAGAGAGAGAAGGGCAAGTGAAATCTCAACCCCCACAATTATGTCTCATCTTCTTCTTTTATCTCTTCCATCACCACCAGTTACATTATCCTCTCCACACTGCTTCAGACACTTGAGTGCCTGGAATCCCAGCGCCCAAAACCACTCCCGAGGCACCAAAAACTCAGCCCGCGAAACAGCCCGAAAACCAGCCCCGAATCAACCACTGGCGGAGTTTCGCTGTTGTCCAATTGACGCACCAAATCAACCACTGTTCTGTTGTTTCTGGCGCTAGAGCTACAGGACCGAGGTAGTTAAATTCTATCTCCCTAAATATATTCATTTACACATAATGTTGGCTATTGTAGAGTTTTGAATATTGTTCGTATACGTTTTATGCGAATATATGACGTTAACGGACTGTGATTGAGCGGAGCTTAAGATTGATAGAAAAAAATGAAAAGATTACAGTACACTGCCTCAATGTGTAGGATTAGTTCATGAATGGAGTTTGAGGATTGTGAAGTAATTTTTTTTTTTCCGCTCAGCGAAGAAAGAGAATTTTATAGATAGGAGAGGCATTACAGAAAAAGATCCAAACTTGGACCAGAAACCACAAAATGCAGATAAAACCATTCCATAATAAAAAACAAAGAATGGAAAAAAAGGATAGCATCACATGTCACAAGTGTGGGTGTGCCCTGGATCCATCTCCTCCCTTGTCTCTTGGTGGTTAAATGGTAAGAAGAAGTCCTTGAAACAAGCTTGCTGGAGCGCCTGCTTCTTTGCCACAATATGGTCCATTTGGCTTGCTCGAAATGAGCTCATCTTCAACAATAAACCCTTGGTTGTTTCCGAAACAACTGATCTTATAAAAACCAGAGTTGCAACTTGGATCAAGGCCAACTATGATCTCCAAGATTTCACCGTGGAATTTTTCAAGATCAATCTTGCAGTTATCATCTCCCTTCAAATTGTGAAGAAATTATTGAAATGATAGAATAAACGATTAGTCACTCGATTTCTTTATACTTAGTTTAACATGTGAAGGGATCAGACAACTTATATTTTTTTTAAGGTAACAATGAAGTGCATTAGATGATTTGTATTTGAATTAAAATGCCGTGATGACGTTGAAAGCATTAAACTTGGTAAATGAAACTGTTAATTAATTTCAAACATAATCAGTATACTATTTATTATTGTGATTAAGCAATGCCTATTGAATGAGATGCGAATGTTGCCATCAATTTTTGTGAAGCATAATTATTTTTTTTATGTGCCATCTGAACTTGTTAATTGTGGACATGTATCATTCCAAGAACCTAGATGAACATAAGATGATGGGTGATTTGCGGATTTAACAGGATCATGTAGACGTGATTAAGTATAAATGGAATAATGGAAGAAGTAACAAGTTTGGGGCAGCCTAGCAGGACCTTAGGGGTAGCCTAGCAGGACCTCGTGTTGTTGAGGGTAGCCTGAAGGACCCTAAGGGTAGCCTGAAGGAGCCAGTTGTTTAGGGGCAGCCTAGCAGGACCTTGGGGACGGCCTAGCAGGACCTCGTATTGTTGAGGGTAGCATGACAGGACCTCGAGGGTAGCCTGACAGGACCTCGAGGGCAGCTTGAAGGACCCGATGATTTATGTGACAGTTATGACTGGCTATTAAGGATATAACAAAGGATCTCGATAGTGAAATCTTAGAGTGTATGTTACAGAGATTAAAAGTTAGCAGTTTTGAATGTGATCAATATTTTCCTTTTAATTGTTCCATATATAAATTGAATTGTATATTTGCTATCTGTATGTTATGGGTTTCGGGTAGGATTTTTCTACTGAGCGTTTTATGCTCACAGTACTACGTGCCATGGTATTCCCATGCTAGGTTTAGAAGACGGAGCTGAAGACTTATATTAAGTTGAAGGTTAAACGTCGTTCCACAAGAAGGATTCATCGAGTTCTTATCCATAGTTGCTCTTTTTAGTCGAACTAAGCTTCCGCTGTTATTGTCTTTTATTGAAGAAAATTATTTTGGAAAATATTTTCATAACGTGTCCGAAAAATGGGGCGTTACAATAAATGTGGAATTGACAACTCATGTGCCAAGCACATTGTGATGCTGAAAAATGTACTCCATATCTGACTGTACATGGTGGTATATACTATACATACTAACTTAAGAGGAGAATGAAAAATGATCCATGGAATCTCTGATATCAGCTTTGTATTGCTAATTTGCATTAAATAGTGGCGTGTAATTCCCATCTAGTGCAGAATGAAAAGTCATTCTGCAATAATATATAAGATAGATATTCCATTTGTCCTAAAAAGTTTGGCCTACTTTTATTTTTTGGCTGTCCCAAAATATAGGGCCAATTTAAGATTTTCAGCAAAGGAAAGTTGGTAAATTTCATTTCTTAACAATCACAAATTTTCAACAAAGGTAAATTCCATTTCTGCCCTTGAGATGTTTTTAACAATCACATATTTTCAACAAAGGAAAGTTGGTAAATTCCATTTCTGCCCTTAAGATGTTTTTAACAATCACAACAATGAGACCAAAAGAAGAATAATTGAAAATTTTAAAGTATAAAGTGCGTTTTAAAATTTTGAAAAAGTTCTCTGATTATATTGGCGGCAAGATTTTTCGATTTCCGGAAAACAATTTGAATTTAAAACTTGATTAATTCTTATTTTATTAGAGTAAACTGATGAAGAACAAACTTGAAAAGTTAAAAGTCTTGAGTAACATTGTGCATTGTACATAAAATATTGAAATTTAAAAACAGGCCAAATTTTTTGGGACGAAAAGAGTACTATACTCTGTCATAAGGAAAAAGAATGTGCATAATCTGGCCATCCATTGTTACGTACACAAAGAACTATGGCTCGACCAAGTCGTAATTGTTGCCTGATCTATGTTATTTTCTGACTGATACTGTAAATAAATGAGATCCTTGTGAATCTTATTTTGCTTCACATAATAGTCACGAGTGATCTATCATGTAAAATGATCCTATAGGGGCGGAGCTTTTAAGGGGTCCGCTGGCACGGGCGATTCTGGCCCGGTTCCAACTCGTCATCAATACATGCAATTTTTTGTGCTTTCTAAAAATGATTATTCAGTCTGCGAAACGAAAACTTAAAAAATTGCATTTTGGTCCAAAGAACTTTTATTATTATTTTTTTTTTGTAAGGTACTAAATATCAATGAGTTCTTTTAATTTATGAGAAAAAACTTTGAATTGTTCAAATAAAAACATATCCTTTGTATATTCTTGTTTTGACGGATCAGACATTCTATTGATCATTTTGGGGTTCAAATCCTGGCTTTGCCACAAGCAAAATTGGTTATGGATTTGGAAGGCGAGAATCTTGGGGAGGAATAAGAATGTGATGCCATATCTCCATCATTTCCACATACGAAATCGAAATTCTGATCTTTCATGTTTAGACCCTATAAAATTTTCTTTGAATTGATCCTCGTAGTAATAACTTAAACCCAGCTTCCCGGCAATTGGACGGATAGATTCCAATGTTAATTAAATATATAATTGATCCAATCTCATTTAGAATGATAAACATGAAAGATCAGAATTTCGACCATATATATATTTTTTGGTAAAAATACTTATCAAATACTTATAATTAATATCCGATCAAGAATTTTTTTTGTGCAACAAACAATACATACAAACAAACTCACCTAAGTACGAATGGGGTAGGCGGATGTGCCTAGATGACGAACTGGAGAGAAGCTGAGTCCTAATAAGTTGGCCCGATGCTTTCATGACGGAAGCAATGTCTCATGTTCAAATAACAAAAGATTAGCTATCTTACGTCAGCTTTAAGCTCTGGCTTAGGCATTGTTTTCTATTTGCTAAAATGAGTTTTCCAATAAAAGTCAAATTTAGCTTAGTTGCTAAAATCACTTTTGTTTCCCATTAACAAAAAACTAAGTTGTTTAAAGCCAATTTTCTCTCACATATTTTTTTTGCTAAAAGCTTGGGGATTGCTTTTAGGAAACGGAAAACTCACCTTAATTATGAAAGCAAACTAAATACAACACGTTAACCGGTATTAAAAGCCTTTGACCAATTTTCCTTTGCATTTTTCAGCCGCTAAGTTGCATCATATTATATTCACGTAACGATAGTATTGGACAATCCAACAATTGAAAATGCACAAGAACAGAGGCTCTTCCGTACATTTTCAGCCGTTAAATTGCATAATAAGTATTATTTTCACGTGAAGATAGTGTTGGGCAATCCAACAACTGAAAATGCACGAGAACAGAGGCTTTTCGGTACAGAAAATTTGAACTGATTAAAATACTACTACAGTTGTCTCTAATTGTTGAGCTCTTTCTTAATTTTTATTAAGATTCTCGTACAAATTCTTTATTGGAATATTCACACAGCTCTTTAGCTGGGACAATCTCAGTACGAAGGATCAAGGAGGTACTACACTCATGGAAAATCCCATTTCTTAAGCCATCAGTCAATTTCTTAAGTGTGTTTTTCTTTTGAACACACTTCAATGATCGCGACCGTTCATTTAATTTCTAGACGTTTTTAAAAAAAAATATTTGAGTAAAGGTATATGTTGCTCGGATATCGTTTGATATGTTTTGAAATACATCTAAGATGCTAAAAATCAGTTCGCAATAATATCCATGATTACGATTTATGGCATTGCTGATGTTTTGGACGAGATTTTTGAAATGAACAGTTCCGATCAACCAAGTAGACCTGAAAAGGGTCACAAATTGGACAAATAAATCCTTTAAATAGAAGAAGTCTCCGAAATATGAAAAAGAATAATAATTAAACATGCGTCACAAATACAAACCTAAGTTCATAAAATAATCTACACATATCTCTCCAAAAATAAATTCTGGCATTTACTAAACATGCGCCACAAATATAAAATAAATTAAGTTGTGACTTGCGAAAAAAAAAATGGCAGTAAAATTTAAAATATTTAAATCACCATAATCTTTCAAATATTTTTATTCGGTCACAGCTAAACTGACATCACCTATAGAGTAAATTAAGTCATAAATCGTATAGAGTCAAACCAAATCAAACAAGTCTATCAAGCCACGAAATCGGTCTGTCTCAGTATCATGCCAAGCCCCACTAGAATCAAGTTTGACCACTTTGGTCGCGTAAAAATGAACATAGTACTTCATTTTCTGCGACACGATTATGAAAAATCAAATCCATGACGATTAGATCAAACTAATAGCATTTAACAACTTCAATAAAATGAAGAATAGGGTCGAATTTGACAATAAACTCGATGACAACAAACATAATACAAATAAAAAACACTCAAAGAAATTGATTTTTGTACTCCCTTTTTTACCAGTCACACTCCTCTTTTTCAGGTTTGTCTCAATTCAAAATCATGAACGTTGGACAGGTAAATTCCATTGCTATGGTTTTTTTTTTTTGGATGAGTAAGAACTTCATTAAAAATAAAGATTCCAATCGATCACTATTACAACAAAATTTCACGCCTCATTTTTTTTTTTTTTTTTTGTTGCTGTGCTTTGGAAAGTCCAAACACTAATACAGAAAAGAAATTAGTTTGGTTACAACCGTAGTCTAGAAAACAAGAAATAAACTAATCCCTAAGGTGGGCCAAATGGCCACAGAATTCACAGCTGGCGCGCATTGTTACAAGTTATATTTTCGTCATTTATATATAAAAAAAAATCTGGTTAATTGGGCATCGACATCCATTTGAATAACTCATTTATTTTAACAGCAATGGAAGGTAAAAAACAAAGGATCCTGCTACAGGTACAGAAAAAATTGTACAGGAAATGTACAAATCGCTCTCGGGGACCCACTTTTGGGTCCCACACGAGTGATCCGAACCGTTCATTATTCTTAGAACATTTTTCCGAGGGGCTCCACAAAATTTCAGCTCAATCGGACGGTTAGAAGTGCTTGAACCAAAATCACACCGTTTCACTCGTGTGGGACCCAAAAGTGGGTCCCTGAGAGTGATTTGTACATTTTCTGTACAATTTTTTCTGTACCAGTAGGATTACCGAAAAAGAAAAGTGATTTGATCAAGTTTTATCAATGTCATGGTCAGGTTGACTTTTTGCATGAATAATGTACTACTAAATGATCATGATCAAGTTTTATCAATGTCATGATCAAGTTTTATCAATGTCAATGTCTACAAAATGAATACCTCGTACCACGTACCAAATAAAGACTGCGGTAAGTCTAATTTTGCGTCTTATGGGAGATCACATGAGAGAATCCAATCTCAATGTTAAATAATTTGATCATCAAATCTTTGACCTTTTTAAAATTTTGTATGTCACGGACTAGTTCAGGAACCTAATATAAACAGGTGTCAGGAGCGATACCCGACTACTGTAAATATTTTTCTTAGTTAATATCCCGATAAATAAAATTTATAGATGTGGTTGAGAGCGAGATAAAAATGAGTATCTCTATAGTGTTTCAGAGAATTAATTATTTAAGAAATTAGCAAAAATGTTCAAAGATTCTTTAATTTTATTTACATATCGTATATCATCTCTTATTTGTTACATAAGTCAAATACTATGCATACTGTCACTTAAGGGACAGCACGCCCCTCGCTTTCCATTTATGTAGGCTATATATACACAATGTTCTTACCCCTGTGCACTATACAAATACAACACACACCAATGCAAGGAGTCTTTTTTTTCAATAACTAGGTGTCTGGGCATATTTACGTGTACCTCGACTAATTTGGGTGGACCAACTCCACCGTCAACTAGCTTGGCTCTGTGTCACGTAAGGCAAATGTTGTATAATTTTTCGGCTAGTATAAATTATGTAGGCTATACAAACACTCCTTGATTTGTTTAGTATTTGGATAATTAAGTGTTTGGGCCAGCTTATGTGTACCTCGACTAATTCTGGAGGACCAATTTCACTGTCCACTAGCTTGGGCCTCATTTAAAGCCGAAACAAAGCTCCATATGTATGGACTGGCTTTAAGAAAATTGATAGCACTGAGATGTTTCAAACCTCACAATTTGAGATGGAGCATGTCCTTAAGTCCCAAAGCCTTAGAGCATCTCCTACCCATCTCCAAATCTCCACTTTGGAGAACCAAATTTTCCTTTTGGAGAATCCATGCCCTCCAACCCATCTCCATTTGGGGTCTCCATTTTGGAGACCCAACTCCCATCCTCCATATTTGGAGAATTTCCCACCAAATGGAGACCCATCTCCATTTCTCTCTTTTTACTTAAAATCACCATTTTATCCTTTGGATGTATTGATGACAAATTATAATACCAACCATATCCTTATTTCTTTTCACTTAAAATCACCATTTTTTTGTTCATTTACACTTATCAATTAACTCACCCACCAGCCTCCTACCCACCTGTTTAATGTCTTTCTTTTTTTTCATTTACTTTTACTACCCACCATGGTAGGTGTGGAGTAAAACTTGAATTCAATGAATTGCATAAATAGAGGTCTACCATATTACACTATGATTCCCCAGAAGTTCTCCCCTGGCCTTCTCTCCACAAAAGTCTTCTTCAACCATGGAAACTAGTCCAACGTCTACTCAAGCTCAACGTGGCAAAGCTTTCACAATGGAAGAAGATAAAATCCTATGTAGTGCATGGCTTGAAGTTTCACAAGATCCTGTAAAGGGTATCAATCAAAAAAAGGATAGGTTGTGGGAATGCATTATTGTGATTTTTCATGCTCGTAGGCCTAGCCATTACCTTGAAAGGAGAACTCCCAAATCCCTCCAATGTCGCATGTCCAATATATCGAAAGCCATCAACAAATTTCGGGGATGCATTCGATCAATTGAGCGCCTTAATCCGAGTGGCGCTTCTGAAGTTGATATTGTAAGATGAGGCTGCTAATTTGATTTATGTTTCCAGTTTACTTCCTTCTTAGATTTTTGCAATCTTTTTTTTACTTCTTTATTTTCCAGATAGAGAAGGCTAAAGCGCTATTTGCACAAGATTCAAATGAGAAAAAAGGATTCCAGCTGGATCATGTATGGCCCATTCTTAGGGAAGCTGAAAAATGGCTTGATAACGATCCTAAAGAAATTGCCAAACGGAGCGGATATGATTGTTCTGAATATCCAGGATGTCCTACATCTGTATCTCCAGAGACACCTACATTTGTTGATTTGAATGCAGATGAAGACTGCGAAGATACAACTGATTACCATGTCGACTCATTCGGTCGCCCTACGGGAAGGAAGAAAGAAAAGGTGAGAAGGAAACAAGTTGTAGATACTAGTCGTTTCCTGCAGTCTATAGCAGATGCAAAAATAGAGAATTGGGGTTGGAGTTGTCCATTCTCCATATTTGCTTTTTGAATAAAATATTTTTTTTTGAGTCTCCAAAATGGAGATAGAGTGAGAGATGGGTAGGAGATGCTCTTAACCAACTGTTATTTTCTTTACATTAAAATTGAGAATTGATAAGCAGGTGGTAATAAACGGTTGCAGACTGGGGGCTTGGATTGGGCCGATAGGCCTGTTTATGGCCCAAAGTTTGGACTTGAGACAATCTGATTACTGTAGGCCTTCGAAGTGGGCCGATAGGCCTTTTCTACGGTATTTTTTAATCAAATTCTGTAGTGTCAAACCTGAGACAAACTTGTATACCGAACGGTTACGTGTTGGCGCATCCGAGTTGTCCAATCATATTTTAGAAGGCCCAGATATCATTGACTAGAGTCAAAGACACACAACTATCATTAATTTAGTCACAACATTAACTACCAATTACACCACTTCAACATCTGGTTAATTCAAGTCCTTGACTGGGTGAGTTTGACCTAACTTTTTAGCGGCTTTTTGATATGGTCGTTGTAGTCATTTTCTTCTCATTTTTAGTAAATTTGGGTATAATTTTTACATCACATTGTTCGGATGGACGAGAGGAATCAGAAAAACATAAAAATATAAATCAAGTGGAAAAAAGTTCATACAAGTTTTCAAACCAACCCAAAGAATTATTATTTTTTTACTTATCTTTGTATTTTCTGTTTTTTACGTTAGATTCATATGATTTTATTTTTATTTTTCTGGATGTGACAAGGGGACCAAGGAGGAAGGTATAGGTGGCCTTGGTATCAAGCGCACGTATGATGCCAATACTGTTGCCTTTAGCCAAGCTTCATTGGAGATTCACCAAGAGTAACATCACAACACCCCGCACAACACCCCCGAATTCCTTCAGTAATAACATTGTCATGCTTGACATGAAAAATAAATAAACCTATATAATTGCGCTAAAAATAAACATTTTAATCAGTAATTATATACATTAGACCTTAGATTGATCAATTGTCAAGTAAAAAAAAAATTAGCTAAAAGTAGGACTTTTTGATATGACATGACAACAAGAATCCAACACGACCGGAACATGACACGAAAGATTTGGTGAGTTGAAAAATATTGTGAAAATTCATAAATGAGATTTTTATACATAACACGAAAATGACACGAAATTACCCGTTGCTCACCCTTATTTGAGAGGGTCGATATTCGCAGTGGTAGAAATACTTACGATAACTGATTTGGAACCTGCCCTATCCGCAACAGTGTGGAGGGGCAGCTGTAAACTTGGAACTCAAAATTTGGAACAATGATCTTTCGGATATCAAAATTTGGAACTCTTCCAACGGTGGACAAGGCCGGATGGGTGCATGGCATCGTGCCATGCACTTAGTGCACAACAGGGCCCCCAAATCCTCCAACGGTCTGTTCGCTGGCCAGAGTTGGCTTGTCACTATAGCGTAGGTGGAATTGCCGAGGACGGTAGCGAGACTGTTGGGTAGGCCTCTTTCAACTATCATTAATTTAATCACAACATTAACTACCAATTAATAATAATGTTTCGATCAAAGCAATTCCGTTCCACTAAGAGGCTTTTTGTCTTTTTTGACTTATTGCGCTTTTTGAAGCAGATCATTCTTTTATTTGTCTGTGTGGACTGGTCCAAACGGAACCCATGGCATTTAAAATTATACTTACGGATGGCTCCCTGGATCAGAATGGTGTAGGAGCTGGGGAGCTCATCAGGGATAGTGAAGGCCAATAATAGATCAGGGCAGAAATTTGAATGATGTGTCGTTGGCACAAAGGCGTGTGATCCGTCGAGTAATAATAGATCAGGGGATTCAACCGAAACATGGGAAAATCGAGCTTTGGGCGCCAAGGGATGGCCTCAACTTAGCTTGGGAAAGTGAAATCCACAACTTAGATGTGGTAACTGATGCCTATACATGTCCTTCAGTAACTACAGGAATCTAAAAATATTTATCACCTGCTACCGACGATGTTTATTAAACGAACTGAACTTGAGTATCAATTTTAGACTCATTTATGTATTCGGTTCGATTAAGTTCGCGTACCTATAACATGTGTGTAATAAAAATTTCATGTGTAAACTTGAATATGTATAAAATTATGTAACTTGTATATGTATGAATTTATACATGTACATAATGTATCGATTGCAAACTTATGTGTTTTTCAATATATGTATGACCTTATTTATGTACTCAATTGAAATCTTATTTGCCACTTTAGACCAGTATACGAGCATGCATAAATGCTATTTTTGCTCACTAAGATTTAAGACTCGCGACCAAGCTCGAGCTTAACTCAAGCCTAGACCATTTCAACTCGAGCTCGACTTTTCAAATTTTCATTGGGATTGGGCTCGAGTTCACTAAAAGGTTAGCAAACCAACCTGATAATTCTAACACTCGACTCAGTTCGTTTTGCAACCCTAGACAGAAAGTATGGAAGGGACGGGGGCTTAGGACGATGGATGGATGAAACGAGCTCCGGTGGGAATTTGGAGAACGATCGAGTAAATTTTCATTTTGGCTTCCCCCGAGACCAAATGAAGATCCAACCAAGCATAAAATGCTCAATTCAATCACTAAACTCAAGGCTGAAGAGAATGCATATATCAATCACACTTTTTCATAATTTCATGGCACCATGTACTCCCATTTCAACTCGAGCGCTGCATCATTCTGAGAACAGATGCTACGATTTGGTTCAAACTTCACTAACTGCAACTAACAGTTCTAACTTTTGCCGAGCAAAAACAAAAGAAAAAAATACTATGAAGCAAAGATGCTAAATTTAATTCGCCAAAGGTAGACAAGTGTCTATTTCTTTAGCAGTTCCAAGAGAGCATCCAAATTGAAAAGAAGAGATTTTTTTATTACACCCACAGGCTAAAAAGAACAGTAACACAAAAGATACTCATACGGTAAAATACCATCTAGTTGACAGCACACGAGAGAAAAGACCATATCTACAAACTAAAACGGAGTCCATCTAGTCAAAATCTCTTCCCAAAACAACAAGAACGACGAAAGCAGAAAGGCAAACGACAATAACAACTAAGAACAAATAAAGTCAAAATTTCTACCACATCCTTTTGATCGACTGCGTAGGACCAAAAGAGAAACTTACCTCCAGGAGAGTGAAGCTCAAATTCAGAGCTTCACTTCTCTATCAAAGATCCAGCTAAATGGCACGACGCGAACTTCCTTAGCCCTGCTTTGAGACCTTTCCTCAAGCCGTCTAATTCTGGGAGGCAACCCACAAACGTAATCCTGAGCTTTTCGTCCCTCTCCAGAAAGTCCAGTCAGTTCCTCCACTTTCCACCTTCCAACCAAAAACTCCAATATATCTGCATAGTCCTTGGCAGTGTAAACACTGAGCCGCTGGGCCACAGCTGAGAAGTGCTCGAAAAGGTTGTCGTCGCGGCCGTCGTACATCAGGTGGGCTGGCATAGCAATTTTCTTCCTCATCATGTCGGCCAAAGCGATGACAGTTCCGTCAGGGTCGATCTCGAATAGCTTTTCCACTATCTTGGTGTAAGCAGTTTCGTGGCGCTTCTCATCAGAGGCAATAGTACCACATATCTGAGCCAGCTTAATGTCCCCATACTCCTTGGCATGTCTAGCTGTGTTCCCATGGGATATGAAAGTCGCTCGTTCTTGGAATGATGTGTAAATGAATCCAAGGTAGGGGCTGTTTTCAGTCCGGGGATCCTGAATCAAGACAGAAACATTGTTCGCATAAGGAGTTAGACGTGATGGTATTTGTACCACCAAAAGACTTTCCAGCACTTGTAGATATCACAGTTCGTAGAGGGGTTGTCATGCAGGACTACAAACAACTCCAAATCTGATAGCCTTCAACCTGTCTTACTATTGCCCTCCAAGTAAAAGATTTGTTTCAGGGAAGCAGGGCTATAAAAATAAGTGCATTCTACGCGTGCAAAAAAAAAAAAATATCCTTACCCTATTGAAGTTGAAAGTGTGCATCTCCATGTCCTGCCCAGACTCCAAATAGTATAGAAGAGCAAAGAACATACAAAAGTTTTGTTTACTTGCACGGAAATCACATGCACTTCCGAAACAGACAATGACCCCCTTTCGACCCCGCAATGAAAGGAAGTAACGAACAATAATTAATGAAAAGGCAAATTAGCGTCTTGCAACCTCCATACTGGAAGTCTAACTAATATATGAGGAAAATATATGTCGGCAAAGCAAACATGCAGCATATGTTTGATGTACATACTTGTCTAATCCCCTAAAATATTTCAGGTTATAGCATTATCACTAACCCAAATCATGAGATAAAGGAACCCATAGAGTTTACAGTTAACAATGAAATAGTTCTTCATTTTCTTACAAAGTGAAGAACAACTCGATTTGGAGAAGCCATTGGTATGATTTGTGCACCTAAAACGTAACTAGATGGTATATATTGCAATCACTTCCTCATCTAATTCACATAATACCCAAAGCCTCATCAATATCCTGACTTCAGAAGAAGAAAAAATTCAATGGTAAACGAATATTTAGGCTGAAAACAGTTTAAAAAAACATGAAATGATCTTACCATTCCTGACCCAATCAAGTATTGTATCGTCTCCTCAATTTGCCTCATGTCTACACGTCCAGAGAGGTAGAGATACTTATTGAGAAGGTCACCATGCCTGTTCTCTTCAGCAGTCCAAGCCCTGGTCCATCTTGCCCAAGAAGTTGGGCTTGCACCTGTTTCATCCCGAACACCATCAAGGGTATTAAGCATTGTTTGGTAAGTCGGAAGGGCTTCCTCTGTGACCATATCTCCAACCAAAACCACAAAGTAATCATCTGGAATCTCTTTTGCCCTCTCCCTTAGTTCCTTGACTTGATCATGGAACCCCTCAGAAGCAGGATCGGGCAGAAAATCCTGGGGTTGCCAACATTTCTCAACAGGCTTCAGGTGAACCAAAATGTTGTCATCAGCCCAACTCTCCAAATTTTTGAAGATCTCTATCTTTTGGGGTGGCATGGAATGCGTTACTTGAAGATGAACCTCACGAGGAGGGCTGAAAGGCTTCTTGATTTTCTCAACCTCCCTAAATAAGACGACCAATTAAATATTTAAATATAAAATTCAGTTTCGGTTCACGGCAAAGGCAAAGGCAAAGGCCAAGGCACTGTGCGACAAAGAATGAAGTAACACAAACACACATAAAATAAGTTAATTACTCCCATTAGTTCTCTCAAGCAACCATGTCATCCAAAGACAACTGCGAAAATGGATCAAATTAGAGAGCAATGGAAGATTGCATGGCAAAGATGCCTAGGGATAGCAGAACAAGGTCCCTTGGACAAGTCACTTAGAGAAAAAGCAGCAATATCCACTAAAATATGACGGGCAATATAGGGATAGAAAATGTGGACAGTTACAAAGGCAAAACACAATCTGCGAAGATATGCGCATGTCAATGCCAATATCAAAAGGGACCCAAACAGAGTTAGCTAGCTGCCTGATGACCACCAAACTAGGAAGGAAAAAAATAGTTGTTAAAAAAGAAGAAAAAAGGCAAAACAAGATACACTTCTCCTTACAAACATGGAGTACAGCTGAAGGTCAAAGATGTGCCACCTAAAATCAACAGGACTAATAGATTTTCTTCACTCTTAGTTCATTTCTTTACTTTTAGGTGGAGCCAGGATGGATGATCAAACTATCAGAACTAGGTTCACCAACTCGGACAATATGTTGCAAGAAATCAGAAAACCAATGACAATGTAAAACCAGGACCACTATAAGAAGTTTAAAAGGGAAAAATAAGAAGAATAAAGAATAAAGAAAAGATGAGTAGATCCCACTAGAAATATCATGCAAATGGACAGATTGGCGACATAAACAAGAACATAAAAAAATATAACTCCATGACACCTGCCAAATGAGATAAGTTAAAAGGCACATGAAAACACAGAAACTGTTTACAACTCTTGGCCAGATTCTTCTCCGGATAAAAACAACAAATGTGGAAATCGACACCTAGTCCATTCTATGGAATGAATGTTATAGATCTACCCTGGATTGTTTTGCAAATGCACATAACATTGAACCCCAGAAATGGAAAAAATGAAAAACAAATATTTGGGTCATGGGAATTTTCTATGGGGAAGGTTTTAATCACTTCTGACCTTTGAAGAAGGAGATGACGGGGATATCCAAACATGCACATGCAGCAATTGAACAACTACTTTGCAATTTTGGACAGGCTGATAGTTTTTTTTTTTTTTTTTATAAAAAAAACACTATTGAAACCAACTACAATGATAAATGAGTCAACAGCTAAAACCAACAACCCAAAAGTTTCAACAAATGAAAACAATCAGTTTTTTGGTGAAATTAATGCTCTGCTGAATCGATGATCCTCCAAATCATGAAATAAACAATAATAAAAATCCTGATTACCCAGCCTAATTGAAAAAGCCAAACAAAGCACTGTATCCATAGATACACTTAACCATGATCTAATCTCCAAGTAACAATAACCTACACAAATTCTGTTCAGAAAGTTCGAAATTTTGGGTTAACAGCAGGCCAAATACAAGGGGACAAAAAACAAAACAAACCAATAATGTTGAGAGATAAACAAAATTCAGCAGCTAAATCAAATTCATTTAACCGCATCTGCAATTGCATGCATCAATTCAATCATGCACAAAAAGAAACATGCAAGGAATCCCATTTGTAGAAGAAATCCAAAACAAAATTTGCGAAAATCTCGATACCCGAATCAGGCCATCAGCCCGTATAGTACTTTTGTAGATATGTGCGTAGTTTGAGAAAATCCCATCTCAGGATACAGAAGCTAAAAAACCTTATAAGTAATAACCCTAAGATCGAAACAGGACCATAAAATTGAACCATCTGAGACCCAATTTGGAGGTCAAAATCATGAACCCAGATCATGAAAATAAAACAAAACAATCTTTAAACTCTTATAATATCCTAATTAGAAGTTAAAATTTTGTGGGTATGTAAAGGAAAGTGAAAACGACGGCGAAGAACACACCTGGAGCCGGTGCGAAGAACGGAAGCCACAACAAACTTGGGAGATCTGATGCTGGCCATTGACGGAAGAGCAAAAGAGGGGTATTTTTGGGATTGAAAGGTGATTGGATTCAGCTTCAGAGCCATTTTCTTTGCGTCTTTCTTGATTCAGAACTTTTGTTTCTCTGGTTTTGTTTCCTCCACAGAAGTGAGAGAAGCAGGGAATGCCAAAATGGGAGAGGGAGAGGTGGAGAGGGGTGGTGGGACAACGAAGCCACTTGGGGGGTTTATATGTACTTAAATCTCGAATAAAGTAGTGGGACACCAAAAATGCCCTTGGTTTTGCCCCTAGTTTTCGTGCACCTGTTTTCGTGTACCTGTGTTCTCGTAGTTCCTTTGATTTCAAGGTTTTTTTTTTTTTCATGCCAGAGAAAAGACAGAGGCACATACACTTATACACAAATTTTCTCACATAGGATATGTGAGAACTTTTGGAGCTGGGGTACTGGTGATCGCATCTAAGCTGTTTATCTCGGCAATCAACGGTCCGGATTTTTTCATGGCTTGGATGCGATCACCAGGGCCGATCACCGGGGGCAATCATCAGCACCCCCTCTTCCGAGGCACTTACACTTATACACAAACTTTCTCACATAGGAAATGTTAAACCTTTTGGACCCAGGGGTGCTGGTGATCGCATCTGAACCGTCCATCTCGGTAATCAACGGTCCAGATTTTTTTCATGGCTTGGATGCAATCACCAAGGCCGATCACCGGGGGCAATCATCAGCACCCCCTCTTCCGAGACGTTTCCATGTGAGAGAGTTTGTCTGTTTGCCTGTAGCAAACCTGGAGCTTGTTTGGTTGGGTTTTGAAAACTTGGTTTTGAGAACCAGGTCTTGTTTGGTTTCTCCACCCAAATCATAAAGTGGGTCCAAAGTCTTCCACCAGATTTTTTGAGCCTCTTTGTAAAAGACCAACTTTGAAGCCTAGTCTTAAAAAAGGTTCTCAAAAGCGGGTTTGCAAAACCCAACCAAACAAGGTGTTGGGTTTGTATGGATGTCTGGGCCACCTTGTCTACACCTAGGATTGCAAAAAAAAAATTAGTGGAACCTGAATTCGGTCTGAACTGAAATGATATGTACATTTTGGATTCAAATTATGCATTAATGATCCGAACACGGATTCAAAAATTAGAAAATTGTGAGTCGTTCGTTGCATTGATTTTCATTTTGAAACCGTGAATTAATTGAACCATGCAATAAGATATATACTGTCTCCGAACCAATTCGTAACTCACAATTCGATTCACGGTTTTATTCACATAATACTATATTCCAAAAAAAAATATTGAAGTAACCATTACATTTTCATATTCAAAGTAGCATTACATTTCCACGAGTACCATTACTGTCATTACATACCAATACATAGCAAATTGAAAAACATTGCAATACTATCATCCGGACATTACTAAATTACTACAACTACATAGCATTACCGCCATCCATATGTATGAGTACATAATATTAAAAAGTAAAATTATAGTTAATACTATTAAGATTTAGTTATATCACATTAAGCCATTTAGGTAGAAAATAAAAAATAACATAGAATAATATGTTAAATTATGATTATTTACTCAATATTACACACATATTTATTTTAAATTTTTTATAAAATTATCAGGTTCGATTCGGTTTATCCACGGTTTTTTTATTGAAAATCCGTGGACGGAGCCGCGAGTCACGGTTTTTAAAATTTTTAATCCATGTCTAGACCATTAATCCACGAACCCAATCTAAAACCTACAGTACGGTTCGGAATCACAGTTCACTATTTTTTTTTTTACAGGCCTAGAATTAATGAATAATAGTGGAGGATAATTTTAAAAAGTTGATGTGATAGGTAAAAGTTAATGTAAATATATAATAATGATATCTCTTTGATAAGTTAGATTTCGAAACAATACATTTAAAAAGGGACAAGGAAATAATATACTTTATTCAATGCACTAGAATGATATAATACTGTATGTAATACAACTGAACCTTGAACCTTGAATCTGAAATGCCCTTGAACCTTGAATCTGAAATGCACCTTAAATCTAGAATACATAAATTTGATTTTTCCTTGCTAGTTTTTGTTTTTCTTTTCTTGCCAGTTACTTATTTCTTTTCGGGATTTAATCTGTGGATAAAATTATAACCACTCCCGGACTCACGGATAAGATTAGAACCGGATCGAAGTAATTTGTCTCAGACACAAATTACATTTTCAAAAAAGTGTGATTCACATATTAGGATCGGATTCATAGGAATCCGATTCGATCTAGACCATGCGCACCCATATGTACACCTTAAGTAAAAATGTGCAGGAACACGAGTGAGAATTGACAAGGAGCATGGAGCGCTATTGAAAATTTTTGTGATTAAGTGCACTCCACGACTCATCTTGAGGACTAATCCCACCCATCCACCAAGAAGGGTCAATTAAAGTTGAGACAAAGAAAAAAAAGCATGTATAGACCGTCAAAAAAGAGTTGATAGTACTTGGAAGGTTTCAAATTTGAGACGTGCAATTTTGGAGAATCACCAAACCCACCCTCGGGGATTATTTAGTTTCAGATATTTTGATGATCCACTCTTGTTGATAGTATCCTACCGACAAGACTGGTCTTTAAGACAGTTGGGCTTGGCCCCACTAGCTCAATCATCCAAATCGTCCATTTTGTAGACAATACTATATACATCATTCCTGCAAAAAATCAAATTAATCAAAAAGCATTAAGTTCCTCATTTCTATACAAAAAACAAGGAACAGTTGAATTTTTCACCGTCTATTGTTTTCAAGACAATACAAAAAACAAGGAACGGTTGAATTTTTAACCATCTATTGTTTTCAAGACAAATCAAACACTTACCGATATCTAATTACTTGATTTTTTGTGAAAATGATATATATTATTGTTGTCTACGAAATAAACAGTTTAAATAATTAAGGTGGTCCAAGGTAGACGCTATGGAATTAAGGTGATATCTAATTATGTACAGAATTTCCCGTGTTTGTAGTGATTTCCTCACCTACAAATCCGGTGACAATGTCAGGCATTGCCTCACCTATAAATCCGGTGACAATCACTTGTTGTGGTGATTTGGTAGGTGAATAATCACCTTTAATTTCCCTCTCTCTCCATCTCTGTCTAGAAAAAATCCTCTGATTAAATCAAGAAAGGGACAAATGAATCCAATTTGAAATCAATGTTTTGTAAGTAATTAAGTAATTTCTGTTAGCATGACCAAATTACATGGACCCATCTTTTGTAAAAGACTATAAATTAATTAAAAGGTCACTTTTTATGCTTTTAATCAATCCATGATATCTGTTTCACGAGGCAATTAAAGAAAATGTTTATCATACTTCTTACCCTTTCCAGTAAAATATTTTTTTTATAACAACGTGTTCGGATCAACTTACACACACTTTAACTAATTTCGGGAGACGAATTTCACTGTCTACTAGCAGAGGCCACAAGTCAGAATGGTGAGACATTTTAGGAGGGGGGAATTTCTAAAGTCTCAAGACTAAAACACTAGGCCAATTCCTAGGGCCTCCGGTTTTCAGCTCTACTATTGCTGGATATAATAGTTTTGGCCTTGAAAATTATGTTAAACAAACAATATGTTGACTCTGTTTCTTTACTATTTTTTTGCCGATACTGGGAGTCAAAATGTTGTGATCTTGGGAGTTAACCCCAATTAGTTGACGCTATGCTCACACAGGGCAGAGTTAAAGCCTGACTTTGCAATTAACCTTTCATTTCATTTGTTTTAACTAAAAATATACAACAATACAAGTAAATTCTCGTTAAACAATGCCACTCCCAATCCTAAATCACAATCAACCCCCTTGGGGTTAACAAATTGTATCGCATTGAATGTATTTTAGCATAAATATATACTAGCATGAACCTGTGTTATGCACGGGCCGCTTTCAATTGCACATGGATAATGTAAATCTATATTAAACAAAGTTGTGCTTTATCAAAATTTTAAAAAATTTGTTGCCGATCAAAAAAAGTAGACAAACATCTATAAAAACTTAACCGAACACATTAAAACTGTCACGATGAGATTCAGAATGCCATAGTTTAACAGATGACGACATCTTCACGAAGACCCCCATATTCCTCCGCTATTCATTGACATTCATGCATATATAAGATCAAGAATAATTACACTCATGACATATTACGCAACCATTAGTCTATATCTATATCTATATACCAAAACACTGTGTTGTCACCGCTTCACGCTCTCTTCGCTTACAACTCCAAAGATAACAAAATAGTCGATTTCGTTGGATTCACTGCATCAACTTCTTCATCTAATTACCCCAATTAATCCTTGATAGCCGTACATTGAGTGAAAAAAAATGAAACTGCTTTAAAATGCTAACATGTGTAAAGCCAGTAAATCGCCAAGCAAAAAAAAAAAAAAAAAGAGGCCAGTAACCCAAATATTAATGCATATCTATTTTTTTGGTACAAAATGGAAGTGAAAGGTATGGTACCTCGTCATCTCTCCGCCATCTAGTATTGTCCGTCATGCCACACTAGAGCAGGCTAGTCTAGACGACCACCCTACCCACATTTCAAATTTCTCTTATAACTTTTGTAAAAATATAAATTTACACCTATATAAATTTCAAGTTTCTCTTATATATTTACACCTATATAGGTCCGCCCGCCAAATAAATACGTGTTGTAGTGTTTGCCAAACCCACACTCGAATCTTGCATTGCCTTTTGTGTTTCTACTCAATGTACTGAAAGAATACGAATTGTGATGGGTAAAAATATGTACATTTCTTTATCACACACCTCAAAATGACTATTACCTATGTACATAGGGTGGATGTTATTTTCATGACTCAAACTTTCTTGTTGCATAAGTTGCATGATTTAAAACGGTGTGATTCTGTTGGCATATATCTTATTAATTTTGATACTGTAAATTGTGGGATACTTCCTCCCTATACAAATTGCTTTGATGTTGTGGGGAAAAAAATTGATTTGAAGGCTCACAACATAAAAACTAAACAGTACAAATTAGTATTGAAACGATAGCAAAATATAAGTGTCTTTAGTGTATTTCGTACCAAACAATAAAGAAAAACAGGCAAGCAACTCCACTCTTCAGACATTGGGTTTGCCTAGTGGTTGTTTAGTGCTCCTTTGAAGTATGATGTCTAGAATTGAACTCCTATGAATAAGTAGTTGGCTCTTGTATGAATTCAACATATACTAACATCCTATCATCCGGCAGAAAGAAAAAAAAGTTTGTTCTTCGACTATGAACATGCAAGTCACTTCTTTTATTTGGAAAATGTCACAATGCTGCCCGTTGGGCTGCTTCTTCCACTCTACCCTTCCCTTCAATTGGGGTTTTCCCTTCCTGCCATTGTGTCTTCTCTTCAAGTTGAAGAATCCCTTTTCATAGTTTTGTAACCATGTAGGCAAATTTTCCAAGTACAAAAAAAAGAAGAAAAAAGAATTAAATTAAATTAGTAATCTTCAGTAGGAGTTGGAGAGAACAAAATTTTGTTATGAATTTCCAGATTTCATGAATGAAAGAGGAATGTGATTGAGATCATTTCTTTTTAAGTATCTCTAAAGCAATCATTCTCAAAACAAAACTTTCCTTCATAACAAATTTTTTTCATGGTAAGCAGAAATCAAGAGTGTACGGAGAAATCATTTAGTGGCTTATTGGGTAAATAATCTCTCCTTTTGGGATGATTAATCTTTTTTTATATGCTCCGATATTACCTTGCTTTTCAAATGATAATCCCATTTGAAGCCTTTCCAAATTCAAAAACTTTACCATAAATCAATGATAGATAATAAATTAACCATACAAATAGATGAGTTTCGAATTCAAGCAAGATTTACATCAAATCTTTGATGTATATAATTAAGTCACATGCTTCTCCAAAAACTCTATATGACAAACCAACCCATTTATGCCACTTGTCATATCCACGTCCCTGCTCACTAAAAGTCATCCTGCATTAATATATAAGATATCTCTATATTACAACGGAGAGCGGTTTTGAGAATGTCCTCTGTGACACATTGGAGGGTTAAGATTGAATTTTAAAGTTGAGTTCCAATTGATTATGTTCAAAATTCAAACCCAAATACTGATGATTTCTGCTTTATGGCTGAGATTGACACAGTTAATTTAAGGGGTGTAATGAAATCTGAAAAATTGAGAAGGATCCTCTCTCTCTCTCTCTCAAACCATCTCTTCCAAGTTACAATCACGTCGCCGCCACACGCGTCTTCCTCTCTCTGGAATTAAAGTACCTTAATTTGTTCAAAATCTGTAGCTTTTGCCTCTTACATACTGGATTTTTTCTTGCTACTTTCCATCGCTTTTCAGATTCTTGATATAACGAAAAGCATATAGTAGTTTCCTTTGTTCATTATATTCTTATCAAAAAAATTTAATTCCGTCATCAAAATCTGTTCTTTCCTTCTATATATATGTAGCCATTAACTTTTCCATTACCGGTGTGGAACCTTGCACTATGACATCACTCTTACTACATGTGTGAGAAACAAAAAAAAAACAATTGATTACATCCATTATCGTCAGAGTTCATACTACTTTTGTCATGAATTAGTTTAAGATCATTCCATGTTAGGTTAGGACATACGTAACGGGTTTTTTTTTTTTTAAGATAGTTGGGGATTGCATTAGCCGGAATAGTCAATGATGGAAGCAGTGCGGGTAGTATTTTATGATTGGTTAAGGTTCTAAATGAATTTCGTCAGGAAATGTCTTTAAGCACGGGCAAACCGCTATAACTATATACGAGGCTACATATAGCCATGAACTTATTCGGGGAAAAAAAAAAGTATGTTAACAAGGAAATAAATACTAAACAATCCTAGAATTGCTTCCAAATCAATGGGTATCAATGCGTGATACGGCAAAATCGGCAGAGACGGCAAGGCTTATGTTTGGAGTTTGACATTTATAGCCTAGGGATGGCAACAGGGGGAATTTGGGGCGATTTTCTCTCATCATCTTGTCTGCGTTCTTAAATATGTAGAAGCATTCCCACCTGAAGTGCTTCCAAATTAATGGGCATTAATATGTGATATGGGAAAATCGGCAGAGACGGCAAGGCTTATGTTTGGAATTTGACATTTATAGGTTATAGCTAGGGATGGCAACGGAGAGAGTTTGGGACGGTTATCGCATCATCTTGTCTCTGTCCTTAAAATATGTTATTGCCACCCGAAGCTCCAATGGGGAAAGGTTTTGGTCCCTCATGCCATACTAGATGGCGAATGGATTTTTCCGTCCCTTACCGAATCCTATATTGAAGCAGTGCTATGTTCACAGAAAATTTACCCAAAAGTTGTCCAGAATTTGAAATCAGTGAATCAGATTCACTTGAGAGTAGATCTAAGCCACTGATTTTAAATTCTGGGTAGTTTTCTGGGTAAGATTAATTAGTAGTAACTAATTACCAAAAGATGAAGTGGCTGTTTTTGTTTGTAGCATAATACTTATTTCATTTCATTAGGGGTAAAATTATACATTTATTTGCATGGGCACGGAGTAGGTAATGAGACGGGTTACCCAGCGTTCTAAAAGTCGTCAGGCTTTAGCCAGGCGAAAGAGGGGCACCTAGCACCTAGACAATGACTAGTCGGTCGCTTAGGCCGATTGTAATATAGGCGTTGGAGTCCCACCAAGCGCCTAATACTATCTGTACGGGGATAAAATCCACGTAGCCCTGGATCACGTGCTTCCTTAACCCAACCCTAAATCTGCAAGACAGAAAGAGGATTAGAGCACCTTTGCCTCTTGTCAGCAAAGGCTCTCCGATGCCTAAGTTAGTATCACGTACTTGAACACACAAATCACTCAACGCATATGAAAGCACTTCACAGCGTACCTTTTGTCATGGTTCTTTGTCTTGCTTATATAGGTGTAGATGTTCTTCATATTTAGGCATCTCGTGCCCCTGTTTCCTATTCTCTTTAGGAATCCTTTTCCTAATAGGACTTTCCTATTAGGGACGAGTCTCCATATCCTGCTAGATCTCGTCTAGCAGAGGTCTTCCTTTCCATATAAGATTCTTTCCTATATGAGGTATACTCCTAATTACGTTAGGACTTTCCCATATTAATTCCTTTCTTTACGGGATTGCTCCTTACCTCACAAGGAGCCACTGTAGAATATTCTGGAATGTCTCACCGCTTTATTCGTGGCGGTGTTGTGCTTCCACATAGCTCGGACTAACCCGTACATAGCTCAGCTCATCACGCCGAGCTGAACTATGTATTCCACAGTGCTATTTTAAGCTATACACGTAGCCTCTTAGCTCGGTCATATCAGGGGCATCCTTTTATGCCTTACGCCGAACTAGTGCATCCTAATGTATTAACTTACTTAATTATCCTGACCTTATTCATGGCCAAACCAGCTCGGCACAGGGCTCACAGACTCCCTATGTGGTGCCGAGCCATTCACCTTCTCGTGGTGACTGCTATAGGCACGTGCTATGCCTAATAGTAGGGTAATCAGATTTTACCCACTCCACTATCCATACCAATCCCAACCCCCAATTATGGCAGAGCCGGGGTAGGGATGGGGCGGGTCATCCCTTCTTATAGAGAGATTATTCAATGCTCAATGCGCAAACACATGTTGCCCTAGACTCCTGCTCCATCACACATTGATGAGGAGTCCATACATTTGGTCTAAGACCCCACAACACGTGGTGGAAAATGGGTCCACCACCCACGAGCACTGAATAACCCTGTCTAAGTCCAAATATTTTTTCAACAACTTCGAAACAATTTTTCCAATTTCTTCTGGGAAATGGATTGTTCGAAAACATCTTCTTCGTCTTCTTTTTTTTCTAGGGATTTTCTTCCCCTTAAGAAAAGAAATAGGTTATTCTGTAGAACTTCACCCTAAAACAAGTTTCAAAAGTTGTTCACTTAAGTTTTCGTACCTCAGAACAAACAAGAAGTCGGAATTCTTTCATATATACAACAAAATTTTTGGTGTCCACCGGATACACTCTTTTGTAACTGACCACAATAATATGTAACAAGTACCATAAATCGCATAACACATCAACTAAGTACGTAAGAAAATTAACTATGAAAAAATGCATCACTCGTGAACTATAAAATCAGTGTACCAAAACATAAATATGCATAACTTCACTTTTAGGTACAAACATATTTGTAACTAGACCAAAAAAAGTACGTAACATAGACTAAAAAAAAAAAACTTAATATGGCATGGTACTATCGCTTTCACCGAAAAGATTGTCTAGATTTGTGACACTCCAAAAGTCTAGATTTAAATTCCCATGTCCCAAAGTCTACATCTTATGAATATTCAGTACCCAACAAAATGTTAGGTTGGTTGTTGATATTTGTTGATATGAGTCACAAGAGGGTCTTTAATTTGGCCATCAATCCTTTGTCACTTTCATTGATCAACTAGGGTCCTGACCTCCTCCCCTCTTAAAGCAAGAAAATAATAAATGCAGAGTCATAGAGAACCTAATTCGGATCACCCAAGTCAGTGTCACAGAGAGCAGGCAATAAATACAAAACCTACTAGCAAAAAGAAAAAGAAAACTATGAAGAGGACTTCCGTCACATAATCCTCCGTGGAACTCTTCGCTCCAACTATCAATACTCGCTTTGCGCTCTCTTTTTCAAATTTCGCTTTAGCTCATGTTCATGTAGGCGCGTTATGTGACTTAAAAAGAGGACATGGAAAGATAAATAGAAAGCAATATCACAACAAAACTAATGTACTATCATTCATGAAGAGGATGGGAAAAAATCAGTATCCGTTTTGCTAATCCATAAGCCTTTGCATAATACTTATTTTTAATAAGCCTTTGCTAATTTTGACATGGACAACAAATTTTTAGTCCTTGGGTCTAGAATTTCACTGATAATAACTGACTTATCGAAAGCCTTCTGTATATCCCCTATCCAAGAGCCTGCTGAGGAGCTACCTCTGTGTCCTTGGGGAACCCTGGCTTCTCTGAACGGGAGACGCTTGGCATGCCAAATTCGCACAGACATTTAATGATACAAGTCTTGTGACAGAAGTTGCGCTGAAAGCTGAAAATCAGTCTAGCAGCTTGTCATACTTGAATGCAATTATGAAAATAATAGTAAGGGTGGATTATGTTCACTTCGGCGTTTTTTCTTTCAGAGTTTCAGGTGAAACACGAAAACTGTCAACTATTTATACTCCTATGAAATAACAAAGAACCAGGCACATCAAAAATATTGTTTAGATCGATTCCAATAAGATGATATTAAATTAAGCATGCAACAAGCTAAATAATACCACGAGGTCCATGATTCTTCTTCACCCTTGCTTTCCAAAAATAAATCAAGAACTGGATCTTTAATTCCTACTGATGAAACTATCATTTTCGAGACTTTTAAGATATCCAATGGATAAAATAGCAAAAGATGGTGTCAGTTCATGTGAATAAAAACCCAACGGTATCCCAATAGGAAGGGGAACAGTAAAATTTTGAATAATAATCGACATTAACTTTTTTGGCTTTATTAAAAAAAATTTGAGTTTGGATCACAATTTTTTACTTTTCCAATTCCTCTCGTCGAGAAAAACTAATAATCAATAGAAGTTTGACGCGAAATTAACAAATCCAAGAAAATTTTGAATAATAATAATAATAAACTAAGTGGCTTATTTAGCCAAATTACCTGTAAATTTTCTAAGATAGGATTTATGCTTAATTTTTTTACATTTGAATTCTATTGTTTTTTATTTACTATTTGAGTTTTTGGAGGGTTATGAGTTCAAGAATTCTTGTAATTGCGATATGAGAGCATCATTATCAGATACACCAAATTTAACATCAAAAACACATTTTAAAGTTTAGCAAGTCACTTTTCCAAAAACTCACAAAACCAAACTCTCTATTCTAACTTCACAATAGTACAAAAGTAATAAAAAAAGGGAGAGGTGCGTGAACAGTGCCGCACCAAAATTGTTCACCTACCATAGCAATAATAGATTGAAGAGGGCAAGTATAAAGGCTGATATTGGGGTGGTTCTGAGGGTTTTGGTTGCTACTTTAACTTAGTAGCATTTGGTGAGCCACATATTGATGCTCTTAGGTAGGTTAAAGTTTTTTTTTTGTGTGTGTGTCAATCGATACAAGAGATCAATTACATCATATGAAGTACAAAGTACGAACACGGGATGCTACATCAACTGTGAGAGTCCACGAGACAATCAAGCTCAACAACTTAACCAATACAAGAAATAAGCCCATTATAGAGTAGAAACAAATAAACGAAAAGCCCCTATATTTCTCAAGGTTGTTCATTCAGAGTTGAATTCGAATTCTTTTTGTGCATTACTATTAGGGTTCTGGGATTTTATCAATTCAAGATTTCCTCTATTACAAAGCTTGAATGTATGAGAAAGTAATATGAAGTCAAGGGGGGCTCCCTTGTCTCCAACCTGCATCTCTGTTGGATGAGTAGGCAATGCCTTACCACTAGGCCAAAGTTCTTCAAAGTTTTCATATGCTAACTTAATTATTTAATACATACTTGGTTATTAACTTTTTTTTTTGGTTGGCCCATGGTGAGGGGCAGCCCAAACCCCGGATCTTGTTGGGGTTACCCTAGAGCCTGCCCCGGACACAGGAGGGACTCAAAGGGCCAAAAGAAAGGCCACTGGAATTCTTGAGATGTGGAAAGCAACTTTTTCTCCCATTGTGCTGGGCTTATGGATTAGCAAAAAAAAATAGTATTGATTTTTTCCCCATCTTCTTCATGAATGATAGTACATTAGTTTTTTCCCCATCTTCTTCATGAATGATAGTACATTAGTTTTTTGGCAGATTGCTTTCTGTGTCCACTTCTAATTCACATAATATACCTGCATGAAGCCATGAACATGAGCGAATGCAAAACTTGAGAGCGGGAGCATTGAGCGAAGATCAATATGATTTTGGTTACATGTAAATTGGTCTCCTGAAATTGTAGAGATTTGTGTAGGTATAGCTGCAAAGGCTTATGGATTAGCAAAAGGGACATTGATTTTTTCCCATCCTCATCATGAATGATAGTAAATAAATTTTGTTGTGATATTGCTTCATGCTTATCTTTCCATGTCCTCTTTAATAAGTCACATAATGCCTATGTGAACGTGAGCTAAAGCGAGATTTCAAAGAGTGAGTGTAAAGCGAGTGTTGGTAGTTGGAGCAGAGAGTTCTGTGAAGGATCATGCGACGTAAGTCCTCTAAGTTTCATATTCTTTTTCTCCCATTGTGCTGGGGTTATGGATTAACAAAAAAATATTGATTTTTTCTCCATCTTCTTCATGAATGATAGTACGTTAGTTTTGTTGTGAGATTGTTTTCTGTGTCCTCTTCTAACTCACATAATGTGCCACATGAACACGAGCGAAAACGAGAATTGAGAGCGGGAACATAGAGCGAAGATCAGTATGATTTTGGTTACATGTATTTTGCTAAAAATTTGATGGTACCATATGATGTTCTTTCAAAATTATTTTCGAACCCAAAATTAGTTCCTACGACTCTGACTCATGTCAGCACAATTTACATCAATAGCGAATGCAAGCAAATTTTCACCTTCAGCTACCTAAATTATTGAGCATGCATCTTGGGTGTGATTGTGCATGAAAAATATTACCCCATCAGTCCCATAATCGTTAGTTCTCCTTTCCAATATGAAATATGCACAACATATCGAAAGTCAGAGCACAAATTACTTTAGTTTTGCGAAACTATGCCTTACAAATGGTTATGTACATTTCAAATTCGAATCGTTTTTGCGTGAATCGGGAATTGAATCGCAAATCGAATCGGGAATCGTGCGATTCTGACAACCATGCATTCAGTATTGATCCCATGTAGCTAGAAGACCCAACTGTACCGTCAACAGTATTCAAATGATTTGGCAAGGACATAACCTATCTTTGATAAACACTTACCATCTTTAGTGTACTCTTAACATAACCCGTCTATTGTTAACATAGCTTATCTCATTCTTCAATCACATGTATAAAGTTAATAATTATAGAACCATGCATCTAAGAACATGGAAATCAAATGCATCACACTAAATGATAAGGGTAATATCGTATTACATACAATCATTGAATCGAACATCAAATCTCTGGATAAAAAGGTCAATCTAAGAGTATTAACTAGGATTTCATCTTAACCTTAAATGATGATCCTATGTGCTCATCGTGAGACGAAAGTATTAAGTTGGTCGCTGTTACACGATCTTGGATAGAACTCAACCCCAAAAGCTAGCTCATGAAGTGAGGGTGTCCTCACACTTATATGTTTCATATTATTTTGGTATCCAGGCGATGTGGGACTTCGTTTCACACCCTCCCTCACTTGCAGCGTGCTCACTCGGCAGCACCTGCCATGTGTAGGCGAGAGACACGCACCCTACCCATCTCTGATACCATGTTACACGATATTGGGGTAGAACTCAACCCCAAAAACTAGCTCATGAAGTGAGGGTGCCCTCACGCTTATATATTTCATATTATTTTGGTACCTAGGGGATGTGGGACTTCGCTTCACAGTCGCCTTAAACAGCCCTTCATAGAATGTTGTTGTGTGCCTCTATTGGGTGCTGACCACCTTAATTTTGATGTAAAAGCTCTTTTTAATACCATGTAAATTGGAAAGACAAAACAAAAAGTTTAACCCGAACATAATTATTTTCATGATTTCATCCTTTCTGGCTCAACTTGCAAGCCATTTTGGCCATACGTTGCCTTTGCCACCCAAATTGAATCACCTCAATTGGATACTCAAGAAGTCAAGTTTGGTCAAAATAACTTAAGGGGTGTGACATGATTGCAATTTTCAGGGTAGAATCAAACTCTTCATTGTTTCTTCCAAATTGGATTTACAATAATTTACTTGATTGATTCCATGTACATAAGCCTCCTTAAACAAATAGTGTAGGGCAACTGTATTATGCCTTACAGGATAATGAAAAAACGTACATATACAGGTATGCCATTGGCATGTTGAATCTGATAATTTCTTCATAATGGATATCATAAAAATTGGTCTTACGCAAGCAATTTATATATTTGGTTCTCTCTAGTCCCAAATTAAGAAAATTACGCGCGGATGGTTGGGGAAGCTTACCTTACGCCACTTCTCGGTCAATTTCGTCAATTTCCTAGCATTTCCGTCCATCTTTTCAACAAATTGGCTATTGGTATTAGTTGACATTTTTGTGGTGTATCCTGACTTAGTTATAAGATTTCTCTTATGGACACCATGTTTATCAAATTTTGCTTATCTTCATCTTCACATGTATATATGTTTCTGTTGATTATGGTTCAAATCAATAGTACATTTTATCAAATTGATTAGCAATGAAAAAACAAAATGTTGGAGGATTATAATTGATACATGTGGTACTTGTGATTAAAATATAAAAAAGAATCTTTGAATTTTGCAGTTTTGATGAACTTAGAAAATCGGATAAATGCACCACAAAGAACTGTTTAATGCTAAATGCCATTCAAAGTGGGTTTGTATTAAGCTATTTAACTGTCTTATTGTAATGTTCAAATAGAAAGAAAATATCATTAAATGACAAATATTCATTGGTCATGTTCAAGGAAAAAATCGAACATCAGAGTGACTTGGCATAGACCATTGTTGGTAGTGACAGAGGCAGTTGCAGTGAATTTGGAGAAACTGTCACATGCACCAACAAATGTTGGATGGGTATAAGATGTGAAGAATAGCAGGGAGGTAGCTTTAAGCTTTCAATGAGTACTTGAGCTCAATTTTGCTCCGACCAATTCCAACAAAATCAATCAACCATGATCCAATGAAATATGATCATATAAGTAAAATCTATACGATCAGGAGCAATAAGAGTGAGCCAGTTTCAGTAAGTACCTCAGTTCAATTTTGGTTGTACAAGTGACAACAAGAGCAATTAAGCATTTAATTGCACTTGATTACAGGTTATGAAAATAATACAGAATGATGGAAACATTTCCAATGTCATGTAAATACGATGTGGATAGTTAGCAAGGAGAGTTCATCAAACATAACTTCTCAGAGAAGGAAAAAAAAACATTAAAAACAACTTGAACATACAACACCGCAAACCTCATGGAAATTGAAGGGTAAATAAAATATAGTGATGCCAATTACCTTACAGACACTCTTCCCTGCCACTCTAGGGACAGCTGATCCGAGTGCTTGCAGCAAGGCAAATATTGAATTGTGAACCCAAAACGAGATGTGACCCCAACGCACAGCACATACTTTGTCCCCTCTGATGTTTCCTGGAGGTCCTTCTTCAGCAGTTGGCACTCCTTCTTGGTCACAAGGCAGCACCTCCACCGAAGCTGTGTATTCTTACGAGTTAGCCCTCTAGGCGTGCAAAGGAAGGGGATCGAGCTTGCATGCTCGCCGTCTTACCTACACTATCGTACAAAAACAGTATGAGGTACCATAAATATGAAATTTCCATATAAATATATGATTGGGGTAATACCACGTCTTGAATATAGCCTATCACATGATAAAACAACACAAAAACAAAATTTCATCAGCACAATACAATGCATATAGTGAAATGAAGATTTGATTTATTCACAAAAACATGGTGGTTTCAACTCTCCACCCAACACTGTTTAAATAGTTCTCATTCAAAGAATTAAATTCGACAAATACAAGTTACCACAAGCAAAGTGAGCAGAACCATCATAGAACTAAAACAGTTCGAATACAGGCATAAATAGCATTAGTAGCGATGACACTTGTAGGCAAGTGTATACATGATCTTGCGATCGAACTCGAGGCAAACCCAAATTATGCAGGGTGGTGTTCACTCCTAGAAACGATAAAGGACAACAATTTAACTAGAGTGTGAGAACTAAAGAGAAAATTAAAGAGAATCTGGCTATTTTATGCCTGTATTCGTACTAATTTTAGTAAACTTGAGCCTGATATTTCAAGTTTGACTATAATTATCATTTCATACTGTTTTAGTTCTATGATGGTTCTGCTCACTTTGCTTGTGGTAACTTGTATTTGTCGAATTTAATTCTTTGAATGAGAACTATTTAAACAGTGTTGGGTGGAGAGTTGAAACCACCATGTTTTTGTGAATAAATCAAATCTTCATTTCACAATATGCATTGTATTGTGCTGATGAAATTTTGTTTTCGGTGTTCTTTTATCATGTGATAGGCTATATTCAAGACGTGGTATTTCCCCAATCGTATATTTATATGGAGATTTCATATTTATGGTACCTCATCCTGTTTTTGTACGATAGTGTAGGTAAGAGGGCGAGCACGCAAGCTCGATCCCCTTTCCTTTGCACGCCTAGAGGGCTAACTCGTAAGAATACACAGCTTTGGTGGAGGTGCTGCCTTGTGACCAAGAAGGAGTGCCAACTGCTGAAGAAGGACCTCCAGGAAACATCAGAGGGGACAAAGTATGTGCTGTGCGTTGGGCTCACATCTCGTTTTGGGTTCACAATTCAATATTTTGCCTTGCTGCAAGCACTCGAATCAGCTGTCCCTAGAGTGGCAGGGAAGAGTGTCTGTAAGGTAATTGGCATCACTATATTTTATTTACCCTTCAATTTCCATGAGGTTTGCGGTGTTGTATGTTCAAGTTGTTTTTAATGTTTTTTTCCTTCTCTGAGAAGTTATGTTTGATGAACTCTCCTTGCTAACTATCCACATCGTATTTACATGACATTGGAAATGTTTCCATCATTCTTTATTATTTTCATAACCTGTAATCAAGTGCAATTAAATGCTTAATTGCTCCTGTTGTCACTTGTACAACCAAAATTGAACTGAGGTACTTACTGAAACTGGCTCACTCTTATTGCTCCTGATCGTATAGATTTTACTTATATGATCATATTTCATTGGATCATGGTTGATTGATTTTGTTGGAATTGGTCGGAGCAAAATTGAGCTCAAGTACTCATTGAAAGCTTAAAGCTACCTCCCTGCTATTCTTCACACCTTATACCCATCCAGCATTTGTTGGTGTATGTGACAGTTTCTCCAAATTCACTACAACTGCCTCTGTCACTACCAACAATGGTCTATGCCAAGTCACTCTGATGTTCGATTTTTTCCTAGAACATGACCAATTAATATTTGTCATTTAACGATATTTTCTTTCTATTTGAACATTACAATAAGACAGTTAAATATCTTAATACAAACCCACTTTGAATGGCATTTAGCATTAAACAGTTCTTTGTGGTGCATTTATCCGATTTTCTAAGTTCATCAAAACTGCAAAATTCAAAGATTCTTTTGTATATTTTAATCACAAGTACCACATGTATCATTTATAATCCTCCAACATTTTGTTTTTTCATTGCTAATCAATTTGATAAAATGTACTATTGATTTGAACCATAATCAACAGAAACATATATACATGTGAAGATGAAGATAAGCAAAATTTGATAAACATGGTGTCCATAAGAGAAATCTTATAACTGAGTCAGGATACACCACAAAAATGTCAACTAATACCAATAGCCAATTTGTTGAAAAGATGGAAGGAAATGCTAGGAAATTGACGAAATTGACCGAGAAGTAGCGTAAGGTAAGCTTCCCCAACCATCCACGCGTAATTTTCTTAATTTGGGACTAGAGAGAGCCAAATATATAAATTGCTTGCGTAAGATCAATTTTTATGATATCCATTATGAAGAAAGGATCAGATTCAACGTGCCAATGTCATACCTGTATATGTACATTTTTTCATTATCCTGTAAGGCATAATACAGTTGCCCTACACTATTTGTTTAAGGAGGCTTATGTACAAGGAATCCACTCAAGTAAATTATTGTAAATCCAATTTGGAAGAAACAATGAAGAGTTTGATTCTACCCTGAAAATTGCAATCATGTCACACCCCTTAAGTTATTTTGACCAAACTTGACTTCTTGAGTATCCAATTGAGGTGATTCAATTTGGGTGGAAAATGCAACGTATGGCCAAAATGGCTTGCAAGTTGAGCCAAAAAGGATGAAATCATGAAAATAATTATGTTCGGGTTAAACCTTTTGTTTTGTCTTTCCAATTTACATGGTATTAAAAGGAGCTTTTACATCAAAATTAAGGTGGTCAGCACCCAACAGAGGCACACAACAACATTCTATGAAGGGTTGTTTGAGGCGACTGTAAAGCGAAGTCCCACATCCCCTGGGTACCAAAATAATATGAAATATATAAGCGTGAGGGCACCCTCACTTCATGGGCTAGCTTTTGGGGTTGAGTTCTACCCAATATCGTGTAACATGGTATCAGAGATGGGTAGGGTGCGTGTCTCTCGCCTGCACGCGGTAGGTGCTGCCGAGTGAGCACGCTGCAAGTGAGGGAGGGTGTGAAACGAAGTCCCACATCGTCTGGATACCAAAATAATATGAAATATATAAGTGTGAGGACACCCTCACTTCATGAGCTAGCTTTTGGGGTTGAGTTCTATCCAAGATCGTGTAACAGTGATCACCTTAATACTTTTGTCTCACGATGAGCACATAGGATCATCATTTAAGGTTAAGATGAAATCCTAGTTAATACTCCTAAATTGTCCTTTTTATCCAGAGATTTGATGTTCGATTCAATGATTGTATTTAATACGATATTATCCTTATCATTTAGTGTGATGCATTTGATTTGCATGTTCTTAGATGCATGGTTCTATAATTATTAACTTTATACATGTGATTGAAGAATGAGATGAGCTATGTTAACAATAGACGGGTCATGTTAAGAGTACAATAAAGATGGTAAGTGTTTATCAAAGATAGGTTATGTCCTTGCCAAATCATTTGAATACTGTTGACGGTACAGTTGGGTCTTCTAGTTACATGGGATCAATACTGAATGCCTGGTTGTTAGAATCGTACGATTCACGATTCGATTCCCGATTCACGCAAAAACGATTCGAATCTTTAGGTGAATCAAGGTTTATCACAACTTTCATTCGACAATACGAAACCACTTTTGCTATTTTGCCTTGTTTTTTCTTATAGAAAAGTAAGAATATAAGATCATATAGTATGGGAAATCATGTTCCTTATTCAATGGAGACGTATCTACCATGGATATGTAATTTCACAAATCAATCTTTTTGGTTCTTGTATCCTCTACATCATAGACCGAGGCACGGCTCTGAGGCTCGAACTAACCCACATACGTTGCCATACAAGCTAGTTTCCTACCTATTAAGAGGCTACAAGCTTTATTTTGTAAGCTTTTTATTATGAATTCTTAACATTTATATGCATCTATCGATGTTACTATAGTATTTATTTTGCTATGATGCCATGTGATCATCAATTTATAGTAGAAAACAATCTTAAATGTATTTTAGCTTAAATTTTTCAATTTTACAATGTATCTTTATTATGTAGAGGCATAGATACATTTTCCAATGTATTTGTGAAAGTTGAACTGAATCGTTACGATTCACAATTCAGAAAAGGGTCAATTCGATTCTCGATTCGATTTGCAATTTTACAACCTTGACTGAATGAAAAATAGGCCCAAAACTAATACATTAGTTATTGTTACAAGGGAAGACTTTTTTTTTCACCAATACTCACACTTCTGCTCATTTCCGTTATTTTGCTATTTGTATTTCAGTCCAAGGATAGTTTAATTGTCATAGCTTCTTAGGTTCCCTTGTCCATTTGGTGAAACCTAATTTAGTCATAATATTCTGAAATACCTAATGTAGTCAATGGTATGGTTTTCCCTATTTGACCCCATACTGTAATCAGACATCACTTGGCAACAAAGATCACATACAAAAAGCTAAGATCCTTATATACAGTCTCAAACTTTACGCCCTGGTTCCAAGTTTAGGTGAACACTGTTACTTAAATATATCGATGACCCCTGAGGTGGTAAACATCCAGTGTTCCAATGAAATATATAAAAAAGAAGAAGAAGAAGAAGCTATTATGGAACCATTTCATTGAACAGTATAGGAGAGAGAAACTGTAGGAAAGGTCAGCGCGTCTAGAAAATAGACTATTGACCGGCCTATGACAGCTTGCCACGTGGGAAGAAATGCTGCAGAGGACACGTCGGATAATGGTTTAGTTAAGATAATCAAAATAAACCCCCGTCGCGAAAAGGATATCGTCGCAAGGAGACACACGACGAAGTCATAACTATGCTAAATGAGACCCTAAGTAAGGGGACCCCATTCTAAAGGGAATAACCCGTCTCGAAGCCCATTCAACAGGGAATTGACGTGACAGGAAGAAGATAACACTCACACTTGAGCCCGCGACTGAACCTGGCCACAAGGCAGGGGCAGGGAGATCATTACAAGTTTTGAGTGACGCATTGGCGCGAGAAAAGGGGCTCGCAGCTATGATCAACATCGCGGGAATAGGGGAGATACAAGTGGCTTGGTGGCTTTAAAGGATTAAGGATCGCCGCGAGGGAATGGCACACACTGAATTAGCCCAAGGAATCTTCCTAATGGCCAGTGACGTCACCCATGTCGCCCAGGTATACGGAAAGAGCACGTGTCACCATATTATTGGGGAAATGTCTGCAGCCCAATGATTGGGTGCAGATCCCTATAAATATGGGACATTCCTTCACAAATGAGAGAGAGATTGATTCATCCCCAAGGCACGGAAATCTTAGAGGGAGAAGGTGACTCAGAGCTCTGGAACTAAGAACATTGTTCTTGCTAGTCCTCGCGAGCCTGCTTTTCCTTCTAGGACTGTGACTTAAGGATTATGATGATCTAAAACGTGAATGGATTGAACACTGCTGCCTTCTCTTTCTGTATATTTGGCTTAATCCTTCACCCCTACACACACTCTCTTATTCTTTGCTTGACCATTAGTTATTGTTTGCCTCTCCAAGTTAATTTTATTTGACTAAAACAAAGAACCTCTCCTACATAAGGCGACTCTGCTGGGGAGGCTTTCATAGCTGATGGTTGATACAATAAGTTACAAATGCAGCGAAGTGGTTCACAAATACAGGGTTCTTCTTCCCAAAACCTTCTAAGCGCAATCGAAACTCTCCGCCAAAGAGCAATGGAGAATCAACAACCTGTGCTGGAAGAAATCCAAGAAATTGATACTACACAAATCCTTGCTGCCAATGCTGAAACTCTACAGGCCATTAGAGATGGCCAACAACAGATGCAACAAAGCCAAACTCAGTTGCTTTTGGCCATAACTCAACTTACTTAAGCTGTGATGGCTGCTACAGCACAACCGGCTCCACCAGTGCCCCCACCAAATGTTGTGGAGGGAAATAACCCAAACCCTATAGTACTACAAGCATTAGCATCAGGTACACCAGCTGCAGGGGGTGCGATCCAGCAACCACAGCCTCAAGCATTTCTCACTTTGGCCGATGTCCAAGCTTTACTACAGCAAGAGAAGGCTAAGGCCACATTGCCTACACTACCTAGTCCTGAGATCCAACCACCATACCCTGCTGCGATCATGGCCATGCCATACCCAGAAGGATACGTACCACCCAAATTTGTTAAGTTTGATGGGAAGGAAGGAAGTGTTCAAGAGCACGTCCATTGCTTCATTGAAACTTTGGGTGTCCACTCCCAAGATGTCAATCTTCGATTGAGAGAATTTTCTAAGTCCCTCGCCTCTCGTGCATACACTTGGTATGTCAATCTTGAGCCACACTCTGTAAATACCTGGGAGGAAATGGTGAATATGTTCTACACCAAATTCTTCCAAGTAATAGAGAAGATAACTTCATTGAACCTTATAAATGAGAAGCAAAAGCTAACAGAGGATATCGTTGACTTCATTAAAATATTTCAGGACAAAGCAGTTCAATGTCATGAACATGTCCCAGAAAAAAGACTAGTGGAAATTTGCCTTCTAGACATGATCAAAGAATACAAGAAACATTTAATCAATGGAAAATATCAAACATTCTCTACTTTAATGGAAGCATCATTTAATATCCACGGTACTGTCGATGTGGAAATACCAAAAACAGCGTGGAAGAACAAAAGTGGTGGGATTGCTACTGCGGCCTCCGCGCAAACCTAGCGAAAGCCACAGGGGGGTGATGGCAACCCTAAGAGAAGGAACAAGCCTTTTAAGGATTACATGGAACGAACAAGAGATGCACCTCCATATCCCTGCAGCGTGGAGGAGGTCGTAGATCTAGTCAACACGTGGGTCGCGGACGGATGCTTGAAACTCCCAGAAATAGAGGTTCAGCCCACCCAGCAGGATCGCGCGAACCCAAGGTATTGCATCTTTCATAGGAAGGTGCAACACCCTACGAGTGACTGTTGGACGCTCAAGGAAATTTTCAAAAAGAAACAAGATAACAACGAGTTAAGGATTGGCGTAAACAGAGATGTACGCGACAGGCCCTACCCCCAGCATGGTGAAGGAGTCGCGATGGCGGAATGCTATAATGGTGGATACTACGATTTCATATATGAAATGGAAGATGAAGTCGAGGAAGCTTACATGACCTCCTTCTACGATCACATCGAAGAAATCGCGAGCTATGACCAACCTGCTGTGGAGGTAAATGAGGAAGAAAGACATAGGATCCTGTCCAAAAGCCATAAGTTTAAGACCTTCTTCGATGGGCTGGGTTTTACCCCCAACATCAGAGTAAAAATAACAAAGGCAATACTGGAAATAGCTAATGAAGGCCAGGAAGCATGTGTAGTAGAAGGAGGTTCCGTCGCGAGAACAATTCGCGAGGATTCTAACACTATCTTGTTCTCAGACGCAGACAGGAAAGTGCCATTTCCCCACAACAGGCCTTTGTTCGTCACTGCGTACATCAACGGTATCGAGTTTAAACGAGCATTTTTGGATGGGGGTGCATCAATCAACACTATGCCCCTCGAGACGCTGAAAAAGCTGGATATCCTGGAGTCGCGAATAATCAAGTCATTAGTGGGAATAGTTAGTTTTGGAGGAGAAAAGAAGCCCTCTTTGGGATATGTTGTGCTAGATCTCGCTGTTGGGCCCATCCGCGCGCCAACAAAGTTCCACATCATTGAAGGACCAACCAACTACCATGTAATCCTGGGAAGATCGTGGATGCATAGGTATGCAGTGGTTCCATCTAGCTATCACCAATGTCTCAAAAGCATTTGGGCTGGAAAGAAAGTCACTGTACCTGCCACCGAAAGGCCCTTCGAGGCCTGTGAAGCTCACCTTTCAGATGCGGTGTACTTTTCTGAAGTAGAGGAAGCCTGCGAAGCCATAACTACGAAGCCCGTTGGGGTAAAAATCCCAAAATGGGAAAACATCAAAGGTGAATCATCAGAACCAGTCCCCGCGAAACGTTCCACGGTGTTCGACAGGTTGACCCCTCACAAAATCACAAAGACTAGCGAAGGGGGGAAAACTGTGTATCACTTATGACAGTGTGAGGGGTCAGTAAGCGTTTGTAAGGCTTCTAACCCCCGCGATATGGAAGGTAGAGGACAGGAGCTCGAAATAATTGAAAAATCTGAGCCAGCTCCTGAGTATATGCAAGATGGACCTAAACCTCAGTCAAAAGAACTTGAGGAAATTAACTTGAGAGATGGGGAAGGCCCCGCGAGGCCAGTATTCATTAGTAAATCCATGAGACCGGAGGCTCGAGTTGAGATGATGGCACTGCTTCGCAAGTACAGTGATGTGTTCGCTTGGCATTATGATGAGATGCCTGGTTTAGATCCAGAGCTCGTGACTCATCACCTCGACGTATTTCCAAATTCCAAACCCGTGAAGCAGCCACAACGGAAGTACCATCCAGATTTGGAAGAAAATATCAAGGAAGAAGTGGAGAAACTGAGAAGTTCAGGATCATCCGTCCAATTCAATACCCCACGTGGTTGTGCAACATTGTGCCCGTGAAAAAGAAGAACGGCCAGATTAGGGTCTGTGAGGACTTCCGCGACCTTAATAAAGCTTGTCCAAAGGATGAGATGCCACTGCCTCACATTGATACTTTGGTTGATATCACTGCCGGCAATGAAATGTTCTCTTTCATGGATGGATTTAGTGGATACAATCAAATTAAAATGGCACCCGAGGACGCTGAAAAGACAGCTTTTCTGACCCCTTTGGGAAATTTTTACTATATCGTGATGCCATTTGGGCTTAAAAACGCTGGCGCGACCTATCAAAGGGCAATGACCGCAATTTTTCATGATATGATTCATCATTCTGTGGAAGTCTACGTGGATGACCTTGTCGCGAAGTCAAGATACGAAACAGAGCACCTGCGTGACCTCGAATGGGTGTTCAAGAGGTGCAAAAAATTTAATATGCGAATGAATCCCCTTAAGTGCGCTTTCGGAGTCACAACAGGAAAGTTCTTGGGTTTCTTGGTGCACAGACATGGCATTGATGCAGATGAATCAAAGATCCGTTCTATCTCAAGCATGCCACCTCCTCACTCCCAGAGATCCCTCAAAGGATTCTTAGGAAAGGTTTCCTATCTAAGAAGGTTCATTCCTGCTTTGACAGAAATTACTGCACCGTTAGGCAATTTGCTAAAGGAAAAGGTCAAGTTTGAATGGAAAGATCAGCACCAATTGGCCTTCGAGAAAGTCAAAACAGTCTTAGCTTCACCACAGACGATGGTCTCCCCGCAACAAGGGAAACCATTAATTTTATATCTCACCTCTACCTCGAGATCAATTGGAGCACTGCTGGCCCAAGAAGTAGAAGGAGTGGAAAAACTAGTGTACTACATCAGTCGAAAAGTACAAGGAGCAAAGGAACGCTATACCCCAATTGAACGGCATTGTTTGGCACTCGTTTTTACGGCACAAAAGCTCAGGCATTATTTCCTTTCATTCAAAGTACAGCTCGTGACTAGGAATGACCCAATAAGATACCTGCTCTCTCACCCCGTGCTTAATGGAAGGGCCGCGAAGTGACTGCTAGCTCTCGCGGAATTCGATATAGTATGTACGGCGCCTCGAGCAATCAAGTGTCAGGCCCTCGCGGATTTGTTGGCCCAGTTTCCTAACGGAGAGTGTGAACCGTTGGGAGAATCACTACCAGGAGATGATTTTGAAGCATTAGCGGCTAGCCTTGAACAAGAAAGCTGGACCCTAAGCTTCGACCGGGCAACAGGAGTAATTCAGCTAGAGCAGGTGTCACGTTGCAAAGTGATAACGGTACAAAGGAGTATTTATTATACAAACTAGCATTCCAGTGCTCTAACAATGAAGCAGAATATGAAGCACTTATCTTGGGGTTGCTCGCAACAAAAGAAAAAGGGATCAAAAGGCTCAGGATTGTGGGGGATTCAAAGCTAATAATTTTGCAAAGTGAGGGTGTTTATGCTCTAAAGGAAGCTAACCTCGCGGCATACAGGGCAACTGTTCAAGGACTTAGGAATTACTTTGATGATGTTAGCATCATTCATAAACCAAGGTCTGAGAATAGATTTCCTGACGCATTGGCTACTTTGGGTGCTAAGACAGAATTCGAAAGAGGCACAATAGCTATCGAGATCACCAAGAGAACTAAGCCATCATTTGTTGAAGAAGAAGTCCGCACCACCAGTAAAGACTGGCGCGAGCCTTTCAGGGCCCAGATCGCGAGCGGGGAAGGAGAAATCCCCATCATGACAATCTCACAATTTACCATCCTAAAGGGAGAATTGTACTTTCGTGGCCCTTAGGGGTGGCTTGCAAGATGCATCGATAGCACAGAGGCTCAGAGGACGTTACAGGAGATCCACGAGAAGACTTGTGGAGAGAATGACATCGCGCTATACAGGAGAATTCAGCGTTAGGGTTATTATTGGCCCACAATGAAGGATGATGCCGCGACCACACTTAGGGAGTGCCCGAACTGTTCACTTCACGAAGTCGAGCGCGAATGCAACTTCTCTAGCGAAGAAACAGATTGGAGGCAGAAATACATTGATTACTTGAAGGAAGGAGCCCTCCCCTCGGATCGCAGTGGTATTCGAGAAGTGCAATGCTGTGAGAAGAGATTATTTGTCAAAGATAACCAGTTATACCGAAGAGCCCTTGATCACATTCCCCTCAAATGCTTATCCAATAACGAAGCAGAAGAGGTCTTGCATAAAGTGCACGAGATGGAGCACCAAGGGGGAAGAAAGTTATATGAGCAAATCACTCATCTCGGATATTATTGGCCAAGGATGGAAGGGGATTGTAAAAGCCACGTTCGAAGATCTCATGCATGCCAAAAACATGGAGATAGGGTGAATGCGCCCTCTGTTGAGCTCCACCATATTCGAGCACCCTACCCCTTTCACACATGGGCAATGGATCTGATTGGCCCTATCCATCCCTCCTCGCGAGGGAATCAATGGATTTTAGTGGCAACAGAAATTACCACGAAATGGGTAGAAGGGGTTCCCTTAAGGCGTGCAACTGGCGACGTGGTGGCAAATTTCATTAAGGAAAATAAGAAGGGACCAAAGTGATTTCTTCCTTTGGAACATTAACTAAAATGTTGGAAGACCCTCGCGACGGCCATTAAATGTCGTGAAATAAGTAGGGACCAAAGTGATTTCTTCCTTTGGAATACTAACTAAAATGTTGGAAGACCCTCGCGACGGCCATTCCCCATAAGTAAATGGGAACCAAAGTAAGTCTCTATTTGGAATAACTGACTTTAAAGTTAGAAAAACCCTCGCAATTAAAGCAAAGGGAATCCCTGGTATAATTAAATGCTAGGGCCCTTAGAGGAAATGAGTTCAATAATGGATTTTAAAGCGTTGCGGATAGGAAGGGAAACACAAAAATGATAAATGGGTTTGTGAGAAAGATTTGTCATGTGCCCTCGCGACAATACAATAGCAAATTAGCAATAACAGCTCACAAGCAAAAGTTGCTACGTTGTTGAAGGAAGGGATCAAACTACATTCCCAACATATACTCCATTAACCTCTACGTAGAAGATACAAGATTTGTTTCCCTAGAAAAGGGGGGCTCACATTCAAAAAAAAAAAAAGAGAATAAGAAAGAGGAACAAGGCCTAGCTACTTGGGGAGCTTCTGAGAAATCAGATCAGCTGGTGGAAAAATGGGCTCTGCAACACTTAACGTGGCCTTTGGATTAGCCTCCAGAGCTTGATGATCCTTGACTAGCAACTGGTGATTGGCCTCCAAAACATAAATCTTCTCCTTGGCCTCAGCAAGCAATTGTTTGTACTTCTCATACGTCTCTTTTGCTTCAGCAATTTGAGCCTCGCTGGCCTGAACCTTGAAAAAGCTTGCAAACAATATCTTCGTGGAGCGAACCTTTTCTAGGTGCTCGCGGAGCCACCATAAGTCAAGACCAAACTTCTCTACATCTTTAACTGAGGAAGTAATGTCCTCATACCTCTCGTCAGAGAAATCCCTCACCCTTGTCTTCTATAGGCATAGCACCATCTCGCCTAGAACGTCAAGGAGTGGGCCACCCACGAGACGACTGGCAGAGAAATTTGCAAAGGTTAGAGGGAATTGCTTCTCCAGAGCGCGAAGTATGGGGGCATTGCAGGTCTTGACCTTCCATTGAGGACCGCCCTGTGTGTCAGGAAACAGAGAATAGTTGGGAAGTACAGAGCCTGATGCCTTGTCTCGTGCTTGAAAATGACCAGGGTCCTCCTGCTTTTCTTGTAGCCTCTCTCCGTGGTCGTCATCACCGCGATCTGGCTCTGAGTTAGAAGGATGATCTGATGTTAGCAGTTTAGAGGGGGTAAAAGAAGGAAGATGAAAGATGTCTCCAATCCCTGCAAATATATCACTGCTAGACTTACCTCTGGAGTCCCCAGAGTCCTTTTCGCCTTCTTCACTACTCTCACCAAGGTCGTCCATGTCGGAGCTTTCACTAACTGTTGATCCAGGGATGGCCTTGGGTCTAAGGGTGCTTTTCTCTGAGGAAGAGGGTACGACCACTACCTCGTCATCGCGAAGGGGCGACGGAGTTCTATCATGCAGTGGGGAGGAAGAGGTTGTGGCTACCTTGAAATTGTCCAAAATTTATTAAATAGATTAAGTTATGTGATTATATAACTAATTAAATGCAAAATCAAGTTTTATGTACCATATGGGCAAAATAGTCATTTGATAGTTTTTTCCATCATCTACCCCCTCTTATTTATAAAACATCCAAACGAAGTAAAAAAGTTATCCTCCTATTTTATCCTTCATCCAAACTATCTACTTTTTTATCCTCCCTCCATAAACATCACATCAATGTGGGTCAATCCTCTAAAAATAATATACACTCTTACCTTATCCCCCCTCTATAACTTATCCCCCTGAATTTTAACACCATCCCCTTGAAAGAGCTACTTTCAGGTCCACCGGGGTCGGTGATGCGCCGCGATACCCCTAGGGGTACGTGAGGGATTCCGGCGGTCCTCGGAGCATGCGACGAGGACGATCGTCGCCATCCGGCAAAAGCATGGCGAGCATGGTGGAGGTGGTCTTCTTTCTGGCCGGGATTGGGGAGAAGAATAGGCTAGAGCTGGACAAAACAGATGACATCATCATCATGGGTGGTGGAGAGATAAGAGGGAAATGGGGTGGTTACTGCGTATATGTACTACTACAACAGTGAGCGGAGTGGTGGATGTCGAGGGAAGGACGCAGCGGTTATCGTACAGCTGGATTGGTGGACAAAATGATTCAGTACTATTGTCGTTGTTGTGCTACAACAATCATTTATTACTTATTTGGGGCCCCTATTTTGGGCCAAATGTTGAGGGCCCAGGCCTACTGGACCTATGCCCAAGGTGGGGGCCTGTCAACAAGATTCAAATGATTTGGCAAGGACATAACCTATCTTCAGCAAACACTTAGGCCCCGTTTGGATGAGGGTAAAACACCCCTCCAAAACTTCTTCTTCTTGGGTCTCTGCCTCTCTCTCTCTCTCTCTCTCTCTCTCTCTCTCTCTCTCTCTCTCTCTCTCTCTCTCTCTCTCTCTCTCTCTCTCTCTCTCTCTCTCTCTCTCCCCGACCAAACACAGTTGGTGGTTGATGTGCAATTTCCGGTCATCTCAAATCCAAATTCAGGCGAGCTTGTGTTGTCCAGTTTGTGTTGTCTGGTTTGTGTTGGCTGATGAAGGAGGGAAATAAGGAGGGGTTTGATGGTCAAAATACTAACCCTCCACTCCCGGATAATTTTTGGGTAGCCCAAGGGGTGCCAAAAAATTATCAGGGAGAAAGCCCTGGATGGGGGGAAAAGGAAGAAGGGGTGAAGAATAATTCGGGAGAGATTTTTGGTTACCAAACCCAGCTATAAAGGTAGGACCCACCCCTTATCAGGGGTGATAAGTTTTGGAGGGGTGTTTTACCCTCATCCAAACGGGGCCTAAATGTTTGTTGAAGATAGGTTATGTCCTTGCCAAATCATTTGAATCTTGTTGATAGGCCCCCACCTTGGGCATAGGTCCAGTAGGCCTGTGCCCTCAACAGTTGGCCCAAAATAGGGGCCCCAAATAAGTAATAAATGATTGTTGTAGCACAACAACGACAATAGTACTGAATCATTTTGTTCACCAATCCAGCTGTACGATAACCGCTGCGTCCTTCCCTCGACATCCGCCACTCCGCTCACTGTTGTAGTAGGACATATACGCAGTAACCACCCCATTTCCCTCTTGTCTCTCCACCACCCATGATGATGATGTCGTCGGTTCTGTCCAACTCCAGCCTATTCTTCTCCCCAATCCCAGCCAGAGAGAAAACCACCACCACCATGCTCGCCATGCTTTTGCCGGATGGCGACGATCGTCCTCGTCGCATGCTCTGAGGACCGCCAGAATCCCTCACGTACCCCTCGGGGTATCGCGGCGCAGCACTGACCCTGGTGGACCTGAAACTAGCTCTTTCAAGGGGATGGTGCTAAAATTTGAGGGGGGATAAGTTATAGAGGGGGGGATAAGGTAAGAGTGTACATTGATGTGATGTTTATGGAGGGAGGATAAAAAAGTAGATAGTTCGGATGAAGGATAAAACAGGAGGATAACTTTTGACTTCGTTTGGATGTTTTATAAATAAGAGGGGGTAGATGATGGAAAAAGCTATCAAATGACTATTTTGCCCATATGGTATATCAAACTTGATTATGCATTTAATTAGTTATATAATCACAAAACTTAATCTATTTAATAAATTTTGGACAATTTCAAGGTATATTAATTTATTTCATTGAAAATACAATTTTTTGTAGTAATTTTATTTTTAAAAAACTTTTTTTTAATATGTACATTTGAATGGTTGGTTGTCATCCCAAAAAAAATTTAATTGTGTTTTTTTTTTACTTGTTGGCCTATCTTTTTTTTTTTACTGTTACCCCAACACAATGATTCATATATATTGAAAAATAATTGATTCATATATGGAAAAATAATAATAGCTGTAATTAAATGGACTTTTTTTTTGTGTAAGAGAGGAACATTTATTTCCAAAAAATTATTCACTGCCCGTTGAATTTTGTTGTGGCTTAAATTCAAAGGCATGTGGGCTAATTAAAACAACCATGCATTTAGCCATGTGGTGGCTCCATGTGGTGGCTAATTAAAACACCCACCCACCATTTTAAATCAACGGCACAGATTGTGGGATATGAATAAGAAAGTTGCCCTATTTCCTAAAGCCATCTTCTGCTTGTTTTCACATTCACAAGCGGCTAAGATTTGTGCGTTCCCTCTCTCTTTTTCTCTCATCAATCAGCCATGGCAGAGCAATGTAGAGCTTCTTCTTCTTGGGTTTCTGCCTCTCTCTCTCTCTCTCTCTCTCTCTCTCTCTCTCCGATCAAACACAGTTGGTGGTTGATGTGCAATTTCCGGTCATCTCAGATCCAAATTTCGGCGAGCTTGAGCTTTCCAGTTTGTGTTGTCCGGTTTGTGTTGACTGATGAAGGAGGGAAATAAGGAGGGGTTTGATGGTCAAAATACTAACCCTCGACTCTTGGATAATTTTTGGGCAGCCCAAGGGGTGCCAAAAAATTATCAGGGAGAAAGCCCTGGATGGGGGAAAAGGAAGAAGGGGTGAAGAATAATCCGGGAGAGATTTTTGGTTGCCAAACCCAGCCATAAAGGTAGGACCCACCCCTTATCAGGGGTGATAAGTTTTGGAGGGGTGTTTTACCCTCATTAAAACGGGGCCTAAGTGTTTGTCGAAGATAGGTTATGTCCTTGCCAAATCATTTGAATCTTGTTGACAGGCCCCCACCTTGGGCATAGGTCCAGTAGGCCAAGGCCCTCAACATTTGGCCCAAAATAGGGGCCCCAAATAAGTAATAAATGATTGTTGTAGCACAACAACGGCAATAGTACTGAATCATTTTGTCCACCAATCCAGCTGTACGATAACCGCTGCGTCCTTCCCTCGACATCCACCACTCTGCTCACTGTTGTAGTAGTACATATACGCAGTAACCACCCCATTTCCCTCTTATCTCTCCACCACCCATGATGATGATGTCGTCGGTTCTGTCCAACTCCAGCCTATTCTTCTCCCCAATCCCAGCCAGAAAGAAAACCACCACCACCATGCTTGCCATGCTTTTGTCGGATGGCGACGATCATCCTCGTCGCATGCTCCGAGGACTGCCGGAATCCCTCACGTACCCCTCGGGGTATAGGGGCTCCATCCAGGGCTTTCTCTCGAAACCACAAAAAATCGACCGAAAACTAACAAATGCAAAAAAAAAAAATTGAATAAAGACAACGAAAAAAACCAAAAAACCAGTTATTTCCGAGGAGGAGTCAGATGGCCCAGATCCTATCTCATCACCACTTTGCCCTTTCGTGACTTCCACCAGCTTTTCATGCCGAAATTTCAGACTGACGTATGCACAATTAGGAATGTATTCAACTATCCATTATACGGCCTTGCTCTTGACGTACGCACAATTTTTGGAATGTGCCACTCCCATTTCCAAAAAGTGAACTATTCTTCTTCTTTTTTTCTTTTTTCTTTTTATAGTAATGAAGTCGATTTGGTACTTATCGGTACTCGAGCAACTTGATTTTTTACACAAACAATGAAAAAATAGCAATTGAAATAAAAAAAAAACCAGTCTCGTTAATATAAATAGTATCTCAATGACTTTCATTTACAAATCACGAGATAGTTGTAACCAAAAGCCTTTGTATTTAAAAATAAAAATAGAACTTCAGACAAAGCCTTATTTTATGCCTTTACGATGTACTTTCCCTTCATATTTTTAAATAAAATATGTAATAACTATTAGTGGACTTTCATCGAAAAGTGCTACACCCATCCTTAGCAAATTCTGGCTCTGCCACTGGTTCTATATTCGTAAAGGGATAGAAGTAGAGAAACATGCTACTGCCATCTACTCTAGTCTCTAATATAAAAGGGAGAGCAATGTCATTGTGTCATTTTTTCTATTTCCAAAATTGCCCAAACCAAATTACATTAATTCCTTTAGCAATACTAGTCATAACCCGATAACCATAAGGACAAAAACCAAAAATTCCACCTTCCAAAAAGTAATGCTTGCATCAGTTTATCCCCACCAGAAAATAAATTTCCCCACGACATCTATCCCACCCACCACAAATTCTTCCTTCAACTTCTGTATATTGCTCCAATGCATTACCTTTTGCTGTAAAGATTTACTTGGGGTGTGAAAGATATCTCCTCTCTCTCTCTTAAACAAATTAAACTCCTTCTGAATAAGTTTTTATTTTGATTGCACACTCATTGCGTTTAGATGTAATTGTAAAAACTGACATCCACACGCATCGTGTGTACCCAACGTCAATTAGAATATAATGTCACAAGCAAACATATTGAGGCTTGATCAGACGGAGAAGGAAAATAAACTAAAAATTATTGGCACGCCAAAGATTAACTGCATAATATACTGGTCAGGAAGTAATCATAAAGCCTAATGAACAACGCAGGACAAGAAAAAAAGCAAGGGTGAAAGCAGCACACGCAAGAATAAATTCTGACGGTAGAAATCTACAAGGAGATACATACAATGTGGGTACCCAAAAGGAAAAAAAATTACCTGGATGTAAGGATAGGTCTTGGCAGCAGAACTATCACCGATAAGGATTGAATCGCATTGAGAAAAGTTTCTAGCATTTCTAGCATCCGACATGACCTGAACAAGACCTCTATAGCAGTTGCTCGAATTCCCTCCTGAAATGCCCTTTGAGATGATCCTACTTCTTGTATTCTTTCCCATGTGAATCATCTTTGTCCATGTGTCTGCCTGCTGGTGGTTTTTCGTGAATGGGACAGAATAAAATTCACCCACCGTATCATCACCTTCCAAGATAACACTCGGGTACTTCAAAGTAATGGCTGATCCAGTCTCCACCTGCGTCCAGGAGATCTTAGAGCGAGCACCTACACAAAGGCCTCGCTTTGTAACGAAGTTATAAATTCCTCCTTTACCATGCTCATTGCCTGCATACCAGTTTTGCACTGTGGAGTAGTTAATTTCTGCATCATCTGCACTATACAACTCGACAACTGCAGCATGAAGCTGGTTGGTATCATACGAAGGAGTCGTACATCCCTCCAAATAGTCCACAGAGCTTCGCTCATCCGCAATGATAAGGGTCCTCTCGAATTGGCCAGTTTCCCGGGCATTTATTCGGAAATATGAAGAAATTGGAATCGGGCACTCAGTGCCCTTGGGTACGTAACAGAAGGCGCCATCACTGAACACAGCGGAGTTCAATGCAGCATAAAAGTTATCCTCAGGAGAGACAACTTTCCCTAAATACTTTTTAACCAAATCAGGGTATTTGATAATGGCCTCAGACATTGAACAAAAAATTATCCCATGTTCCATCAAATCTTCTTGGTGAGTCGTGACAAAGGAAGAGCTGTCATAGACAGCACTAACGACCATTTGAGGCTTCTTCTTCTCCTTCTCCCTCGTGTTCTCATTCAACTGAACACCCAACCAATCAAAATCCCTACGGAGGCGATTTTGTTGTTCTTCTGTACCCTTGTTGGGCAGTTCTGAATAGTAGCATATATGTTGAAAATTAATGGGATTATACATATTATCAGACCACTTGGGCTCTTTCACTGTAAGGAATCTACGGAAAGAAGATAACCTAAATTCGAGCATCCATTGTGGTTCATTCTTTATTGAAGATATCAGCCGAACTGTTTCCTCTGAAAGCCCTTTCGATATCGACGACGACTCAACATCGGATACAAACCCCCACTTGTAGACTTGGATCCTATCTAATCTAGGTGTGCATGTGGTTTTTTTTTGGTCTACGTTGTTCCTTTCTTTGATTTTTTTGGAGGTGTTTCGTGCTTTCGACGAGACAGAGAATATACCGTCTCCGGATCTGTGTTGTTTTTTTCTGAAAGTGTACGTTCTGTTATTTCTTTTTTTGGGTGCTATTTCTTGCTTTTCTTTTCTTTTTTTGATTTCTTTTTTGGAGGTGTTTCGTTCTTTCACCGAGAGAGAAATGAGAATATACCATCTACGGATCTGTGTTATGTTTTCTGAAAGTGTACGTTCTGTTTTTTCTTTTTTTGGGTGCTATTTCTTGCTTTTCTTTTCTTTTTTTGATTTCTTTTTTGGAGGTGTTTCGTTCTTTCACCGAGAGAGAGAAATGAGAATATACCGTCTACGGATCTGTGTTATGTTTTCTGAAAGTGTACGTTCTGTTTTTTTCTTTTTTTGGGTGCTATTTCTTGCTTTTCTTTTCTTTTTTTGATTTCTTTTTTGGAGGTGTTTCGTTCATTCGCCGAGAGAGAGAAATGAGAATGTACCGTCTCCGGATCTGTGTTATGTTTTCTGAAAGTGTACGTTCTGTTTTTTCTTTTTTTGGGTGCTATTTCTTGCTTTTCTTTTCTTTTTTTGATTTCTTTTTTGGAGGTGTTTCGTTCTTTCGCCGAGAGAGAGAAATGAGAATGTACCGTCTCCGGATCTGTGTTATGTTTTCTGAAAGTGTACGTTCTGTTTTTTCTTTTTTTGGGTGCTATTTCTTGCTTTTCTTTTCTTTTTTTTATTTCTTTTTTGGAGGTGTTTTGTTCTTTCGCCGAGAGAGAGAAATGAGAATATACCGTCTCCGGATCTGTGTTATGTTTTCTGAAAGTGTACGTTCAGTTTTTTCTTTTTTTGGGTGCTATTTCTTTCTTTTCTTTTCTTTTCTTTTTTTGATTTCTTTTTTGGTGGTGTTTCGTTCTTTAACCGAGAGAGAGAACCGTCTCCGGATCTGGGTTATGTTTTCTGAAAGTCTACGTTCTGTTATTTCTTTTTTCTTTTTTTGGGTGCTATTTCTTTCTTTTCTTTTTCTTTTTCTTTTTTTTTTTTTTTGAATTTTGTTTGGTGGTGTTTGGTTCTTTTTCCGGGAGGAAGAACCGTCTCCGGATCTGGCTGAGCCATTTCCGACATGGTAATGGGGTTGATAGGGCTTGAGATTTTTAGAGAGAGAAGGTCGGAGGGAGCTAGGGGGTTTTAGCTAGCTAGCTATATGAGGGGTCGAGAGAGAGGTGCCGTGTGGGAAGAAGTAAAACAGTGCCACCTATTATTTTATTCTACTTGTATCTTACTCCCTCCGTCCCAATTTGTTGCGCTTGTTTCCTTTTTTGAACATCTAAAAAAATTGACTATATCTCATAATCTATATTGTTTTTTATGATTTCGAAATCTTTGTTTAACAAAACTAATTGAGATCTATCAAATAAGATCCATATTGAATATAAAAGCATGAAGAAGCTCGATCCAAAAAACTACCCCATTTCGTTCAAATTTTTTTGATCGAAATGGGGTAGTTTTGGATCGAGCTCATACAGCCGTCCGATTGCCTCGATTCTCGCGTAGGCCCACTCGGAATTTGATTTTGAGAAGATTGAACGGCTCGGATCGACCGTTTGGGACCCACAACGGCGTCCCCGACGCCGTCGGTGCACACACGTCTGTGCACGTAGCAGCGTTCTTTCAAATATGCCGTGCCTTGTTTGGTACGGAATTACTCAAGAACAGTTTGCACACAAACCCTCAATACCAAACAAGATGCTAAATTAATAGTACTAAAATTGCCAACAAGAAAAAATAAAATATATATATATAATAACCAGTCCTACATGCATATATTAATCCCATGGGATTATTAATCCATCACCTTCGTTATCGGAATTGGGGGCCTTGTAGTGAGCTCACTCACTACACGCATATATAGTGAGCTCACTCACTACAGGACCCCCAGATCCTTCATTATCGATCCCATCCCACCTCTCAACTCTGCCATTAAACAGGCCCTCAAGGAAACAAACCCTTCTTTGAATACAATAACCAGTCCTAAACGCATATATGTGTGGGTGATATAAGAGCTAATTAAATACTCCCTCCGTCCCAATTTGTTGCGTCTATTTCCTTTTTTAGACGTCTCAAAAAATTGTCTATATCTTTTAATTTATAATGTTTTTATATTTAATATGGATCTTATTTGATAGATCTCAATTAGTTTTGTTAAACAAAGATTTCGAAATCATAAAAAACAATATAGATTATGAGATATAGTCAATTTTTTTAGATGTTCAAAAAAGGAAACAAGCGCAACAAATTGGGACGGAGG